>JAPMOR010109940.1:330807-379210 GCA_026543865.1 Argiope aurantia
TTTGCGAGAATATGTTCAGAGAGCCTGTGGATTTTGTTATTTCCATTAAAAAAATGTATTTAAAAAATGACCGATAGATGGTGCTCCCATGTCATACCGAGGCTGTTTATTCAAATCAGTATAGCTATAAAACACAAGGCTGGAAATGGATCTGTCATTCGACGCCAGTAGCATGCTATCGCTACCGGATCGAACATTAGTGGTGAAACTGTTCTATAAGAACGATGAATCCGCAATTAAAGCATTGCGACAGTTACGGACGGTGAAAGGAATTAAGGCGAAGAAAATCCCAATTTCATTGAATGGGATATTGAATTTAGTTCGCCGTTTTGAGGAAACGGGAAGATTAGAGGATCGTCCACGAAGTGGCAGACCATCCGTCAGCGCTGACCGCGTCCCTGTTGTCCAAAGGGTCATGAGAAATGTGGCAGCCGAGACTTCAACGGGGAGTTCCGGTGCACGTGAAGCAGGTAAAATAACGGGAATACCGAAAAGGTCGATCCGACTCATTCTGCACGAAATCTTGAAGCTGCATCCATACAAGATAGAGGCATTTCACCAGATGTTGCGAGCAGATTGCTAGAAAAGACAGGCCTTTGCAACATGGATGCTCGCACAATTGGAACATGACTCACAATGGTTATTGAACATCATGCGGGTAGATGAAGCCCACTTTTCATTGCATGGTGACTTCAATACGCAAAGCAGTCGTATCTGGGTAGCATCAAACCCTCGTGCGTACACGACCAAACCACTACATTCTCCACATTCGACTCTTTGGTGCGGTTTCACTGCGTCCTTCGTTCTAGGTTCTTTCTTTTTTGAAGACCGTTGTCCTGTATCCGGTTGGAAAACTTTTACGCTATTTAACTTTACGCTATTTATATTTTACGCTATTTTAGGCTTTTGCGATACCACGTTATGCCTGCTTTGCAGCAAAGACTGCGTTATCTTCCGTCACCTTCATGCAGGATGGTGCCCCGCCCCACGTTGCTAGTTCCGTTAAGACGTTCCTCCTAAACACATTCACTGATAGTAATAAGCAGAGGATGTAGGAATGAATGGCTCTCACGATCGCCAGATCTTTCTCCAGCAGACTTTTGGTTGTGGGGATACCTGAAGTCTCGTGTCTACGGGGGCTCTCCTGCCACTTTGATGGAACTAATTGATGCCATTCAATTGGCCTTTAGTGGCATCGATGCCGACATGTTACACGCAGCTGTAATAGGCGTAGTTACGCACCTCACTTGCTTCTTGCTTAATACCTTGTGGTGGCGGTCATGTTGAGCACCTTTTGCATTAAAATAAAATGTACTATAATGTTATTGTGCTCTGTTTTCCTGATTTGCATAAACCGTCTCGGTATGACCGTGTGAGCGCCATCTATCGGTCATTTTTAAATACATTTTTTTAAATGGAAATAACAAAATCCAAAGGCTCTCTGAACTTATTTCCACAAACCGCAATTTTTTTTCGATTAATTTTTTTATTATGATTTTTTGAAGTTTACACGAATTTATGTTGCATCCGGTATATATATATATATATATATATATATATATAACGACAAATAATAAAACAGTGATAAAGGTGACAGCGGATTTAGTAATATTGTGATGCTTTTTTGAAAAAGGTAGTTGAATGCTATATTGTGAATATAATGTTTTAGAAAAGATAAGAATGCAATTTCTTTTAGAAGGTGAAAAAATAATAAAATATTGCATTATTCGAGACTTCCAAGTACAAAAGTTAATATTATAAACGTTAGTTCTTTATAATGGCAAAAGGGAGAAATAAAGATTATTATTTGGGAAAATTATTGTATCGCCATTTATTATTTTGATTTGTTTAAAATTTCTTTAGAAATAATCCTAAATTACGAGACTTTTTAAGTTGCTATGGGTGAGTTTGAGATAGAGATCTACCAAATTTCCAATTTTAACTACTCTGAAATTAGCAGCATTTGTTTATTTTCATGGCAAATGCTTGTATATTTTATATCACTTGTTTTTTGTTTACACTAGTACTATCATATTTTAAATGTATTATTTTTTTTGCAATAATCAATTTTTGTTACTCTTCACATTTCACACTGAAAAAAGTTATTACGAAAATTTCATTCGATATTTTTGCAACTTGATTTGTAGTGAACGCTCGAATTATTCAGAGTTGTGATATATTCCCATAGTTAAAGTCTAATTCCTGCTTTCTGCATATTTTCCAGCATTAAGAGTATGTATCCACAAAGAGAATCAAATGGACTGTACTTTGCTTAAAGCCGTGAATATATTCATAAATTTCAAAGAATGGTCAAAACAATCTAAAATATTAAGAAACAACAGCAAGATTTAAACAACTTTTATGAACCAAACAAAAGAGAGAGGAAATATCTGATATTTTTTTCCGCCATTAGTTTCTTTCTGGATGGCTCGATGATAAGTGTCAAAAATGTACATCGGTCAATTGTTTTGTTAAGTCGACGCATTGGAATTCAGGCGTGAACGATTTTTAATGAAGATGTATAGGTCAGTGTAAAATTCGTTACCAAGCGGAACAGTTCTGTTTTTTAAGTACTTGTTTCATTGTCAGATTAGGGTCAGGAAACAGTTTCATTCATGTGTGACCTCTGGATACAGTCTCCCCAGAACTTGACTCCAATATAGTTTTATGGTGACTGACTTGAACCCAGAACTTGACTCCACTGGAAGATAAACTACGATTATTAAAACTTTATTCGTATGTTATATGATACAGCATAATACTGCTGTGTGTTCAAAAATATACCGATGATATATTTGCTTAGAAGGGAAATATCTAATGTAAAAAATATTTATAACAAAACTTAAGCTTTTAACAATCAAACAGAAGAGCTCTAAATCATAATGAAAGAATTAATCTTCGTATCAAAATACTGTATATAAAATATGAAAAATAGAATGTAATGATGCAGATTGAGTGGACTTCTGTACGGCTCTATTTAATAAATTAATAATAACAATGCAAAAATTTGTTTAGGTATTTTACTCATTGTTATGGTTTCCAAAATATTTTGGAAAAAAATTGTAAAAATCCAGCGGTTCAATAAATAAAATACGATACTTATCCAGAGTTATCGTCGAATCTTTCAAAATGGAATTAACATATATATATATATATATATATATATATATATATATATATATATATAGCGTGAATCGAGAAAATGCAATGAATATACTTCTATACCTGTTCTAAAAGAGTAATAGGTTTTTGGCTTTTCTTGTATTTCCCTATTTTAACTTGAAATCTGTTTCAGATAATTAATATTCCTCGTACGAAATTCAGCTCCTTTTTTCTAAATAGCAATAACATCATCAATTTTTTTCATATATATTTCGTATATTTTTCGAATATATTCGAAAGATTAAATTCTTTTAAGGAAAACAACGTATTTACTTAATTTAAAAGCATATATCAAATACCAAAATCCTTGAAATTAAAGTAATATTAAAATTCATTTTCATGAATATAAATTATTTTTTACTTAAAAAATTATCTTTAAAATTACTATCAAAATTTAATAAAAATTTTATTCAAAATTTGTTTTGAATTATCTAATGCAATCATAGAAGAATAAATTTTGTTATTCTTTTGTAAAAATAAAGACAAAGTTTATTAAGGATTTCCAATGTGTATTTTAAGAAATAATGTTGCACAATTTTCTGTCGGTCTTGGAGTCGGAATGAATAAGTATTTGCTACTGAAGAATGTTGGACAGTGATAGCACAATGCATGCTCTCTCAATTCTGATAATTCTAAATGCTTGATTAAAATTTTGCTGCACTCTCTTTTCGCTTATATTTACTATATCTTTCGCTTATATTACTTATCTTACCGTGTCTTTCGGCTATATTACACAATTTGCTATTTGAGAATAATACTAATATCACTGAAAAAATTAAAGGATGGCCCTGTTTTCGCAGTATTATTCTCATTGCACTTGCAAACAACTAAATTCTTATGTAATATTTCAAAAACACTGGGAAAAGATTCTTCATGCAAATTAGCACTGCTGACATCAAATTATGTAATTTTTGGAATTCAAGAAATCTACTGTAAATTGGGAATCCCGGTTAATGCTATCTGCTTTCAAATAACAACTTTGAGCTACAGTGTTTATCTGTATTAATAATTATTTGAAAAATTGATTAACTGGATGAATTAAAAAGTCAAAATGAAGCATGCATGAAGTGTCAAAATTCTTTGATGTATCGCAAAGTATAATTACCGTATATTATTGACACTGGAACTGGTTTCGAATCATTGAATATGCTTATAGAAGGTTAGATCATACTTCATTTTATCAACAAAGTTGAATTGCCGAGCTACAGAACTCAACATGCAGACAGAACTAATCGTAATTGCCTTCATCAGCATGTTTAATCTTTTTTTACCTGCCCAAAACTATAAGAAGTCGTAAGGCGAAGGAAGAGAAACTCGGCTGTTGAACTTTATTGGTTTTTATATATCATTGAGCTGATTGCTGTATGTATTGATACTGTTACTCGATAGAACCGATTCCTTTTCCGTAACAAATTCGATACAGGTGTCCCATCAAGACCGGATGAACTCTGCACAGCCAGATTCGTTGTTTGGAATACATAAAAAAATGTCCAAAGAACTGTATTTCTACGACATACAGTTTTCGAGAAAAATGCTAGAGAAAATGTATGACGTCATATCCGGTGCATGGAATAACATCTTTATTGGAAGCTTGAATACTGTTACTAAAAAACGAGTAACTAGATTTTAAGTAACTTTACTAACCGTTTTGCTAACCATTTGTTAACTCATTTGCATTTAGTAAACTTCTGTACATTTATTTTAGTATTTGCATAAGTTTACATTGGAAGATATTCGAAATATCCACCGGACATATTGAGGCACGTAAAATGATGTCAAGCCTTTATTTGAATCGTATTCAAAGCCTGCATCTAGTAGCTACTGGTCTTCTTATGGTGATAATGTATTCCGGTTGTGAATATTGCGACATCTCCTTTATCTTCGTTCAGTGTAATGGTAATGCTTTACAAACGGCTAGGGAGTATTCTCGTCGCCAATCATCACATCCTCCTCCCAATGCCAATGTCATCAGCAGGCTGGATGCAGACTACGAAATACGGGAATCTCTCTCTACGATGTTGACGGAAGAAAGTAAGATGAACTTACGCCAGCACAGGAAGATGCAGTACTTCAACTGGTGGAAGAATTGCCTGAGTTGAGTGCACACGCACAAACCATAGAGATGAATGCGAATAGCAGCACTATGCACAACTGCTATTACGGGCAGAGAGACTATACCCATATCGTTACACAACCGTTAGAGTTTTCCATCCAGATGACTTTCAGCGACGTATTGATTTTTGTGAATGATTATTGCAACAACATGAGCAACATAATGCTTCCATTGCGCCTATTTTGTGGACTGATCAAGAACAATTCACACGTGATGGTGTCTTCAACCGTCACACCAGTCGTTTGTGGCAAGGTTACAATCCTCATCAATCCGCCCGTAGAAACGGCAGGACCACCGGTCTGTAAATGTGTGGGTTGTCATACTAGGCAGTCTATTAATTGGACCATATCTTCTAACCGAACGACTCACTGAACATTCGTACATGATATTTTTCCTGATTTATTAAGAAATATCCTAGATGATATTGCCCTCAGCTGCAATACTTGTCCTATGTTTCCAGCATGATGGAGATCCTGTACATTTCAGGCTATCTTGTGCTTCATTGGCTGGAAGTGAATACGCAGGCCGTTGGATTGGACATAGGGATCCTGTTTTATGGCCACTACAATTTCTTGATACGACCCCTTTAGACTTCTTCATATAGGGCCTTTTGAAGGAATTAATTTATTGAAACCCAGTTACTTCAGAAATAGACTTCATTGCTCGTCTCCATGGTGCGTGCACTTTTGTGGACACTATGTTGTTGGAACGCGCACAATTAACCATTCCACGACGAGTGCATGCATGGAGACATTTCGAACATCTTCCTATTTAAAATGAAGCAATGATCATGTTTATAATAAAGGTCCCCTCCCGTAAACTGGATGTGACATCATACATTCTCTCGACCATTTCCCCCGAAAATTATGAGTGTAGATGTAAAGTTCCTTGGCCATTTATTATATATTCCAAACAAAGAATGGGGATGTGCAGAGTTTATCCAGTCTTGATTTGGAACTCTGTATATTAAGATATATTAGCTTTAAAGAATATCCAAATTCCAATAGTTCTGGTTGTTTATTTAAATTTTGTATTTTGTTTTTTAAAACATTGGTAGTTGATATACTTGGCGTTATTCGGGATTAAAATTTTTCCATTTATGATACTTTGAATACAAAATCTGCTTTTGCACAAAATATAATATTCAAAATGCTTTTATCATAGGAAACAACTTTTAGTTAAAATTAGATTGTAAATTGAATTGGATTAAATTA
Organism: Argiope aurantia; assembly: GCA_026543865.1. NCBI lineage: Eukaryota > Metazoa > Arthropoda > Arachnida > Araneae > Araneidae > Argiope > Argiope aurantia. The sequence continues at coordinate 337,297 of JAPMOR010109940.1, forward strand.
GATTATCAATTTCAGAAGTGTGATCCTTTAATCCAGTCAAATACGCTTCAGAATTCTTTTAAAATCAATCAAAATATTTTAAAAAGTGAAAAAGAAATACCAATAAATAAAAGTAAATGTTGTTCAAAGCCGTACCTTCACTTAGCAAAGGAGAATCTATAAATTTCCTTAATTCAAAATCCACTGCAATTATTCAATTATTTAATAAATTTTGAAAAAATAATAAAAAATGAAGAAAAACCCCGCAGAAATGAATTTTGTATCATTGAAAACGTTAGTGCATTCGTTGTAGACGAAATTATCATTGGTCTTTCGATTTCTCCGTTCGTGATGTTTCGGTACTGACCCTCATAACCTGAAATCGCTAATGCCATTGAACATTACTTTCAATTGCTCACAATAGGTTTGCTTTTCTTGCTTCCGTTTGAGTTTGATGAATTGACTTAAACTTGTGTTGAAGCATTCTTAAATCTTTTTTAAAAGCAACGCAAGTATTGTCAAGAGACATGCATTCGAATAAAAGATAAATTAAAAAAAATAATAAAAAAACAACAACAACGATAGAGTAATTCAATGTGGAAAAAACGCAAAATTTTGGTTCACTTCTAATTAACTGAATATTTGATTGATTTCTGTACTTTGAAAATTTAAGGGTATTTTTTCTCTTCTGTTAGTATTTAATACGTGGCAATTGGCTAAATTCAGCTCAGTTGTTTAGGAGGAGATGTAGAACATATATACACTAAAGAACTAGAAAAACTCATATAGGCGTGCATATGCAAATAAAGAAGCTATGCAATTAATCAGCGCCCCATGATGTGGTCGGCAGCGTCTGTATAAGACAATAGGTGTCTGGCAAAGCTGTTTGATCGGTTCCTGTTACAATAACAGCTTATTAAGATTTAAATGATTCTGAACGCGGCATTAAAGTCGATGCACTAGAGATAGGACAAAGCATCTTCGGAGTAATGACGAAATTTGAAATTCCGAATACGATAATTTCACGAGTATACTGTGAATACAGAAAATCTGGCAAAACAACAAATCTCCAAAAAGACTTTGAAAGAACTGGACCATCGACGCGTGACAAGAGTCCTTAGAAATACATGCTTCTTTAAATTGCTCCGGATTTCATTGTTGGGGCATCAACAAATGTCAGCGTGCGAACTATTCAATGGACCATCATTAATATGGGCTTTTGGAACTGAAAGCCAACTTGTGTAACATTTTGATTACAGTACATTAAGCTTTAGGCCTTGCCTCGTACCGCCAACACCGCTACTAAATAGGTTGCCTTGCCTGACGAATCTCGTTTCCACTTGTATTGGGCGGATAGCTATGTGCGAGTATGGAGACAAGCTTAGTAATCTATAGACTTTATATATTAACAGGAGGTTGCTTAGTTTGATGAAGCTTCTGACATGGTATGGTGTGCGTGCAATTAACGTGATATGGAGCTTCTGATATGTCAAGAGATGATTCTGACAAGTGACAGATACATAATCATCCTATCCGTTCATCTATACTGATTCATGTCCATTGTGCATTCCAACGGATTTCGACGATTCCAGGAGGGCAATGCGATATCATACGCGTCAAGAATTGTTACCTAGTGGCTCTAGAAACACTCTTTTGACTTTATGAACTTCCATTGATAACTTAAAGCCCCAGACAGGAACATTATTGAACATTGAACATATCTGTGATGCCTTATAACGTGCTGTTCAGGAAAGATCTTGGAGCCCTATAGATTTTTGGACTACCCTGCGGAATTTTTGTTGTTAAATGTTTCCAGTATACTTTCAGTCGTTAGTCGAGTTCAAGTCTTGTCGTTTTGTGGCACTTCTGAGTGCTCATGGGGGCTCAACATGATATTAGGTAGGTGTACCGGTTTATCAGGTTCTTCACAAACATAGATAACCACAATGTCTTTTATTTATATTATTAAAGAGTAAGAATTTTAATAAAACTTAAAGGCCTGTTAATAAGAGTTTGGTTTTCATTTTGTTTTGAAGTATTTAGTCATAAATTTAAATTATACGAATAATTTTTCGCATGTATATCTTTTAAATAGTTATATTCTGAAAATCCTATTCATATTCAACATTTAATTTTTATTTGTATTAAATTAATTTTGCTAATAATTGTTTTTGCTTGAGTTTAATACGATTACGAAGAATACTTAAAAATACATTTATTTAGTAAAATACTTACTTTTATACTTACTAAACATAGTCGTAAGAAAAAGAAGAAAAAATGCGTTAGAAATACATTCATTTCACACAGTGATAAGACATAATATATGTAATATATTTGAAATAAATAGAAAAGAATGCATTTTTTTTTTCGCTTTTAGTAATTTGAGATTTACTTAAGATATGGATTAGTTGTTTTCAGGTGGAGTTTTAAGGTTTCAAAAATTCGTAGGAAATTTGATACTCTGAATTTTGGAAGGAAAAGGAAATTTGATACAATTACAGTAAAAGGCATACTGGATAGAATCACGAAAAAATCTCGATTCTCTTAATGAGGAAAATTTCAAGATAATAATAATTAATTATGTTAATAACTTGATAAATACGTTTTTCAATGTAGATGAACTTTCCCCTTTGAACCATTTCTACCAAAATCAGTTTTGTGAGAATGCGATAATAAATGCTCGAATTATAGGTTTTTTTTTTGTTGTTGTTTTGACGATGCTGCAGGTCGGCGTTACAGATTTGTAGGTTTGCCATCTTGAATGTCAATTTGATGAAAAGGTACAAGGATAATATTTGTGAATTTTCTTTGTTTTACTATATGTTGGAGCAACCGGGGATACGTTTCTTTTTAAGAACAACTCATGATGTCAGATATCCTGTCTTGCTAGAGTCAGGATTTTGGAGAAGGCTAGCGAATATAGAGAGACTAGGATTTACACTTCAGTAAATAGTGTATTTATAGGAGTCTAGGGAGATGGGTTGTTGATCGGCAGCTTCTAGCGAGAGTTAAATATTGTCTTTGAGGAAAAATGGAAAAGAATGCCTCAGAAGTTACAAAGATAATTTTGCTGAGCCAAGACAAGCCTATTTTCAATAAATTGATTTGTTTTCAGAAGATCAATATCTCTTCTGATATCGCATGAAAATTCACATTTAGTTTAGCTGGACTTAATCTCATTACGGTGCAATAAGAAATGTTTAATATGAACATGATATCCATTCAAATCAGGGCCACACAGCTAATTTGTAAACCTTTAGTAAGACACAGATCTGCTAAAATGGTCTAAATGGAAAATGATTCAATAAATTCTCTAATAAATAACGAATTTTTGATTTTACATAAAGCTTCTGCTATGGAAATCACGATTAACAAAATGTTCTTGAAATACTAATATTTTAAATAAAAACAGTTAATTTCCAATCAGCTAAATCAATCACTTAAACTGACTGATTTATTAAAATTTGAATATCGCTATTCAATAAAAAAAGGATAATTTTAGATTTTCCATCGATCGTTTGAAAGAAAATAAGTCAATCAGCGCGCAGGTTTCTCAAGATTAATTGGCCTAAGATTATGAAAATGTTGAGTTTTTCTAAATTTTTAACATTCAAAATTTCATAATTAAGTCTTAGTTGATCGTGGAAAATAGAAACATTCATTCATTTATTTAAAATTTGGTGTGTCCAGAATATTTCTCAGAATTTGATACCTTAATGCATTAAATTTAGACTTCATAATTTTTGAAATATATTTATAGGCCTGAACAAAATATTATTATTGATTTCATTTCAATCCTTTTGAAAGCAAAACTAAAAACTGAATTTCATGCTGAATCTGAGAAATTTTTGTTGAATTATTCTTTGAGATATTACATAAATTATGAAAAATATTTTGTAGTTCACATAAGACTTAAATACCGAGCCATTCTGTTTGCAATACTCATATTCAATAATAATAAATAAATAACAATAAAGATGATAAATAAAATAAAACGCTTGGTTTCATTAAAAATATCTTTATATTAATTGCAATTTCATCATTTCCACTTTAATTTAAAGTTGAAGTTTTACCGGAAATGACAACAAATTAGCAAAATATATATAGTAAATCGAACGAAACGATCTAAACAACAGTATGAGTTTGGTATGACTATCAAAATTTGAAGATTAAAAATGTTTTGTTTGAGAACCTATTAAGAGACCAGTTACTTAAAATATTTAATTGAAAATTGTAGCTAGCAGTAATACTGGCGAACCGGCTGGTCGCCAAAGGCGGCTAGTATTAAATAGTTTTCGTATCGGGTTTTGCAAATTGTTCTGCATCGAGCCACCTATCTCCACAAAAGTTGGTCAAAATTATGATATTTAGCTTTTTTATTATTTGTAAATATTTTGTTATTATTTTATTTATCTTTGACACAAATGCATTTAAAGACTATGATTGATTTCTGCGTCGGCGGATTTCTTCTCTAAGTGATTTCATCTTAGAAATATTTAAAACACCCTTTTCTGATATTCATTTGGAGTCTTCTTTCCATGTAGAAGTAATGATAGATGTTTTCCGTGTCTAATTAATAATGTTGTTTATTATGCACTCAGAAATTTTAATATCATGCATTTCACAGCGTTTTTAAGTTGTGGAATAGGAATATTCTTCTCCACAAAGTGCAAAATCATCTTCTTCAACCCACAGTCTTCTTACGTGATATTTTGAAAGAAGAATAAATTTAAAAGTAGCAAACGATATTTATTAAAATATCGTTTGCTATAATATCATTTCAAATAGTAAGTTATCACCAGACATTTTTATAACAAAAAGATGTTGTCTTTTTAAAAATTACTTAATCGAAATTCTTCTAAAAATGTATAAATTCCCTCTATATATCCAAATCACAATCATTCCTGGTATTAGTAGTCATCATCATCTCCTGCTGCACATTTCTCTATTTTTTTTTTAAATTTTGTGATTTTTTTATACACATTACTTCTAATAGAACCGTGTTTGGAATAATTAATTTTCAACTCATTTTAAAGTTCTTTTGCATCACTATTTCCATGAGAAAATTCTCACGATTTAACCACAATTTTACGTTTAATCGTAAAGCAACCATAACGTCATTAAACGTGTTAACTGATTTTTGAATGTTTTTACTCGCATTCTGGGACAATAAAAATACTTCAAATTTTTCTAGAAAAAAAATCGTGTATCAAAAATAAACTAAATATTTGCTAATCCCTAGAAGAAAAATTTTAATGATATTGCAGTTACATAGCGGATTAAACGGGGTATTATACTCTTTTTCTCTCCTGTAAGACGTGCATTGTATTCCCCCTATTTTATTAGATTAAAACAGAAAAATCAATTTTTTTAAAGGTACAAATTTTCCCAATTTCTTTTAATCGATTAAAAAAACTTTCCGAAATGCAAATTCATTATTTTTACTACAATATCGATGAACAAAATGCTCCTATGTGGAAATCTCAAAATAAAAATATGAGCACTTGTGGCATTCACGACCTTATGCAAAGCATACGTTTTTACGTCGGGGGGGGGGGAGAAGAGATAATATCTTTTTTAGGAAGTATGCGAAAAAGATTTGAGGAAACCACTCCCTCTGGTTACAGTTTATAAGTGGAAACTGTATAAAGATGTAATTTCTGAATTGAAATTTGTATAATAAATGAGAAACATACTCGTATGAGTATGTATATAAAGTAGACAGACTCATTTTCAAAGCATCAAGATTTTCTGGAAAACAATTTAAGTCTTCTGTTAGTTCACACGTATTGCTGTCGTTTCTGTTCCCGTTAATCATTGTGAATAGTTAAATACCTCATTAATATTTATCTTTTGTTCAACATGTTTATTTGGCTCTCATTTTGCTGAAATCTCATGTATAAAGGGCAGAATTTTGAGGAGGCAAGGTTTGGGTTTTCTTTTCATTTACATTAGCAATGATTGTTATAGTTACATAAGAACTCTGAAAAATAATGGCATCGCTGTCATTTATCTTTTACTTCAATCGTGATTATTAAGAGCCATCCCAATCCGATTTGAATATTCATTCCAGATAGCCCCTTTCTTCGAAATTTATAACTTGTAATGCTTATTTTAAATATTTGCATTCGAATGAAATCGTGTGATATAATAAACCTTGCAACTTTACTTTAGCTTATCATTCAGAGACAATAATTGATTCTCCGCTTACATCATTTCATTTCCTTAATCATCATAGCCACATGGGGTTTTCAGAGATGCAGCAAATGTCAGCTTTTCACTGGTTTTCTCCTTTTATTTGACTCATTCAAATATTTTTGAGGAACGACAGGTTCCATTACAGAACAGATTGGTATTTTGATGATATTTATCGCATCATCGTCATTCTTCTGAAGAAGCTTCCCATCTTTGTTGAAGGCTATCTTTTCTTGAGTTTAGTTTGGGTTAGTTATATTAACGTCCCGTTTTAAAGCAACACTAGGACTATTTTGGGACAGAACTCGTCATTTTGAACAGCTGTCAGATGACGAGGACAACACCTGAGCTGGCACTCCCTCTCCAACTTCCCACACCATACCAGTGGGAGGACGTTTGACCTCGTCGGATTTAACGTACCCCAGACCCGCTTTCACGACGGTTCTTCGGTGGAATTGGGTCTCGAACCTGGAGCCCTGCGCTTCCAAAGCCGATACCCCACCACGAGGAGGCCACGGTGGCCTATCTTAAAATCAGGTTTAAAATATCTGAACAAACGTTTAAATGAACTATCATCTGGATACCTCACATATAACAACCATTTTATCTCTCCTTCAATTTGGAATTATTTCTGTTATTGAGAATAGAAGCCTCTTTATGCAACTCATACTACGGGAACGGATATCGATCGACGCACCAATGAGTGAGCTATTATAAAATAATTAACTAATAGATGTCAACTATTAGCTAGAGAAATTTCAAATATTGCATTTAGGGTTTTACCTTATTTACTCACTACATTGTATTCCGTGCATCATTCGAGAATAAATTAACTTAATTACATTATTCAAATTTATTAGAAAAGACTGAAGATTATTAATTTATTAGCAAGATTGAATTGATTTTAAAGCTACTTAAATTAAATCGAAATTTCCCATTTTTCTCATTTTTCGGTATTATTTAAGGAATATGCGAAAAAATTAATATTACAAGGATTTATTTATTTAAACTTCAAAATTTTGTCTTGATATCCGCTTTTTTAACTTTCTTAAAAGAAATGAATGCATGATATATTTTTCGAAATATAAAAGGTCCACACATGAATGTTGAAAATTTAGGATTAAAAATATTTATTTTTTCTTGCCTTTGCATGTGTTCTTGAAATAAGTCAGCTCTTTAAATGCTATGTCTGACATATCGTCTTATTGTGAGTAACGAAAACCGGTGGCTCCATGAATTCTTTTCCTTGTCTGCTTATTTGTTATTATTTGTAGTTATAACTATTTTATTAAGTATTCATCGTTGGTATTTTAATTTATTTCAATCGTAGCAGACAGAATACACAATGCCAAAGGAGTCCTTTTCTAGGGCATTTTAAGTACTTTTCCTGTAATCTAAATGACTGTAATAAACATGAATATGGAATGAAACCACTAAACAATCATGTATCCGGTTAAAAGAAGATCATTACCCCTTAGATAATTGCAAGGAAGAGGAGAAATGCGCTTTCTCTAGTGATTGAAGTGAATAAAAAAAGTGGAGCTTCCCATGACTAAACAGAAGGATCATTTTTGGTCTAGTGGAAAGTCTTGATTAATAAAATTCGTCCCATCCAAGTAAAATGTCAATTTTAGCTAGGGTCGAAATTGGGTTACTGTAGGAGGGAAAAGTTCGAAGACGACCTAGATTATAAAGCGTGTCAAAACCTACGCCAGTGTTTTTAGCTCTTGTCTTTCTTGCATACGGATGTGTTCCCGTTTATACTTCTTTAAGTCGTGAGCGGGTTTTTCCTTCTTTGATCGTTATTTCAAACACTCCGGCAAAAAGAAGTGAACGTTTTTCCGAAACGATATGGACGTTTCTGTGGGATAGTTTTGTTTGGTGTCTTACTTGTAAATGATCATCGGATGATTAACGGACTATGAGGTGAGTAGTCTTTATTCATGTATTGTAATAAATATTTGCAATTTATTATAGTAATTTTTTGCGTCGATGAGAATTTATTTATTGGAATTTAAAAACATACTTTTGTTGATGCTTTTAAGAAACTTTTTACACGATTTAGGTATAGACTGCTATTCCATTTGTCGTTCTGTTTTAAAACTTGAAAGAAAATGGATTGCAAATTGCCTGCCAATAAATGATTATTTCTATGCATATATTTTTATAATGTTGTTTGTTGAATATATTTCAATGTTCTTAAAAGGATATTTCGTAAACAAGAGGAAATAACACAGAAATTTGAGAATACGAATATTTAATTTCGTAGCACTTTATCTCTGTTCTTAATATAACACTATCAAGATATATATTTTTTAATCTCTTGGCTTATAAATTTTCTTAATTTCCTAATTAGATGACACGTCCTATTTAGGATATTTACTGCTATTTTAATTCGCATAAAAATATAAGGGGTATTTGATAAACTGAAGGGTTTCTAAGTAATTTTTGCATTTTCAATTCTTAATATTTTCATTTAATTCCAGATTTAAAATTAAAAATTCAGTAATCTGAAGCACGAGTCAGATTCGTCATTGTATACGAAGGGGTTAATAAACTTTCCACTTGCATAAAATAGAAATATATATGCCTTTTTCATTTATTTCATTGATTCAGAGGAATAATACATAGATTTTCAATTACACAAATGTGAAGCTTTATCTTTGTTTAGTCATTAAATGTTTTCTTTTTTCAAATTGGGATATTTTGGAATGCAGGGAAAAAAAGATTGAGAGCAATTCTTGAAAAATATTATTTTAATTCTCTGATATTATATGTGCATTTATAAAACACATTTTGATAACTTAATCGGAATTATTGTTTTGATACGAAACGATACTATTTACAGATGGAATATTTTAACAACAATAAATCTCATCTCATCGTGCTTGTACCCAGTGAATCCTCTCCTTTGTATGCTTGGAGGTCATTGGTCTTTGTAATCATTTAATTTGAATTTAATACCAGCATCAAAGTGTTATGGATAGAGAAAGTAAACAAGCTTGGGTTGTACCATGCTTTTCACAAATTCGCTCAGCATGATTGATAGTACTAATTAATGAGTACACAGTTGCCATAGTTACTATTAGAAGGAGCATATAGGAAGTTTACCTTCTGATTTAAAGAGGACGGACATCTGAGTTATTGACTGAAAACTTCCTGTTCTTGTCTTCCAGACATTTCTTGACGCTTATGTTCTTTAATATGAACATGGTTTAACACAACCCTTCGTTTTTTAATAAGACTAGTAATTTTTTATATTGAGTATTCATTTTTCTTTACCTAGCTGTTTTATTTCAATAAATTTTTTGTTGATATGTGGTGAGTATCGATTAATCGTGTTCTTTAGTTAGTATTAGACAATAAAATTTGGGATTAATATTAATGAGCAATTGTATACATATAGATTATTAGTATTTTTAGTGACCTCCAGATTTAAAATATCCTTCTTTTAGTGCTCAGAGCAATTGGAAAGGCGCATGCACATAAAATCTCTTTTGAGCTAAATTTAGCAGTTTTAAAATTTGCTGTTCAACAGTGACTATTTTCAAAATAAAAATTGATCACTTTTCAAATGATCATGGAAACATGTTGACTAAATCATAAAGAATGCAAGTTAGTATAAGATTGCTTCGAAATAAAACTCTATAAGAGTTATTTTATGTTGAATTTTTATTTTATTTTATTAATTTTACCTGATACTTTATTCATAGAAGAGACTTTTAGAATTACTTTCTGTCTTGTGTCGTTTTTTGAGCTCCTTTAAGTTTAATTGTTTTTATCAATATTTTGAATCCATGCGAGAGCAACAATTCTCGTTAATTAAAACCACCTTCAGATGGCAAAAATGTGAGTTGGGAACCTATTCTTGAATTTTTTTTTTTTTTTTGAATAAGAGAGCTTTTGATAGGATGATAAATTGATTGCTCGCCATATCCACACACGCGATTATCTTTTATAGAAATGAGAATAGTCTTCGTCCAGAATGCTCTCAAGTCACTATCTCCTAATTACTTATTTACGTTACTGTAAAGAAGTACACCTCAGGAAGGGTCATCAGAGTTTGTGAAACCTTAAGTAATGAAATGCTCACATTCATATTTGGATACTGTTTTATTTATTTGTAACCGTGATGAAAGAAAAAGAAAATTCAAATGAAAATTTCGACTCAAATGCCATTGTGTACCATTATAGTCATCATAACCTTTAAATTACTATTTGGTTTTTTTCGTTAACTTTCAATTTATTAAATAAATTTGTACTACATATTCTCGTTTATTTCATAATTTGTTTAAAACTAAGAATAATTATTAATAGACAGTGATTTCTATAATAAATCAGTTTGATCGCGAATTAGGTGATTTCTCTCGTAACAAGTTTCAAATAAAAAAATATTGAACGAAATGAGAATAATCGATATTTTTAAGCAAGTGCATCGATTAGAAAGAGAAAATTTGCGCATATTTTTTTAATATCCTGCACCGCTTTATTGGTTTCTGTAGATTTTATATAAGAAGGCAGAGCGTAGCTGTTAAATGATGAATATGCTTTATTTTTCGTTTTAAAAAGTTGAAGCTTCCTCAGTATTTCCTAATTTCTCAAAAAAAAAGTATTTTAAAGTATAACACTACCTTAACATCATGTAGTAAACTTCCTTTCCTTTTTATATCTTACGTTATAAAACTTTTTTTACCGGAAAATCTGTTGGAGACTTAAGTTGTCAATAATCGTTTCTTTCGGAAGTAATATTTATTTTAATAAATATTACTGCTTGTTCTATAGCAGTAATATTTATTAAATTTGTTTAGTCTTATTATTTGTTGTATAGGGATGACAGTCAAGAATATTCTCAAAATTACTTTTGGAATTACCGAAGTTGAGCTAATGCAGTTCATTTTTAAATATAATAGAAAAGTTTTTATTTTTTATTTTTTACAGAAGTTATCCGATTTGATAATGAACCGTGAGAATAATATGATTATCATTTTATATTTATTGACTCAATTTAATTTCTCATGACTGAATTTAGTTTTTCCATATCCTTTAGTTACCTTACGATATTAATTTTTGTATTTAATTTTATGCACCATCATTTTTTTCCGGAAGAAATTATATCTTTGTCAGATAGAATGCAAAATTCAGACGTTTCCCTAGAAAGATTATATTTAAATTAATTATATCAAGATACAAAACTGCAATTTTTTCAATCAACAAAAAAATAATTTTACTGGTCCATCTTCTATAAGAAAAGAAATTTTGCTACATTTTCTAAAATGAAAGTAATCATTTTAAATTTTTTTATCCAATTTTTTAATGAAATGCTTTTTTATTCGCTGAAACTTCCATAGTGTGAAGACTATTCTTTTCGGTTTATATATTTTTCTAAGAGTTTGTAGAGACTATAACATAATTTTTCTTTCCGATTTTACTGAACTATATACCATAACATGAGCAATAATTCATGCACAATTTTCTTTCAATAGCTTTTTCTACTTTACTCTTTATCTACTATTGATGAAATAAGGGCAGATTTTAAAATCACAAAAGAATTATGATCCAGTTATCAAAGGGTAAATGAACAGCTAGTTTCATTCAAATTTTTATTACGTTAATTTTTGGTTGGATTGGGGTTGGTGCCGTTTCTATATCCTTTTTCTGTTCTCACTTTTATCCTTCAACAAAGCCGCGACTGATGTCTTTTTGGCGTTCGTATTTCATAATCCTTCTATATTAGAAGGAAGTTTAAAACTGCTTTTTGATAAAGTGAAGTTAAAATCGATTAAAAAACCGATCCTATTATTGCTGACTATTTAGATCTAAATCTCCAGGAACTTCAAAATTCATCAAAAATTATTTAGTGGATGCTCTTAACTTAAGACTGTTCTTTTGATTATTTTCTTGACATACTATTTTTAAGCTACGTTAGATATTCAAGATTCCTCTAATGCATTCTTTTTACGCAAGCACAGTCTTGGATTACGATAAGGAACTATTTCAATAAAAAAATTTTTGTTTCCTCTAATGTATTACAGTATCAATAACATTATTAGAGCATGCTCCAATAAAAATTCAATTACTTTCAAATCTTTAAAGGACTCTTTTGGTAAGTTTTTGCCGGAAGGAGAATATACCGCTGAATTCCATTTTAAAAATTAAGTATTTACAGAGCAAAAATTAGCATAAAATAACACTGATGATAAACATTTAATCTATATCAAAATTAAGTGGATGGCATTCATTTTTTAACATTACGTCAGTGCAAATACATTTTATTGAGGTAATCAGATTTTTCGAGATAAGAGCAGTTATTTTACAGGGCTCTGAGTTTCTTTTTGAAACATGTTGCTTATTTTTACTTCGGATTTTTTTGCTTTTTTTGCTGTCACTGATCTGAGCCTCTTAATGATGCAATTAGAACCATCAATCTTGTCATTACAATAAAGTAGAAACTACCATCAATTTTCTCTTCTTGTCTTGAACTTCGATAAAGCAGGAACTTTTGGGGTCAGACAAGTTATTACTTTTTTTTCTTTCTCTTTTTTTGATGAGTCACGTTCGAAATTTAGACAGGTTAGAAAAAGGGCGAGTCTCTGTTTTCTCTTTGACCTTCTCTTCACGGAATGAATTCCAAGTAAAAGTTTCTAGGTGATGACATCTTTCCAACAGTGGGGATTGCACAGAGTCGGATACTCTAAAACAGGATGTAAAGAAAAGTTTCCCGAAGTAGATCACGTTCAATAAACTTTCTTTACCTTTCAGTCATTATTTATTAACGGGTTTCGTTAAAAAAAAGTAGTATATACTTTCGGGAGTTTGTTCCTGCAATTTATAAAATTCTAAACGTAATATCTAAATATGTGGGCAAGCTAAAATCTATGCAAATCTTTTTTTGATTTCGTATTGAGTATGTACCACTTGCTGAATTATGTTCTGATGAATTATTTGTAGTCCAATGCTGAATAAAATGCGGAAACAAATTCATGATTTATTTTTCTGAAGAAAGGCTAAGAATTTTTATAGCATACCTGTTGAGCATACCTGTATCTATATTAAAAGTAATCTTAAACTGCGAACAAAAGCATTTTAATATTTATGTAAAAACAAAAATTTCTACATTTAATTAGTACACTAAATTTGAATCTAATGGCGCGTTGCTTAAAAAAATAATTTTTTTCATTACTATGCAAGCATATTGCAATGTACCAAAAAGTATTTGCACCTACTAAAACAAATCTCATCTATGTATGAAATTCAAATTATATTTACCATAATAAAAATTCTTTCATGTTGTGAAAAATTGAATAAACGAATACACATAAAAATTATATTTACATATGAATTATATTTTTAGTTGTATTGAAAAACATAATAAACAAGATAAAATGCAGTTGAATTTAATTCAAATTTCAACCAATCACTAAAATACATGAGAAATATTAAGACTTAAATGAAAAAATGTTTCACTCGAAATATTTTTCGAAACTAAATATCATGTAGTTTCTGTACTTGTTTCAATGCTTGAGATGTTGCATTACTTTGTAAAGTATTCAATAATTTATTTATCTGCATGAATGAATAAATAAATAGTAACAATGTCTAAATATAAGGTATAGTACATTTCTACCTTCACGGAAGAAAATTCAATAAATAAATAGTAACAATAACTAAATATAAGGTACAGTACATTTCTACCTTCACAGCAGAAAATTCAAAAAATGGAATGCACTAGAAACTTTCTCTAAAAAGACACGGAAGAAAAACATTAAGTACACACCATAAACTAAATCGGTGAATATTTGACCTACGTTTGAAAGATTTATCACTGAATTCACGCTTAGCTTCTCTCGCGATTAAGGTGGTTCGATTCGAAACAATAGATGGAGATTCGCTTGAATAAGATCTTTTAACTTCAAATAATGATAGGTCTCCTTCATATTGAACAGCCGATAAGAATGAATCACATTCTTTTTAACTCAGCTAATTCAGGTTGCTGTTTCCTGCCCAATTTTCCATACAATATAAATGTAAATAGCATTGACGAATAATTGCACTATGGCAAACGCAGTGAACTTTGTTATGAAATGAGAAGATTTTATTAGTTAAAGTCTTCAACAAATGAGGTCTTATTTATTTTTATTTCTCAATATGTCAGGAAAATGTAGGTAATTGGTGAACTAAAAATCAAGATGCCGTTCTAGTTACTGTTTTCCTTCAATGACTGGTTTAAATCACCTTTACAGCTTTAAAAAGTAAAGATTATAGTACTCATTATTTAAAGGAATTTAGAAGGAACAAAATATGAAATATAATTTTTACTTTAAAATAAACTTTTAAAGATAAAAAAGTCATGATTCTGTGAATTACACATTGATTAATTTTTTCCACTATTATTGCGTGTTGCAAAGAAGTTTGATGTTGGTTTGAATCTGAATCAACTTTACAGCTTTATAAAGTAAAGATTATAGTACTCATTATTTAAAGAAATTTCAAAGGAACAAAATGGGAAATATTATTTTTACTTTAGAATAAATTGATTAAGATAAAAAAAAATTCATAATTCTGTGAAATACACATCGATTAATTTTTTCTAGTATATTCCTCTAATATTGAATGTTGCAAAGAAATCATAATCACATAGAAAACAAAATCAAATATGTAGTTTGGGTTATAAAAAAATCAAAACTATACTGCTTACTTTCATTTTTAGATATGTATTTAATGATGCGTTCAGTAATTTACCCTATCCATAAAGTCAATGAACCGAAGTTCGGATTCGTATTAATATTTCTTTTCTTTAGAACACTGAGAAATATTTCCTTGTACGATACATTTCTACCCTTGCTTTAATTGACCGTTAAAGAAAATATATGATATAGAAGAAGAAATTTGAGAATTTTTGAGAAACGGAATGACTGTCAATGTTCCTACTTTTTAATTAGGAGTTTAAGAAATTATTACGATGTTGATATAAATTTGACATTAAGCGCTTGAAAAGCATCATTCAAAAAGAAAAATGTTCATTACCTGTTAGTATGGTTTTAGGCATAAATGGAAATGCAAGAATTTTTTTCATAAACATTTAACAGCATGATCAGCCAGAAATGAAATCAAGTTTTATTGCAGTATGTTCTTTTAAAATAGATACCTATTTTCTAAGGATTCGAATGAATTGATGAACATGAATAAATTTCGAAAAGCTGGAGTGTCTAATTTTTTTATTGCAATTCTTCAAGAAAAAGTCACAAATTCTCTTAGAAGTGAAGAGTCATGAAATAAAGAAAAGATGGAAAGAATTATTTCTAAAAATGTAAAAAAAAAAAAATGAGAAAAGAAAGGTTCTTCAAATGTATATTTATGATTAAGAGAACAATTGAAAGTTTAATTTTTATAATACTGAAGCATTGCAGGAATCCATGCATGAAGGAATTTGATTTTATCATTACTATTTTATTTTTCTATCATAAAAATGGAAATAAAAAGCTTGATCAAATTCCTGTTCGTATTCGCAATTCACTAACATAAATATTTTGAATTTTTTTCTCTTATTTTCGATCTTGCTGTTTTAATGAGAAATTCTTCATAATAGGTTTAATATTTCTTTTCTGAATGTCAGAAATTATTGAGAACTAATTGCTTAAGCTGTAGCTGACAGCTGTAGTTTGATGCCTAAAAGAAAGGAGAAAGAGTCGACCGAAAGATGTTATGAATTTCTCTTTTTAAATGCTGCAACTCTTCTTGTCATTCTCATAATACTGAGACCTTTTTTACTAATAGATATGTTTATTCGGATCATTTTGGATATACTTCAAATGTGTTTGTATTATTTCCGTACGTAAAAATGCATTTTCATTACGATAAATGTTTATTTATTATAGATGAATAAATTTTTCTATTATAAAATCCAGCGTACACAATAAATATCAAAAGATAAAAGTATTATGAAAATATCTGAGACAACCTTATCAAAGGGTCACTGAATAAAAATTCCTATAATGGCATAACAGTTTAATTATATTAATGTCTCGTTTTTAAGACAACATTAGGGTCATTTTGGGACCAATCTTGTAATTTTAAGCAGCTGTCAGATGACGAGGATGACATCTCCGCGACATCTAATATTTGGAAAGGGAACTGACAGTCCCTCTCGAAACTTCCGGAGCACACCAAAGGAAAGACATTTGGCCTTGGCGAATTTAATGTGCATCATACCCGCTTACGGTGGAATCTCGAGCATAGAAGTCGAGACCTTGCCACCAGGCCATTCCAGCCTGTGGCATAACGATAGAAGAATGGATGCCTCGGAGAATGGGTTTTTGAAATCGATTGAAGCATATTAGTTCTATTTTTTTTAAACAAAATAAATGATGGAAGGTGTAAGGTGGCGAGAACTAATATTTTTCTATGCCACTAAATTGCTACATTAAAATTCCGAGTGAGTCAGGTTAGTTTCATTTAATTCTTAATTATTAAATGGCATTCTCAAAAAATGTTTTAAACTGTTAATGCGCATAAAACATGGTAATTCTTTGGGTCTATAAGAAAGATATAGATTTTCCCCCAAATAAATTCATGGATCTATCCTTTTTCCTGCGAAAATTTTTCTCGAAAATTATAAGAGTTTTAAAAATTAACCCAAGGGAAATGAGGTCCAGTTGAGTACCTTATATCCTCTGAAGAGATTCGAATTCATAAATCGCCCTTTCACAACTTTCAATAATATTTATTATACTGATCATTATTTATATTAATCATAGATTTTAAGTTGCATTAATATTAAAATTCATTATATTTCCATCGTATGCTGAAATTTTAAGATAATTATATAAATTAATCCTTTTGTCTTCAAGACGGTACATTACAGTTTCTATGAGACTATTGATTTTAACTCGAACTTTGGGACTATTCATTTTGATTCATAAGAATTTTGTTCCTTTTTGAACTCTTTACAGAGTACCGTTATTTCGCAAACATATTCTTAATATTATCCTTTCGAAAAATAAGCTGTCTTTCAATTTTCTCAGATATTTCGATTGTTCATATGCAATGCTTCCTCATCAATAAATCTCCTTCTGTAATTAATTGAATTATCACTCATTAATGAGGTTTTTTATTCTAAATTACTTAACATGTTAATGTAAATTTTTATACCCTATGCGACATCATATTTTGAGACGATACTAACATATATTATGCTATATAAACAGGAATATTTAGCTTAACTGGAGTGGACAAGAGTTTTAAGGAAGGTAATAATATAGTTTTTTTAATTTTAAAGTAGTTAAAATTTTGATTCAGTTTGTTCTAATTATTAAAGAATATTTAAATGTTTATAAAATAATTTTTATTAAATTAAAGAGATTTGTGGAAATATTAGAGGAAGATATACTTCAGTGGATTTCGCAGTACTTCGAAATTGAAGCAAAAATCCCATTTTCGAATCTATTGTACATATTCGAAAATAGGTTTTTAATACTTTCCTAATAATAATTTATCAACAGATGAATGTTCATTAAGTTCAACATTCATTGTAATGCATTAAAACAGCAAAAAAAGTTAAAATTTACCGGAAAAGGTAAAAATGGGATCAAGGAAGAGTTTAATGTAAGCCTTTCCTCTCTCAACAGCATATATAAAAATGATTGAAAAAAAATGAAAATAGACAAAGTTATTAATGGCTGTACAATATATTCAATCGAAAAAGTAATAATTTTTTTTTCTTTTCTTAAAAAAAATAACAATATATTAGACATATACTGCTTATTTAGAAATGTTATTTCACTGTTGCTATATTTAAAGTTGCTAAATTTTATTAAAAGAAATCCCACCATTATTCATAAAAGCCACACATATTATGATGTAACAATTTTACATTATATTCCTAACTCCAAGGGGTACCTTAAAAATGGGGATGGGAAGCTTCCAGTGCGATTCTTGTTATGAGGTGGATACAGAAATTGTATAGGGTTGGATACCTCCTATCTATGGCGGGACGTGCCTTGTACGGGAGGGATTGTACCTTGACTGGTGATGACCCTTATGACTCAAGCAATTTTCTCCAAATTCTGTCGTGGTGCTTCTGTTATTAAAAATTTTCTGCATTAATTCGAGGCTGAGTACTGTACTATCTAATTCCCTTCAAAATATCGCTTTAGGATGCTATTCATTTCTCCCAACGACTCTGCTTCTGTCGCGTCTTTTGAAATAACGTGCAATTGGTCCTTCGCATTCTGTATGATGCCTTTTCACAGCTGAAATCTTTAAGCTTGGGTATGAGCTTGAAATCAAACGGAAACCTGAGGAGGGGATATCGAACCTCACGAAGTTCATGTATGTTGTGTCGTCCAAAACACTCTACATCAAATGGGAAGAATGGACGGGTATATTTTCATGCCAATTGGTTTTAGACTAATTCAGTCTCAAAGTGTCGTAAAGGTTATGTAGAACCAATTGAAAACACTCCTTAGTGATGCTTGTACCCTGTAATGCGTACTCATGACGAATCAGGCCACAGGAATCAAAGATCATCATCATGATTTTGACATTGCAGAGGACATGCTTTTCTTTTTCCGACATTGTGTATATTAGATGCTCCTGTTATGATGATGGTAACGTGGGTTGTATAATAAATCAAGTTTTTTCTTCTTCTTTTTTTTTTACTGATCCTTATTTTAAAAATAAGCTTAAATTTCATGCTTTATTTAAATTTAGAAATAAATCACAAATACTAATTTAATTGTATTTCATATTAAGGTTGTCAAAATGCAATATTTTTTTAAGTGCCATTTAAATTATGTTGATATTTTTGTTTTGTAATATGACTACTATTTTTTCTGAAGATATTCAAAAGAATACAAAGAGCGTAGCTCCGATAGCAAGCAGTAGTTATCAGCTAAAGGCAGAAATTAAAAATCTTTGTTGATTATTTAAAATTAATATGAAAAGGTTTTTCCCTTTGTCCTGCGGTTATTCTGTATCAAAACTTATCGGATGACAAAAATAAAATTAAAAAATAATGAAAAAGTGATGGTAAAATAATTCGGTAAATAAAGGCTTAAATTACTCAAACTTACATCCTTTTCATCTATATTAACATAACTAAAAATACAAATAAATACTGTCCAGTTTACCATGGAGTTTGTGAATTAAGCTAAGGGTGAAATAGTAAAAGCATTTTTATTCCTGCGCAATAGACTTACATATAGTCTTACTAGACAATAGACTTACATATTTTTTGAGGTTGCTTATTGTATGAACTGATGCACTGACGAATAAAGAAGAAATAAATGTTAGAACCGAAATTTTACGTTCTTTTTAGTATCTTACACTTGTTCAACCGTTTTCTTTTGTGTAATCTATATCACTGAAATTTATATAGATGTGTGATATATCCCAATGTAAATGACTTAATAAAGGATTTTTCTTTTAAAACATAACCGATTAAGAGAAAATACGACTACTATTGTTTTTGAGTAAGTACTTACTGCACGAAATGAAAGGTCTTCATCATATGTGTAATATATGATCATAGGTTGCAGATTATGCGTTTCGTTAGGGTGAGATATTGTCCTCTACACCATCCGATCTCGACATTATATCTTGGGACAGTTATTTGAGAAATCGTTTAAAAAATAAGAACTAATTCAAAGAAAAAAAAAACGTAATGGACATAAAAAGCGACATTGTATCTGATCCCTTAAGGATAATTTATGAGTTCTTTTTCATCTTTGCTTATGGACTACCACAAGAAATGAAAGATCTAGATCAGATGTATAATAAATGATCATGGATCATTGATGGACTAACAATACTAGTATGCACAATCGCCAACATATTTCTAAAAAAAACAAAAACATGCGCTCTATCTTCCGTCAAAGAATTATACAACGAGGAGGTTATTTGTTCTTCGGGCCGCGGTTGCCTTGTGGTAAGGCCTCGGCGACGGAACCGGAGGGTTTCAGGTTCGAGACCCCATTCCACTGAAAACCGTCGTGTAAGGGGGTCTGGTGCACGTTTTATCGGGACGAAATGTCCTCCTGCTGGTGTGGTGTGAAAATTTGGAGAGAGGAGTAGCTCAGGTGTCATTATCGTCATCTAACCGCAGTTCAAAATTACAAGATTCGTCCCAAAATAATCCTAGTGTTGCTTTAATATAATTAAACTAAACTATCGGTTCTATCGACTTAATAATAATATCGTCTCTAGTATGAATAATTTTGCAACTAAGTTGTAAAGATGTTATGTCTGTAAAACAAATGTTATGGAATTTTAAATTACAGGAGATATTAGTGATTTTTCTTAGATGTAAAAAGAGGATGAAGATAACATTTTGAGATTTCCATTTTATATTTTATTATTTATGTTATATTTTATATTATATATTATTATATTTGTCATTTAATTTAAAATCTTTGTGATGAGATCGCCAAATAAGTTTCGTCAATCATTCCGAGAATACCAAAAAAAAAAAAAAAAAAAAAAATGGAAAATAAACAGCAATTAGCCTTTATTCAGAATGTTGTATATATCAAAAAAGAAATGACGCCATTGATGTGAATACTTTTTTTTTCTTCTAAAAATTCTTTTTGAACATATTCCACGGATCACAGTCCTTTATGTTCGTCCTCCATTCAGTGTCTAGATAGGGCCAATGGACCTCAGAGAAACGGAAATTTTCACTAAATTTCAAATAAGAACTTTTAGTAATAAAGTTAAAATAGGAAACAAATGCTTCAGCAAAAAAGATTATGAGATGTATTTTGACAAGATCGAACAACATCCTGCAGAATGGTTTATTCATGGTTTTCAAATGAAAATACCAGATATGGATGGAATAGAAATTTTTACAGATGGTTCAAAAGATGAAAATAAAGTAG
This sequence comes from Argiope aurantia, assembly GCA_026543865.1. Lineage (NCBI taxonomy): Eukaryota > Metazoa > Arthropoda > Arachnida > Araneae > Araneidae > Argiope > Argiope aurantia. Next base: position 358,344 of record JAPMOR010109940.1, read on the forward strand.
GAACTGCAATAGTAGTATACTACTATGGGAAAGAGATCGATAAAAGTCTTGTGAAATTATCGAACCATGCCACAAGTTTCCAGGCAGAAGTGCAAGCTTTAAAGATGGCCATTGAATATTGTGAAAGGGTGGAGGACGGACAGAAGTGCTCAATTTTTTCAGATTCTCTGTCAGTCCTACAAGCCATACAATCATCTCACAATTGTAATAAGGAAATACGGACGATAAAAGAAAAGATAAAAAGTGTAAAAACTAACAAGTGGATAGAATTGAATTGGGTTTAGGCCCATATTGGGATATATGGTAATGAAAAGGCGGATCAATATGCAAAGTTGGCGGCACAGAAAAAGGGTGTTGATATGTTTGTCCCCAAATCAAATGGTGTCTTAAAATGGGAATTAAGAGAAGAAATAAAGCTGCAAAGGTTTGACAGATGGTATATGTCCAAAAACGGAAGAGTAACTTTCGATTTTATTCCTAATCCAGAAATAAAAATAAGAAGACACCATCCACTGATAATTCAAATTATATCAGGACACGGGAGATTTCCTGCATATTTCCAAAGATTTGGAATAATGCAGGAAAATAAATGCATTTGTGGAGGAATCGGTACTGTTTACCACTATTTAAAAGAATGTATTCAAATCTTGGAGTTAAGAAAAAATCTGAAAATTATAAATAATGACTTAAGTACAGTACTGATGGTACCAGGTAATCTTAAAACTCTGAAGGACATGATGTCAAAAATTGTCAGTTTTTTACCAACGTTTTCAGAGTTTGTAGATAAGGAAGAAGGACAGTAATTGACCACTTTGTGGCCAATTACCTCGAAGAGAATGTCAGTTTGACAAATCGGTCAATGCAAGGATGGACAATGTTTAAGATAGCAGTCGGCCACAACAAATCCTGTCGATACTGCTACGTTCAGTGGTGGCGAGGTGGTCGGCTGTACGCAAGAAGAAATGTCTAGATAGGAAGTTACCGAATTGGTTTACCGATTAATTTCAAAATTTGTACTTTAAACAAGGATTTAGTTCTTGAAAGTCATTTTATTTAGTTCAACAGAAGTAGTGAATCCGGTAATCGTATGCAGTAACACAAAATGAAATAACTGAGTTCAGCCTGTTTTTTTCCAGAAATTGAGATGCTGTGTGTTCTTTAAAAAAAACAAAAACAAAAAAAAAAACAAAGGAAGCAATACGAATGGAAAAAGCAAATATATAATATTATATTGAAAGTGTCTATGCGAATTAGGTGCAAAAATTTTGAAAGGCAAATAGTGAGAGGAAAAAGTAAGAACTTGGATGAATTTAGCATTTTTTAAGTATCGAAATCTATGGGGAACTTCAAATACGATATCAAAATATTTTCCTGATATTCTTACAGTTTGATCGACTTTCACCTTAGATATATATCTATGCTGTATTATTAAGATTAACACAAGGTGATTAAATTATCTGCACCATTTAGCTGTGTATGATTTCACTTATTAGCCTCAATTAGTTCCGAAATTAAGTGTGGAATTCATTTCAAATTTTAACCATTTCTGTAATTTTTAAACCTACCGATATAAAACTGTGTTTGTGAATAAATGTAATCTTTAATAGTCTTTATAAGAATCAACTCATACTCCATTGTAATCAGATTCAAAACTGGAATGAGCCGTATGCTTCGGCTTCATTTCTTTACACTATATCATAATGCTGACTTTCTGAAAAAAGTGTTTCGGACTTGATTTATTTTAAATTTGTTTAGCATTGAAATAAAATCTAATACTTTGGTTTTGTTTCATTTCAAAGAATCATACTAAATCTTAACAGTAAGCATCTACTCAATGGCTGGAAGGAAAAGAATTAGTTTTTATAGTGAACTTACCTGTCACGATTTCGAAAGCAAATCTATGTTTTCAGCAAAATTTATCAGAGATTTGCTTTTGTGAATTTTTTACTCGAATTGTCAAAATTACATGAAATTCATTAATCATTTTTCCAACATTACAAAATCCACTGTTTACGAATTTACTTTGCATCCCATTTCGGAGCTTTAGGATAGTGCCTTTCTTGTATCACTATGCAGACTCTGAAAAATTCATAGATTTGCGTTTGCGAAAGCAAAACATTTTCAATAGGTATTACTTTAAAAAAATGCAAAAACTTAAATCCTTGAAAAATGCAACTTACATTAGTACCATTAGCGTTATCGTTCAAAACCTTTTCAAGATAGATGAGAAAAACCTTGAAATTCTTTCTTACAGAACAGTTTTAATTAAATAAGTTTCAAAATCTTTTTTTTTTTCATCCAATAGTCATAAGCCACTTTGATGAATGCATTGAATAATTATTCTTTTGTTCATTTTTGGTAAACCCTTAAGCTCTGAATATTGAGAAAAAAATAGGATCGTCGCAATGTTTAGAATTATTTCAATCATTAGCAAAGTAAAAATGTCTAATTAGTCTGCTGTGCTGATATGTTAAGCTATAAAAAGTTCACGCAGATATTTTAATGAGGAAAAATTTCAAAACACATGTGGAATTTCTAAACTAACCAGAGGAGTAACGTATGCAATGAATTGGGAGTTCCTCTTTGTTTATTTCTTTCATTGCAAAATCCAAAAGTTTCATTTAAAGCCACAGGCAATGAAACGATTGAACTATTTTTTTTACTAAAAGGCTCATTTTTAGAACTTAAGCCAACAACTTTCCTCTTTCTTATTTGCCAACGCCTTTATGTCTTCCTCATACATTTGCTCAGAGATCAACAGGTACGAATGATTTTCCTCATAATTTCTTTGTTAGGTATTCAGGTTAAATTTTTTGAATTCAACTTAAAAACTTTGATGTGTGAACCGTTGATATTTGCCTTCATAGCCTTTAAAAGTAATTGTAATAAAAAAAAAAAAACTTATGTAAATGAAATTAATTTTCGCTTTTTTATTTCAAATATTTTGTAGAAATATACCTGTTTTTTTATGTAATATTTTGATTCCCATTCTGCTAATCTGAAATGAGAATAATATTACTCTTTATGAAGAGGATCCTAACCCAAAAATATATAAAATATGAAATTTATAGAAATGATACTTCTTTTAGCTATATTGATAATAATTATGGATTTTCATTTCTGATTTTAAAATGCCCCATTTGAATTGCCTACTTATTCAATATTTGGATTAAAAATTTTTGAAGAGAAGATTTAAACTAAAGCGAATTAAAAATGTCGATAAATTAACTAAATAGGGAATCGATAGACTTTCCCTGATGTTTTCCTGGTTTTCCGTCAGTAAAATGAAATACTGAAATCCCGCATAGCAATATTTTCTAATAATCTACCAAAAAAAAAAAAAAAAGACACCTTTTAAAATTCATTTGTAAACTAATTGGTTTGTGATGTATTAGGCGAAATTCTCAGCAGCAATTATTTTTATATTCCTTTTGTTTAAAATTTAGAATGGTTTCACTTTGAACTTAAGTTTTACTTCTCTAGTACAATTAACGATCTGTTTCGAAGCGTTTACTTCCACGGTGGCCTGGTGGTAAGATCTCGGCATCGAAACCGGAGAACAGGTTTCGTAAATAGGTCTGGTACACGTTAAATCTGTTGGGGCCAAATGTCCTCTCATTGGTCAGGTATGGAAATTTGGAGGGGGGGGGGGTTGTGCCAGCTCAGGTGTCGTCCTCGACGCCTGACCGTGCTTCAAAATTACGAGGTTCGTCCTAAAAAAGCCCTAGTGTTGCTTCATTAAAAAAAAAAAAAAAAAAAAAAAAAAAAAAAAAAAAAACGGGTTATTAATATAACTAAACTAATCTATAGTACAATCAATCAACGATCTGTTTCAAAGCTAAGTGAGGTCTTTTTGGGATGAATCTCGTAATTTTTAACCGCAGTGAGATTGTGATGTCGTTGCTTGCAGGTTCAGCAACATTCCAGTGCGCCGATGATCGATGTCGGATTTATTATACATTGGGTCTATAGTTCTTCTGAAGCGAATCTTAATTCTCGTCTGATCTGAAAACTGGAATTTTACTTCTTGGCCATCCAACAGGAACGATTGTTTCTTCTAACTCGGCGACAAATAAAGGGCTAATTTTCATGTTCGCATTTGCTATTTAGTTTAGTTATATTAACGTCCCATTTTAAAGCAACTCTAGGACTATTTTAGGTCAGACCTCGTAATTTTGAACCGCGGTCAAATGACAAGGACGACACTTCAGCTGGCACAAGATTCTCCAAAATTCTTCAGACTTCCACGCTATACCAGTAGGAGGGCGTTTGGCACTGACGGGTTTAACGTACACAAGACACGCTTACACGACGGTTCTTCGATGGAATCGGGTCTCGAACTTGAAACCCTCCTGTTCCAAAGCCAACTACCGGGGCCCGTTCACATTGACGGATAAAAAAGGTCAATATCTAAAGTAAAAGTTAAGAAACTTGAACAAAATATAACAAACTATTCGATGATAGTATGATAGAAAGAGTATAAATTTTAACAAGGTTTGTTAATGAAGATAAAAGTTTTCATGAATTCATCTAAATAAAATAAAAAAAGGTCTGCAAAATTAAATTTTTGAGTTTATGTTGAGACATATCAATTCGCTGAAATTTGATTGAAGCTAATAAGGCGTTGTTATGTGTAATATAAGACAATTAGTCAAGATCCTGATTGATATAATAATCTCAAATTACTTTTTTAATCGTAGAAATTTTTGTTTAACCTTCTGCAAATTTGCCATAAAATATTTTCTTCTTACAGTCGCCTGTCATGCATTATTTCAACTTCACTCTTCCTTCTTCATCTAGTCCAAGGGCAAACGCATCAGGCCCCAGATGCAGCAGAAAACAGACAACGTAAGTAAATTGTATTTTTGAAATCTCATATTTCATTTTTAATATTATAATGGATATTGAGTTTTTTTAATGTACAGAGGAACATTTAAAGAAGCATTTGCTTAGAAATTCGTAGCCTTTTTAAAGTAATTCATATTTTGGAAAATTATCTTTAGTACAATGCAAATTTATTTTTAACTCTATTTTTATCGAGCCATATATGTTCCTTTACTAAAAATGTTACGAATCGATATACTGAAATAAAGCAACATTTTACGGTATAATCATTAAGATGAATAGAATTTTTTTTTCATGCCGCTATGACGCAGAAAAGTAATGAACTGAGAGAAATATTAATAAAATTGCTTTCTTTTGTTACCACATGGGGTTTAAAAGCCATAAAAAGTGGCGAAAATATGTTTTTTAATTAATTTTTCAAATTTTGAAGCCATTCAAAAATTTCAACTGTATTATGATTGTTTTAAAACTGAAGTGTATTTGTAAAGTCTATAGTTACTTTCTATATTCTTGCGATTCATATTCTTCTAACGAATAGCTTTCTAACTTTGGAGCGTACTTTTTCGATGCCCTATTAAAAACAAAGAAAATAAACGAATTTCACACATATATGTATATATATATTGGCATAAATGAACTTTTGCTATACATATACATAGAAATATTGTAATTCATCGACAAGATGATCAGTAGAGATTATGCATTTCATATAGAAATTAAATATTGAAGTATTTTCATCTACTTTTGACTACTTTGCAAGGATAATATAAAACCAGAAATTATAAACCTATGTTGAGGAAATAAACTTGATTACTCTTGAGACATAAATTACATAACAGCTAATGCTCTACTAAGCAGATAATTTTTTTTGATAAGTAATGAAAAATAGTCATTTGAGCCGTTTTTTAAGCACTCTACAGGAAAGAAGATCTCAGTCAATTTTATTAATTTTTTCCACAGTATATATTTTACTATTTCGCCATTTTTTCGCTATATAGTGACAAAAAAAAAAAGATTTTTCGGCAGATCTTAATGAGGAATAAAGGAATGAATTGGGTGAAATTCTTGTATCGGAACATTAAAAGGGAAAATTAACTTCTTGATTAAGACAAAATATTGCAATCTCTTATTACATAAATGTTCTAACTTTTTCCTATCTCGCATGTGATGCATTGCAAATGGATGCGTCATTTTTAATTCTCACCTGTTTAAGCTACGATAAGTTGCAAGAATTAACGAAGTAGTAAAGATACGATTTAAATTAATTTTAAGAATTTCAAGCTCAATCAAAGATTAAATTTTGAGAAAGCTGAGATAAGAATTGTCACAGAAGGTGGCATATACCTTCTCATGCAGTAGAAATAATAATAAGAAAAAAATTTCTTAATTTTATGAAATTAGATCTATTAACAATCTTTTTCCCTGGAAGAATATCATAGAAAAGATTTTTACATTTTTAACTGATTACCAGTTTCAATATCTCCGGAAGGGACAGGGAGCTTCTAACCAGTTTTATCAGAATTTTATTTAGGTTATTAACTTTTATCAAAATATTGAAATAAATCAAAGTATTGAAAGGAAGTTGGGCCGGATCAGGAAGAAAGCTATGTCTGCATTTAATTTTCTATATTTTGTATAATTACATTTAATTCTACAAAGTTCTTTTGAAACAATTTTAATAATTGTATTCTTCACTGAAGAAATTTAAAGACACACTTTCTGAAACATTATCATGTATAACTTGATTTGGGGCTTTGTTATTGATAATTCTTTTCTATATATCAGCGTTATAAATGTTTAGATTTTTAATTTAATTCTGTAGACAATTATTTGTATTTTATCTCAAATTTTAATATTTCCTTTCTGATGGTAAAAATAAAAGTAACCTTACCATTGAAATGTTGAATGTTACACCTCAGAGATTAATTCCTGATAAAAGCTAAAAAATAGTCTTAACTCCCAAGAAAACGACTTTTACACAATTTCTAACATTTTATTTCATTTTTATTAAATAAATTCTGAATTTTTGCCATCATTTATAATCTTTGACTATATATCCTTCAATAATGATGAATGTTTACTTCACTTATGATGATTGCTTTTTAAAAATTGAATTTTAGATGATGAGAGCTTCAAGATTGCTGCAATTATCTTAAACATTTCGAATATCTTTTTATTTTGAACCAGTTCAATTTAGCTTAAATTTAATTGATGAGAAAGGAAAAAGAATTTTATTTCAAAGATTCGAAGTTCGGACAATCTCGCTTCCGCATTGATTGCAAATCCCTCAGAGAAATCTCTTTGATTATCTATTCGATTTCAGCATTGTCTCCCAAGTGTTATTGTCTTTTCAATTCCAATAAGTTAACTCGAAGTCAAAAATAGATGGGAAGACTCAAGGCAAAAATGATGGTAATTTTTTCCGCATCGATAACTTTGTTTGAAGGGACATCTTTTCTACTGAATGCATTTCATTAGTAGCCATGCAACTGCGCACTATTATCTTCAATCGAATATTGAAATTCTGCAAGATTGTCTGTAAGATGGGTTCTCAATAGGAGGTATTCCCTAGCACTAGAGTTTTGTGATAGGAATTTTATATTTTATCATTTTCTAAAATAGTTTTTTCACATGAAGGTAAAACGAAACACTTTATTTCCAAATGAATGACATATTAATATTTAATTAACTCAAATATTAGTTTGAAATATATAAAATAAGAGTATTATTTTTCTTAATTTTTGGAAATTAGAGAAATTTTAACTAATGGAAAATATTGTTTTTCTTTCGAAACTTAATGATATATACAAAAGATATCTTTTGATAAATGAGCAGAGGAGGAATTACTTTGAAATCATAGCTGTATTTTTACAATTGTTAACATCTAAAAGTTCTTGTTTAATTTATGTCTAGGAAGTGATATACTCAAAAAAGAAAAGCAAGAAGCAGGAAAAAGAAGATGGAAAAATTATTCAGAGTTTATAGACCCTCTAAAAGTCATTTTCCCTAAATTTATTTGCACTAACATTTATTTTAAGTGGGTGTTTTCCCCATGAAATTGCAGCTTAACATTGAAGATCTAAAACTGCAAAAATAAGACCCTGACAAGCATACTAAATCCAAAATACCATGCAACTCAGAAGTTAAAGTGAAGTTTTATTTTCAAATCCTTTGAATTAATTGATTAAAAAAATGCGGATAAATTGAGGTTATTAAATATTATATAAATACAAACTAGTGTCCAGAAATTCAGGCGCAAACACACTTTCAGCAATTATTCAAAGCAGCAATCGATTACAATTTAAAAAATGACGTCTTATATAAATGAAAGTTACCACACTACTGTATCAGTGACCAATATATAAGGTTCTTAAAAATAATTAAAATATTAAAATAGAAAATTTTATTCTTATAACATATCACCATTTGTATCAGAACTGCGAAACTTATATATGAAGCCAATAATAAAATTATCATTGAAAATCAATCGAATGTACAACATTCTCCCTTCTCAGGTGATTTATTCTAATGTAGAGAAATAATACTTTTGAAATCGTTTCTTCGTTACTGTCGCAGAAAGTTTAACTTCTGATATGCCAGTTGTTCGACACCTTTAGATATAATGTATACATGAAATAAATGTTTCAGGAAAATGAGATAAAGAATAAATAAAGAAGATGAGACTTTAATTTGTACTATATTTCTTAGATTTATACATTTTCTTAATTGATAGATCAGTTTAAATAATGTTTCGAGTAGCATTAACTCTAAAAAGTCCTACGTAATGTTAATTTTCCGCCATCTTTTGAAGTTTAGTGTTTGGTAGTAATGATTTCTAATTCGTAAAAGGATACCAGTTTTGTGAATCGCGAATAATTTGCAATAATTTCATTATATCAGATTCATAAATGAAAAAAATTAAGTATCTATTATAGAACAAACATCCCTTCACCATTTCACTCAGAAAAACAACTTTACTTCACATTATATCTCAATGATCCAAATCCAAAAGGCACGTTGACCCTTTCTTTCGAAATTCAGAGCGCTTTGGCGATCTACGGGGAAAATGAAAGCCTTGCGAGGAGCCATAGGGCACAATTTCAGCCAGGCATTTATTTAACGACAATGAAAGAAAATACATTTTGGACACTTCAAAATTAGGAGGAATTGAATGAAAAGAAAAACAAGAGGGCGGTAAAACAAACAAAACGTAAGAAAAACAAAATAAAATTCTGTTCTTACATTAATTGCAACGTAGAATTAATTAATGTGTGATTATCAATAAATATAAATAAACACTACTGTATAAATCATATATTTTCAGTGTATAAATCAGTACAAACTGCCCTCATTTACTTAAAAAAAAATTCCACGTTGTAGATTAATAAATAACTAAATATAAAAACATAGTAGCATATATACAATTATCACAGGCTGATAAAAGTTCAGTTTTCTCCATATCAAAAATAAAATATATCATCATAAAGAGCCAAAATCTTAACTAAAAAACAAGGACAATAAATATTTATAAATTTAGCAGAAGGGAGGAAGCAGAAACATTAGTTATAAAAAACGCTTCATTTTACACACACACACACAAAAAGGAAATTTGTGTAAATACTAAGGAAATAAAAGAATAAGGAACTATCAAAACAAACACGAGCCAACTAAATAAAATATAAAAGTCATCTATGTACGTTATATAGAAAAAAAGCAGTGATGTTAATGACGCCGAGCAAAAAGAGTTGTAAATGATTCAGTAAACTCAAAAACATCCAACAGAGAAAGCAGGGAAATGCCAAAAAAGTGGGAAGAAACAGGAAGACAAAAGCTAAACTCGATATTAGCCTATGAGTCGGTCATTAACCTCCGGAGACAAAACCATACACTCTTTCAATTCAATAAGGAAATTTTGTTATTGAAAACACTGGCGAGCCATTTATATTTAAATTGGTCATCAATTTCTCTAAATGGCAATTTACTATATATTCCCAAGTAAAAAACAAAATGGTTTGAGTCACTAATGTGACCGCAGATGCAATTTGGATTATTTAGAACATTAAAACAATAAAAATAAGACGGAAAAGGCCCATGATTAGTTAAATAATAAATTTAATGGAAACCAAAACTTTTAAATGAACTTTAGGAATAAATCCCCTCAACATGCTCCGTGGAAAATGAATTATTTCTGAATGTTTTTCAAGATATTTATTTTCCAAGATATTTTATTAATAAATAGCTATTTTTATTGAAAAGGGACGATTAAAAAACTATTCGTTTCGATTTATTTAGAAAATCCTCTTAATGAGGTTGTGATTTATTACTTTTGCATTTTAAATTGCCATAACTACACAATGTAAACTGAATCTGGTTTATGCAATTTAATTTTTAAAGTTCTATTTTAAGATATCAATGAAATATGAGTCCTACTTTCATAAAAATTCGAAAAGGTCTTTAAATAAAAAGACCTATCCATTTTCTATTAAGAAAAAAAGATTTGACATTTGTCATTAATGAAATTAATTATGTTAAATGGCAAAAGTAATAGAATTCGATGTCAAGAAAAAGAACAATTAAATGCATATGATTGCTATTTCAGAATGTTTTTTGAACACATCTATCTCTAGCCAGCATTCTCCGAAATCCTTGAATTGGAACGAAAACAATTATCCATTTGAAAAGTTTTTGGAATTAGATAATGCCAGTACTCTCGAAGTTGTAAGTTAAAGGATGTTACAATGAATGTGAATGTCATAAAAGCAAAGCGGGTAAATGCATATCCAAAGTGACCTTAATAAGCATTTGTAAAAGAAAAAAAAAGATGTTTTTTTATTAATAGACTAATTTATTATCATTTGAAGTACTTATGAAAGATACATCAATAGCTACTACTGCGAAACAAGAAAGTTAGATTCGATAACATTTTTATAAATTACATGCTGGTACCCGGCGCATTGCTGCCACAGAAGAAATAATTTTAGAAATATAGTTTGAAATTTGAAATAGCTATCTTGTTTAATTAGGAATAATAAAAAGAATGATATTTATTTTCTTGTAGACAATGAATGCATTCATTGGAATTGAATGATATATAAATGAGAAGTATAAATAATATTTTTCTTTTTTTTTTACTTTAGAGATAATAATTATATTATGCCTATAATCTTTGCACAAGTGCAAACAATAAGTTGGCAAGTAAGTGGTCTCAGCTTCGGAACCGGAGAGTTTCAGGTTCGAGACCTGATTCCACCCAAGAACCGTTGTGTAAGCAGATCTGGTGCACGTTAAATCTGTCGGGACCAAACGTACACCCGCTGGTGTAGTGTGGAATTTTGGAGAGATTGATGCAAACTCAGATGCCGTTCTCGTCATCTGACCGCGGTTGAAAATTGCAGATCCATCCCAAATTAGCCTCAATGTTGCTTTAAAACGGGAAGATAATATAACTAAACTAAACCTTATCAACATGAGGACGTTTCGTCCACCACAACCGAATTAGGATGCGCTAGGTTCATATGCATTCTGTATTTTCAATGGAACTGAGTTTAGAACATCAAAGCAGTTGATGTCAAAAATTCACACCCAGGTTACCTTGGTCTTTTATATGAGTATAAATAACAAAATTTTAAGGGAGGGCGGTGTAAGATAAGATAGAGGAGTATAATGAGATAGTTGAGCTATTGATTCAAGTGGTGTTGCTAACAGGATGACAGCATTTACACTAATAACAGAGGAGGAAAAAGAAAGTTCGTAATGATTTTGATTCGGCATTTTGGTTTGTGTAGAGGCTTCTTAAAGAAGTAGTACGGTTTCTCTAGAATAGTTTATTTACATCTTTCCAGTCTGGCACAAAATGAAAGTCATTCGTTTTTGTTTGCTTATTACTTCATAGCAAAATTGTCATTTCAATGATTATTTTAAATAGTTTATAAGTTTTGTTGTTAAAATCCTAACTAACAACGAGCATTAATTCCAGTTTAACGCATCGATGGAACAAGATTTTTATAGAACATGTCCGACCCAATTCCACTTTCCTAAGTAAGACTTTTTTTCTTTGTAGATTAACGAGAACGGTTCAACCGTATAAAAGTAAGACTGATTTAGAGGTGTAGGATCCGGAATCCATGAAAATGTTATTACTCCCTAGTTTAAGAAAACCAAATCCGGGAAGATGCTCAGAGATTTTACTCTGATTATTTATACTCGCAACCTACCGAGGGCTTGATTCAGTGCAGGAAGTGTAACTGATGGGCCCAACGCCCATGTGCAGGTGAAAAGCTGACGAATCTGTTTATCTGTGCTAGAAGATTAGCTGCACCTTGTCCCACTCGGTGGAGCTTGATGAAGATTTATTTTTGTACCTAAAAATATTTTAATTAATTAAAAACGTAACTTCAATTGTTCATTAATTATGTTTATAATGTAATACAATAAAATCTACATACTTTCAAAATTTTCTACAAATAAATACTGATTCTATAAACCCTAAAGCACTGGCACTCCCATCATCCATCTATATTCCTGTATTTTTTTACTTTGTAAAAAATATATACATATATAAGAATGGAGTTTTTAATTTTCTTTCCGACGGAGCGTGTCTGAACCTATCAGCCCGCATTTCATAACAAATTAGTGACTAATATACTAAAAACACAATGTTTTAAATTTTATATAGAACGAAAATTCAAACTACTCATTTTTTTTATTCATAATAACTTAAAATGTGCATTTTTAAAGCTGCTATAAGATTGTTTTTTTATTTGTTGTCGTATACGAAGTTTGCAATTCATCTTCCCTAAAGAAAATGAGAGATAAAAATATTTACTGAGAATGATTCGGCAGTATCTTCATTATTTTTAACATTCGAAAGTGTGTTATTTTGAAAGAAGCGTTAAGGGCAGATGAATAACTGAAATTATTTTGCTTGATCATTTTATTTTCCTTTAAAAGTTTTGGTCGGTGGAATAAAAAACGGAATAGTGAAATAAAGGTGTAAAAATTAATGACAAGTTATGATGATTACTCATTTGTTGCAGCAACAATGCAAAAATATTAAATGAGTTGCAAAATATACAAATGCAGGTATAATAATTAATAAAGTCGAGATTCCTATACTAAACAAAAAAGAACGTTTCAAAATCTGTGAAACAACTGAAACAAATGACAAGCTCAAAAAATTAAACGGTTTGTACAGCGGCTGCTAATATCGTCAGATGGTATTTGAAAATTTAGAATATTTTGTATTTTTACGGTTTTTTTCTCCTTTTTTGTTATTTTTTCCTAATATGTTTGCTAAATTAGAAACTTGAAATGGATATTTATTACATTAGAACGAGCGTCGTATGGCAATTAATTCACTAGCAGATCGTAAATATCGGGGCATTTTTAGATTTACAGAGTTTTTCCAATTTATCTAGAAAGTTTGGACAAAATTGTTCTTATACTCCAACTATATAAAAAATATGCTTGAATTTACATATTACAGGGGAAATTCGGTTGCTAAAGTATTTAGAATACTGACCAGAAATTGGCGAAAAAAATAATTTGGGCGCAACCAATTTCACAGGTAATAATGATTTATAACTTTCAACAATGGTTTTGTTTCTGTACTCAATACTCACATGCATTTTCATAAAAAAAAAGTAAGTATATTCAGGAAGATATGATGTATTCTTAAAAAAATTCCGAATTATACCACATGTTTTTTGCTTATAAAAATCAGAATTATCAACAAAATGTGCTATGTACAGAATATATGGCACAATGTTAGTAAATCCTTTTATTGAAGTTTAAAATAAATACTTTGAGTATTTGAGAATTATTATTATTTAGAGTAAATAATTTTTAATTGGGCATGTGGGAAAAATAGATTAGTTTTTTTCTTTCAAAATTTTAATCTAGATGTTCGTATAAATAATTCTAATATAAAAGTTCAAGTACCCTTATTACTAATTAAAAAAGATAGCCGCGAACTTAATTTCGATTGTTTTCTAAGAGGTGTTAAATGATGAGAAATTTTCCACAAATTGTTATTTTTAAAACATTAATTTTCGAATAGTCATATTGAATTGTATAGATATTAGAAATATACATATTAAAAGTTAGGTGAGTAATTTAAATTGCAATAAATTAGCCATCATAAATAGCAAATTTTGTTAAGTTATTCCCCTTATTTCCAGAAAAAAAAATTGTAACTTGATTGGCACTATATAATTAAAAATATCTAGACATCTTTATGTTTCGCGTTTTTTGTAGATGTGCCAATCATTAGATAATTTTCATTAGATAACTTAAACTTGATCATTTTTTTTTGCTACAATGACGGCTTAGGTTGGACATACTAACAAAGTAATTAAGTACATAATTGTTTTATTCTTGTATAGGAAAGAAAGAAGGCAACAACTTATCTAGAAATTCTAGATAGTTTCATGCAACCGACATTATAACAACAGTTGGGAGAAAGTTCATTATTGCTTCGAAATGTTTCAATTTCCTCCTGTTATTAACGCATGAACTAGGCAGAGCTGATTTACTGATTTGGATATTGAGGAATTAGAATGAATTGTTCTGAGTTCGGACCTCAATCCCACATACTTCCACTATGAAACGGAGTGTCAAACTCGAATTAGACCCCTGCTCCTGACATTAGTTATAATTTCTAAAGTGGAATTCTGCAATTCCTGTAGGCATTCCATTAACTAGACCGTAATCTTTCTCATAGTGTAGCAGCTATCATTGCCGCAAAGGGTGGTCCCATTTCATTTTAGTAATAGATGCATCTTTATCAAGTATGCAGAAGCATTTATTATATTTTTGATCTTTATTCAATTTATTCAGTAGATATTTATTTAATAGAACTATTCGCATATTCAAGTTTTAAAAATATCAATTTATGGAAAAATCTATATTATTTAGCTTCTTTTTGAGAGCAACTGAAAGAGATTTTACTGACTCTTTATGGCATTCTACTGGAATTTGTTTTATAAGCTGACCTAGATATTTGGTTTCGAAATTAAGAAGAAAAAATATACTATGTTTCGTCTATGCGTCTTTAAAAATTATTTAATACATTTATTTATATTTTCTCGAATAATCAATATATTTTCTTGAAATTTTAATATAATACTACGTTGGCATTTTATCACGTATTTTGTAAGTTTGATATAATTTGGTAGAAAATTCTGAAAGTTATTAACGATAAACAGGCTTAAAAATTTGTTTTAAGAAATGGTTTCTATTCTTCCAAATATGTTTGCTACTTTTTTTTTAAATATTTCATGCAAGTATTACGCACAGAAAACAGTATAATGAAACAATAATGATGAAAATTAAAAATTATTGTTCACTTTCTGGGAAACTTAGTGAACGCAAAGCGTTTTCTTCATCGATTTTTGATCGCTTGCCTAAATACGCTATTGTCCGAATATTCACAGTAAAACATGAGTTCTGGCATTATTTGCATGTTTGAAATTCTGGATAAACTGTAATCCGAAAGAAAGCAAAATGAACCTGTATATAAAATGCTATAAAACTGAGCAATTTCTTAGGACGATATGGAAATTCTGTACTTCATGACATAATGCCATTGTATTCTACGAGAAGTGTTTAGGAAAGAAAATCTAGTTTAAGCTGTTTACTTGCCAGAAAAAGCTTTTTTTTTTTTTAAAAAAAAGTTTTGTGGTATAGTTATAGCTGCATCAGTCTTTTGGCGCTTATGGTGAATCACTTACTGTACTAACTCTTTTCCCACCAGCTAACAATGAATTCAATAGAAGCAAAATTAATTAAGCAAATTTATTTAAGAAAATTAAAACAATCAAAACTAAAACCTAGAAGTGCAAAACATAACAGTGATGACAATCTAAAAGGAGGAGAGATGTGATAAACACAATGTTTTTGTTCGCTATGTAGGTATGATCCGCTTCCCAGTATGCGCAGAAGCAGAAGCAAAATCCTCCGCATCGCTTTTCCATCAGTAGGTTAGGCGGGAAAACATCACAAGAACAGTTCATGTACTCCAACGCACACGTCGTGCTGACCTATTAATGACATTCTACTTCGAACCCTCAGGAATTTGACATCCAGGAACTTCATCGTTAGTTTTGGTAAATTTCCTAAAAGGTATGATTATATCTGGTGGCGCAGATGGTTCTGAAGGGCTATGTTTCAAATACATGTAAGGAAGCAATCTGTCGATAAACACAGTCTTTCTACACTTATCCACTTCCATGACAAAAGAAAAATAATAATGGAAACAACACGATATGACCTTTGGTAGGTAGAGTCAGATCTTCGTAGAATCAGATCTAGAATCAGATCTTCGTAGATCTTCTAGACGAATGAAAAACTGAGAGCAAGATTGTAGACCCTTATGAACATAAACGACTCTGGTATCATGTGGACTACAAGAGCAGGAACTGCTTCCCTGTATGACATTTCTCACTCACTGTATAAAGGCAGTGTACTCAGGAAACTCACTGGAAATTTAACAAAATTCTACAGGCAGATGCACAGATTTAACAGACTATTTCAACTTGGGATAATCCTATATCTCCCTTCAATACACATAACATACTTAAATAAACCGTTGGGAGAACTTTGTACTATTTCTCAGCGGCAGAAGCCATCATGGCTACCTTCAAACATTGACACATGGGCTCTACGGTTCCACTGACCATAGAAATGAGTAATTTTGGATCTATGAACTCCGAAATACTTCGGTAAATTCGACACAAGTCGACTCTCGAAGTTGAAATCTTGGTCAGTTATAGTAGTTGCTCGCACGTTCAACTTAACGATCACTTTCTGCAGAAGGTTTCTACAGTTGATTTAGCAGACTGATCTTTTTAGGGAAGTGTAAAGCTGTGTCTGCACAATAGATATTTCTTAAAACTTTGATAGGAAAGACCTCATGATGTGAGCATGCACATGAGAGAACATCTATATTTCAAATTGAGTCTATAGGGGTTTTAGTATGTCAATATACTATGTCGATATACTTCGTCCTCTGGAGCAGTACAAGTTGATGCAAACAAGACTTTATATCTGAAGAAGTTAAACGTTTACATAAATAATAATAACAGAAAAAGAACATCGGAATTAAGAAAGATTATGCTGAGTGTTTTAAAATATCTATTTTTCCTTTTTATTTTGGATTGTTTAGAGTTAGAGTACCAGAACGTTTAAAAACCAGTAATATAAAAAGAAAACTTTTATTCAAACTACATGTCTTACGTAAATGAGATATCTCAAACGTTTAATTCATTTTTCTATTTCAAATATTAAATATTTTAGAACTTTAATAGCTCCGAAACTCATTTTAAATCAGAGGATATGAAATCGGAAGCGCATAATTGTGTAATACATTACATCAGATTTATTGAGTTAACATGAGAAAGGCAGTTTGTAGAGTGAGTTTTCTTTCTCATTTTTCACGTGTCAAGCATTTATATGGATGAAATCACAACTTTATAAAACATTATATTCAAAACAGCACAAAAGCAAAAGAGATTCGGAACGCAAGAACTCAATGGTTAGAACCAGTAAATTCGGTTTTAATGATAAAATTCGCACTCGTGTTCGCTTTTCGTTTAATATGTCATTTGCAACCGTTTAGAAGTTGCAACAAGTGCTTTCATTTTATTCCATTGACTTTATAACGTATGACTTGAAAAGTACAGCAGAGAAAATTCTTTCCTAAATTAGGCTTGAAGCACTTCGAAATCCTAACTCATCATTGTGCAGTTACTTCGAATGTTGGCGCTTCTTTGTTTATTATATGCTTTAGAAATTATGCCTGTAACCCTTATTCTGGCTAAAGGATGAATATCATCAAATATGTGATCATTATCATTTGGCTTGAATTAGAGTAATTTTCAAGCATAAATTCTAAAGTATATAATAAAGCGTAAAGTTAGTAGAAATAAATGTGAGAGTAGGTAGGGTAGTTAAAGTAAACGGGAAAGAGTACAAGAGGCGATGAAAGGAACGATTATGTTCAAAAGGAAGGGGATTGGCCAAATTTTCAACATGATGCTAATTTTTTAAATACGCATGTTTGCAGACAGAAGCCCATTTTAACTTAATGCGAAAAAAGACAGTTAAATATGGCAATAAAGTAGAAACAAACGTTTTGCAATTTGAAAATCATTAAGGATACAGAAGTAAGAAACACAAAATTTGATATTAAAAATATTTTATTACTATTATTGTATTTTGTAATTAATAAAATTTTTAGTTATAATTCTTATATATGTATTTAAAACCATCTTTTGTAACATTATACCTAAGATAAATTCATAAAAAAGATTTTCTCCAAGTTTATAATTTTTCAACTTTTTTACAAATTTTAAGCTCTTTGCGGTACTTCAAGATAATGTAGTATTTCAACCAAATTTTTTAAAATTGTTTTTGAACTTAAATTTCAACTTTTCCCCACTATTACCAAACTTAAATCTAAAAAAAACAATTAAGGTCACTTTCGTTTCACCTTATTGTACAGTCATCAATAAAAAGGGATGGAACACCTCTGCAACTTTGCTATTTATTATCTTCACAAAACTGGTCTCGATGGATATGACTTCAGGGGACAGGTTTGCTTTTATATAGACACACTAATTAACTAAGCTAATTAACATATTTAATTAATTAACATCTCGAAATTTATCTATTGCACCTACGAATTTTTTCACTTTAATCAATTGCACATCATGAAATTAATGATCAACTTTTTCTTCTTTTTTGTAAACTTCTGATGAAAATTTCGAAAGTTACAAAGTTTTGAGAAATGGCATGCCCAATCTTAAATGAAATGAATGAACTTTTGATGATATAACAGATATTATAATATTTTACTGAATTTTTGTGCTTCAATTATAAAGCATAATTTTACTATGCAAATAGGTGAAATAAATTTATAAATAAAAATACCATTATTATTTTTTTACAAATTTTTAAACATGACTTGATAAAGAAAGTGAATTGTTACACAGTAAAATTCTTATATGACAACCAAACTTAGATAATAAAACATCGGAATCCTAAAACTCCCATGCCTATCCGAAATAGTTTTTGAAATCTATACTTATAATAAAGCTCAATGTGTGTGTGTGTGTGTGTGTGTGTGTGCGTGTGTGTTGGCGCTCTACAGGCAAGACCATTCAACCTACAGCTATCAAATTTGGCACGTGTATACTTTGGAGGCCGGGAATGTGCACCTGTATGTTATTTTTTCGAATTTTTAACTAGAATTTTATTTATTTAAAAATTAAACGAAATTTTCACGTGTTTCTGCTATAACTTCCGAAAATATTACCACACAAAAAAGATTTTTATATGAAGTTAAAGATCAAATATTTATCTTTTAAATGATACCAATGTTTTAACCTTAAAATTAAATTTCTATTTTTAATGAATTTTTAAATAAATATTTTAATTATATTTTTCAACAATTTTTTTCGTACAAAATAAAAATAAAATTTAAGCTGCACGAGCATGTTTCGCATTCATGGGAAAAAATTAGCTTTTTTCAAAGTGTTACCATCACATTGATTAAAGGTTCAATTAAAAATAAATTAAATCTTTTTGGAAATGAAATCTGCAAAAATATAATTTTCGGCACGTGTCTGTAAGAAATGAAACAAATATGAAATATTATTTTTTCTAGAAAATAAATTCAAGATAAATTATTTTATGATCTTTTACACTCTCTATACAGGGTGTTTATTTAGTCCCGGACCCATTTTGATGTTTAATGACTCATAAAATAAAGAAGATATAAACAAACTTATGGCATTTATTGATGGAATAACTCATATATTTTCCTTTTCAGGTTTGAATATTTTTACTTTTGTAAATATCGTCTGCGCGTGTTTTTAATTTCAGATAATTTCATTTTCCAGTCTAAATATCTGTACTTTTCTAAATATCGTCTGCTTATTAATTGCATTTTTCTCTCTTTTGTTTTTGGCAACTATTGAAATGTTATGTTTACTTTTGATGTGTTTGTTCTATGTAGTACATTTGTATGTGATGTTTTATTCGAGCGGATATTAAGGAGAATGCATAACCACAAGAGAAAGCACAGATTTTATGGTGGTCATAGAGTTAATTTCCAATCAACTAAATCACTGACTTTTAAGAGTTAATTTCCAATAACTTAAACTGACTGATTTATGAAAATTTGAATAACACTATTCAATAAAAAAAGGATAATTTTAGATTTTCCATTGATCGCTTCAAAGAAAATACGCCAATCAGCGCGCAGGTTTCTCAAGATTAATTGGCCTAAGATTATGAAAATGTTGAGTTGTTCTAAATTTTTAACATTTAAAACTTCATAAATAAGTCTTAGTTGATCGTGGAAAATAGAAACATTCATTCATTTATCTAAAATGTGGTGTGTCCAGAATATTTCTCAGAATATGATACCTTACTGCATAAAATTTAGACTTCATAATTTTTGAAATATATTTATAGGCAGGAACAAAATATTATTATTGATTTCATTTCAATCCTTTTGAAAGCAAAACTAAAAACTGAATTTTATGCTGAATCTCAGAAATTTTTGTTGAATTATTGTTTGAGATATTACATAAATTATAAAAATATTTTGTAGTTAACATAAGACTTAAATACCGAGCGATTCTGTTTGCAATACTCACATTCAATAATAATAATAATAAATAAATAACAATAAAGATGATAAATAAAATAAAACGCTTGGTTTTATTAAAAATATCTTAATATTAATTGCAATTTTATCATTTACATTTTAAATTAAAGTTGAAGTTTTGCCGGAAATGACAACAAATTAGCAAAATATATATAGTAAATTGATCGAAACGATCTAAACAGTATAAGTTTGGTATGACTATCAAAATTTGAAGATTAAAAATGTTTTGTATGAGAATCCTTTAAGAGACCAGTTACTTAAAATATTTAATTGAAAATTGTAGCGAGATACTGGCGAACCGCCTGGTCGCCAAAGGCGGCTAGTATTTACAAAAAAAAAAAAAAAAAAA
>JAPMOR010109940.1:379310-421322 GCA_026543865.1 Argiope aurantia
AAATTGAAGCATTATTTTTGTTTCTACTCCTCGTAATGCAAGAGTAGCAACTACCATCATGAAATCACCAATGAATAATTTCCAGATCAAATGATTTGAATAAAGTGGAATTTTCCTTCTTACCAGAAATAAAAATGTTTAATCGGTTGACATAAAAGATATAGGATGTTAAGAAGAATTTCTTATTAGGAGAACGAATAATTATGTTGTTGGATTGCGATTTTTAACAAATTATTTATATTTTAATAATTTTTCTTATTATCTTTGAACATTAATTTATATAATTGAAAATTCGACACATGACTATAGTTTTAATGTCGAAACTACATACCGAATTTCAAATATCTAACTTATTGAATTTCAAAAATCAAGAATTTCAAGAATTAACAGACTAACAGGCAGTAAACCATTTGACAGAGCTGGCCTGAAATTTGATACAAATCTCTAAGTCTTATGATAAAACCTTATACCAAATTTTTTTTAGCTATCAAATTTTTATTTCAAGGAAGTTATTATATCTGTCTATTTTCAAATAGACAGATATAATAACTTCCTTGTTCAAATTCAGTCAAAAATATACAACACTACATTTTTGGTGCAAAAACCACATACGAAATTTCATCTCTCTAACTTGTTTCATTTTTGAACTTCCATTTCCTAAGACAGGCGGATAAGGTCCCTATTTTTAACTTTTAGAAGGTCTGGACAAAATTAAAAAAAAAATCCACTTCAGGTAGATCTGATACATGAAGTTTCAGTAAATTCATGTTGTGAAATCATTCGACGATTATATCTTTTCAGCTTGTATATTTCGTGTATGAGAAAAAAAAGCATGGAAATTTATTTCTATTGAGGTAAAGAAAAAAAAATGTTAATTCCGGCGATTAATTGTTTCATCATCATAAATTTCATCTGCATTTACTTGTTTTAATCAAATGCATCCATTGAATTCTCGTTTGTGAATTAACTTTTTTTTTCTGTAATTTAAAATTTTTAACTAATTTATTCTATTGGTATGATTAAAATACTGTCGAAATTTGTTGAAAATCAAGTTCTAATATCTTTCTTATAAACAAAAGGTACTTCTTAGCTTAATAAATTTCCTATCCAATTAATAATCATTCCTCTCTGAAAATAAAATTTTCTGCTTTAAATGTAGGTTGAAAAATTCATTGGCTGAAAATATCCTCATGAGAATTAGTTTTTTACTAATGATGTAAAATTTCACTTAAAAACATTGGAACAATGGATTTGATTCATAATAATAAAAAAATTTTCTAGGTTAATGTCTGAAATGTTTAGGGCGGGATTAACCATACAAGCAGATTCAAAAATATATTGAAAAGTAATGAAAGGCCTAAATGTCCAATTAAAAAAATCCTATATTAGTTGGAATTTAAAAATGAGTATTCTTGCTAAAGATCGTTCTGAATCAAGTTTGGTTAATTTTTTGAAATTTCAACGAAATAAACGTAATTTTTGCTTTTAGCAATTATAATCATTCAGGGATATATTTAATTTATGGCCCTTAGTGGATCAGTTCTTTTTAGGAGGAGTTTCAAACAAACAAAATTAATTTCTACTTGAACTACTCTAACTTACTAATTGATAATTAACTTTGTAGCTTTCAGCTATAAAAATAATATCAACGAACGAATTTGATTGTAATTTTTCACACATATAGAAAAAGACATACTGGATTGAATTATTTAAAAAATCTTGGCTATGGGAAAATTGCGAGATACTAATTAATTAACTATGTTAATGTACTCGGTAATCAATTTTTTTTATCTAAATAAAATCTGAAAAAATCCGGATCTATCTAAAAAAATCCGAATAATGCCCATCGATGCCAATTTTATGAACATACTATAATGAATAACCAAGCTTCAGAGTTGTTCTATTGTTTTTGTTGATGAGTGTATAGGGCAGTTTAAAATAATATTTTTCTTTACGCAAGTTTATTAACTTTGAAACAATCTTATTGTGAATCAAATAAATTAAAAATAAAGAATTAAGTTTCAACAATTCAAAATAGTTATTCAACAAACTTTAAACAATATTTTCAAGTACTTTTATTTAAAGTGGTTTAAAAATCTGAAAGAATAAATCCCTGAAAAGATTTCCACTCACCCATGTAACGTGATCCTAATATATATTTATATATATATATATATTTATATATATATATATATATATATATATATATATATATATATATATATATATCATTTGATAAGAATTGTTGCAAAGGATCATGAATACATACAGTTTCCGCCAAAATATACAGTACTGAAACTCTATGTATTTTATATATTGTATAACTCTATACATAGTATGAAAAATATACAGTACTGGACACACGTGGTTGCATAGCTCCAGCTACACGTGTTCGCAGTAGTGACAAGGAAGTTGTGTTGTGCAATTGTAGGAAATGGGTCTCTCGACGGAGGAAAAAGTATTTATAGTTGAACATTATTTCCGCTCATACGTAAGCGGTCGTGAAGGTGAACCGAGATTAAAAAGGTGGCAGAACAATTCTAAGAGAAGTTTAATAAGACGGCACCAAATAACACAGTTATGCTGTCTCTTGTTACGAAATGTCGCCGTTCTGATACGGGAATGGAAAAGGAGAGTGTGTTCAACTGTGAAGATCCACTGTGCCTGCATTACGTGAGAAAATCATCTCTATTTTTGCAGGAGTCTGCAGCAATCTTTGTTTCACGATATGTTTGAGAACCCTATGAACACTGTCTGCAGCGAGGCGGTGAACACTTTGAACACTTGCATCACTCATACCGTGGTAAATCGACACGCTAATAGTATGTATGTATGCATGTTAATTTTTTTTTTGCGAAAAAATAAACTCACAGATGAAAATAATGCAATTTTGTTCATCTTTTCATTTCAATACTGTATATTTTGGCACATACTGTATTTCTAACCATTCCATTGTAATCTGTTGCAGTCAAAAAGAATCGAACGAATAAAGAAAAGAATAATTTTTATCGAATATAGATATATATGCATCATCATCGATTTTCAATGAGTTTACCATTATTCAATCTGTTATGAGAATTGCCCAGTTATGAAGTTTGTGTAGTGTCAAAGTCATAAGAGAATTAGTAACGCGTTTTGTCAGTGTGGACAAAAGTTAATTTCGTTTTATTTTTGATTTTATTAGAAGACGCCAATAATGTAGGATAGTTTCTCCTGAATACCAGAATGCAAGGCACACTACTCTACTAATAGAAAAAGTCTGGTCTTGATCCAGGCACAAGCTTGAATTCTTGAGCATTTTCCTAACAATTTTATTCTTGTAGTATTTAAACCAGACAAGAGATTTACATGCGTTGCTAAAAATCTATAATATTAATTTTATTTATTTCTATGTTTTGGAGAAATGGTTGTAAAAATGGGTGGAGAAATTTTATGTCATTACAAAGTATTTTGCGTTACATTTTTTATCGCATTCTTTTTCGTCCTAAATAATATAATAGACAATGTATTTATATGAGATCTTCTCATATTGCATCCTCACTCCCACTGGTATTTCATAATACCAGTGGGAGTGGTCGCCCCGAACATTCTTGAGCGCTTTCAAAAGGTGTTATCCTTCACCCCCCGCAAAAATGTTTGCATTTTGGGTAAAGAAGTTCAAAAATTACAAAATTTTAACCTTTGGCATGAATTTAGCATTTTTACTGAATATATTGTGTGAGTTTTGGCGATTAATCCCTGGCACGCCGATAATTTGTACTTTAGGCGTATTTTTCCCAACAGATTGAAACCAAAATTTGATTCAGAACTCCAATTGCATTTACAAAGTCACACACCAAATGTGACTTATTTAAGTCATCATCGTATTAAGTCAATTATCGCGTTTATATGCTCTGACCGATAAACGTTCACCCGTTGTTGAATTTGGCTCAAAATTTTATAGGTGTCTACAATATAGATGTTATCGAATTTTTTGCTGTGTTCTGAATTTTTCATCTAGTTATCTTGTTTTTGCAGTTATCGTATTAATTGGTATTCTAACAGCCAGATAGACAAACTTCCTCTGAGGAGATTTTGCACAAAATTTGACAGAATTCTACAAATTTGGTGTATAGAACATCAATCAAATTTCCTCTGTCTAGCTCAAAACATTTTTGAGTTATCTTTGTCTCAAACAGATATTTTTCAAAAAGGTCCCCCCTCCCCGAATTCAGGGAGGTCCAAAAACGTGGAGATTAGTCAAAATCTCGTCCTCGAAATTTTTGACGATTATCCACTGTTCGTAATACTTTCGATTAATACTTTCTGTATATTTAGTATAAGGAAAAGTAATAAAAAAGCATTATAAAAATATTGTATAATATCCTTGTGCTACCTCATTCATATGCCAAGAGATTGTGAAGATGCATTCCGTAGCATAATGAAGTGCCGTGCCAATCCCACTACAACTGCACTGATCACTCTCCGACAGACTGAACCTTTTGAGGTCGGCAGGGCCGTGTTCTGAGAAGAAAATAATATCCTCTCTGATTCAGTTAGTAGGATGAAAATTAACTGAGGGCAGGATATTAAAAACTTTTCTGCCTGTATCACCATTGCTCCAATATCTTTGCCATTCCTCTAGCATGTTTTTCCGGAGGAGGTCTTTAATATGTGATTTAGAATGTTTTGTTTGCATATAAAATGGCCCCTTTCGCGTTAACCCCTTCACCAGTTGATCTGTTTTTGTTGCCTGGATATGCTTTTACCCATGAAACTTTCACTGTTGGATTTGAAAGGAGGACGCAAAAAATTTCTCTTGCTATTTGGTTTGTACTCTTTGGATTAGAGGATGCCATGATACTTGCTCTATTATTTAAATTTGGTTCTTAAATCCTTAATTATTATCGCATAACCGAATTTATTTTTATCGAATAATCTATATTTTACCATTCGATTTCCATTTCAGTTGGCCTGTTTAGTGAGCTGGGCCTCCCTTCTTTAACAACTGTGAACCACTGCCGGACTCCTGATGGACTTCCCGGAGAATGTGGGGAGCTCAGCAGATGCATCTATCTCATATTCGATATGGTCCGCTTAAGAAGATCAGTTTGCTTCAGAAATTTATTTATGGTGGGAATATGCTGTCCAGGGACTACGGTAAGAAAATTTCGTCTAAAAGCACAGTATCAAAACAATACAATACTTACTTTACAGGCGTTTTAATCATTTTTTTTTACGAATCAGGTAATTGATTAAACTGCAGAATTTTTAAATCCAAGTCCAGTTAAGATGTATTTGCTTTAGTGACAAAACTGAATCTAAAAATTTTATAAGATAAATTATTAAATTGCCTTTCAAGTAGGATTTTTGTAACGGTTTGTCAAATATGGTTTTGGATTTAAGGAAATATTTTCTAATTTTTAATACTTTTTACTAAAAGGATGAATGAAATATTATTTTATTGTCAAAATCCTTTTATGCTTCTTTGTTAAATAATTTTAACATTTAGTTAAAAAGTAATGAGCTGAAAGTAGTATTTATTATAAAATGAATTTTTCTGAACTTGCAGAAATTACATTCGTAAATGAATATTTAATTCTTTATAAATAATTTCGTAAGTTATCAAGTCAGGTTTCTTTTCCCGATTTTCTTTGTGTTTTATGCCCATTTATAAGGCAATCAGCAATTTTTGGTCTTAAAGAAAAACACAATATCGTATGCCTGTATATACAAGGAAGCAGGTTACTTTCTTGCTCTAGATAACACAGATTACGTCAAAGATCCTTTATAAATATTCACAAAAATTGTAGATATAACTTGCAGTAGTTTATTTGCAAATACGAGTTTAAAATAAAGATAAAACAAATTTAAAAATTCAAAGTTTTATATATTTCAGTCAATTTCACAAATATCATTTTTTAGATTCGTATAATTTCAGTATGTTTTATATATTTGCACACATTGATAACTAAAACAGAATCGGAAGATTATGAATCTAAAAAAATTAATAGTGGTAGATCGACACTGTTCTGAACTGAGAAAACGATAATTGCCATTATTGCATTAATTTTCCTTCATTTATATTTAAATGAAAATGTTGCACATTGCAAATTTAACTGTTGTAATCAAACTTAAGGACATCAGAATATCAGCTACTTAGAAAAACTCAATATACAATTCCTCTTTTACGTGAAACTATTTATTTATAAAAAAGTCAAGCTAAAAAATATTTCGTAGAAGCGATTAATAATCTTCATTATTTTTTGTATTATAAAGTCCTCCACCACCACAGAAATAAGTACACCAAATGCAACGCTACTTGAAGAAACCACCGAATCAACCACAGTTTCAACAGAAGCGACAACAACAAGTACCATAGACAGTACCACCAGCACCACTACTACAACTACCACAACTACTACAGAACGTCCTAACCTGACAACAGCAAAAATCAAAAGACTGAGCCAAAAAGGGACGAAGAAGCCATTTTTCACTTCAACTGTTATAGCTCACACCACTTCTAAACCCACCACAACTACAATCAAGGGCATCGAAATTTTCACCACTCCAGAGGCTACTGAAGAACCTTATATTTTAGCCACAGAAGAATCAACACAGAATTTCACTTATTCGTCAGAATTTAGTAAGTCTAATTTTTTTCACATGTTTATTTTCTATTTAAAAATGTTCTTCTATCATTATTAAGCCTACAATTCTGTTCGTAAAGGTTTGTTATGGAAACGAATATCATATTTTATTAGGCAGGATATGAAGAAGAGCTATTTTTATTTTATCGAGGATTATCTTCGGAAAACTGATTAAGCTCAACTTTCTCTGCAGTAGCTAAGAGAATTTCTGACTGCAATCTGTCCTGGCAAACATATGAAGAAAGGTTTGCAAACTATACAAAGAAGTAAAACATGTATAAAAACGAATGGCAACAATTTCTCGGACTGCTAAATTCCTATTTATACATTTCATCATGCTTTTCACCGAATGTAAAACAAAGCTGAAATTTAGCAAATTAGTTGAAAAACGCAATAGGTCATTCATATTTTGAAGTTTAGTTTAGTGTAGTTACATTAACGTCCCGTTGTAAAGCAACACTAGGGCTATTTTGGGACGGACCTCATAATTTTGAACCGCGGTCAGATGACGAGGACGACACCTGAGCTGGCACCCCCCTCTCCACGCCACAACACAATAGCGGGAGGACATTTGGCATGACGGATTTAACGTGCAACAGACCCCCTTACTCGACGGTTCTTCGGTGGAATCGGGTCTCGAACTTGAAACCTTACGGCTTACAAGCCGAGACCTTACCACCAGGCCACCGTGGCCCTATTCATATGTTGGAATATATGCCATATTTTCTGGAAGTCGAGAAGAATATAGAAATGATAGAAGAACGAGAAAACGATGCACGGTTAAAAACTACTAAAGAAAAACCGGAAAAATCTGAAAACACTGAATTGAAAATTAATTTTTAATAAAAAGGTAAATTATATTTTAGATTTTTCCAAGGAAACGACAAATTATAAATTTATTTTTATAGCATTTTTATATGCATTATTTTTAGAGTTTTTCAAATGTGTATTTTTTTTAATTTCTTTTTTTATTTACATATATTTCTAAAACAATGAAGCCAATTCATATTAAAAATTCCTATAATCGGGTATCAATGAATGTACACCAGATAAAAACATTTCCGAATTTCCTCAATGTAAATTGGATTATTGCATTTGTAATATTCTCTGTTATGATTACCATGAATGAAAATAATATCTACTTCCATTAATATGGTTAAAATATTTCCATATCTGACGGTTGAAATCTTTCCTAAAATAAACTAACTTGTTTTATTTAAAAGAAAATCGGCCTCTATATTTTCTATTAGTAATTATTTTAGCTTCGATAGAATAAAAATGAAATTTCACTTGTTCATTTGCAATTATTTTTTTTATTTAATAAAAGTTTATAGGATTATTTGAAATTACAAAAGTACGCGAAGAACAATTATAATAAATAAAATTAATCCATTTTCCTTCCTTATGGCAATACTATAAACTCTTGTGCAATTTAGTCCTGAGAATAATTTAGTCATATTTCTTTGGTAAGGATGCGGCACCGCTGGACGAGATGGGCGCATCGTTGGAGGATACGAAGCAAATCCTGGACAGTGGCCTTGGATGGTAGGTAAAGACGGTAGGTGATTCTGGCGACATGATTAAAGAAAGTCATTAAAGCATTAATTTCCCTTTAAACCAACCCCTGAGGGTGCTCAGTTTCGAATAATCCCAAAACTCTAAGAAATTAAGAATACTAAACATATTCTAAAATTATGCGTGTAAGGAGGACAAAAATTACAACGATTAAAAGACCTGATGAACTTTGAGATTGAACTAGCACTGGCGTTATAATTTTTAACTTTCTTTTGTTTGGATTTTAATATTTCTTTTTATTAAATTGATAATTTGAACATTTTGTAAGATAAAATATTTTTTCAATAAATACTTCTTACTAAAGTTATAAAATATTAATTTACAGGATGTTAAAAAAAATCTCAACATAAATTAAAATTATTTTCTAAATTATTTTAAGTTAAGCAAATTATTTTAATGCTGTTCTGTGTGAACTCAGTCTGATAAATCGGATCATGTATGAAGTTTCCAGATATAATCATCAGAACTCACTCATTATATTCTAAAAAATCGCAATGTTATTAGTATATTATATAAAGAATAAAGATAATAAGAATAAAGACAATAACAGAAAAAAAAATTAAATTTATAAAATCACATTGCAAATCAAATCAAGCAGAAACATTCCTCATAGTCATCCCAAACTTCATTTTTAGGATTGAAATTTCTTGGTATATTGTAGGTAGGCACAAACATTTAGAAGCTCTTTGTAAAAAATAAAACTGCCCTTAAATTTCTTTCTTTTTTAGGCAGCCATTTTCTTAGATAGTTACCGAGGACGGGAATACTGGTGTGGAGGAGCGCTAGTAGGAACATGGTACATTCTAACTGCAGCTCATTGTCTGTCGGATCAAAGAGGAAGGAAGTACGAAAGTTTATATTACTAAGAAACCAATTAATCATTGATATTTTTAAATATGATATAGATATTATTGGCATTCTTACTTTTTCTCAGATATAGAAAAGAACAATTAACAGTTCGATTGGGAGATCATCATTTGTTCAGAACAGACGACTTCATGAATCCAATTGAATTTAAAGTAGCTACCACAATTCCACATCCTAAGTTTTCTAGAAGTGGTTTCTACAACGACATTGCATTATTGAAACTTCGTCATCCTGTGACCTACTCCGAATACATAAGTCCTGTATGCTTGCCGACTCCAGGATTGAAAGCCAACACTCTAGTTGGATACATGGGAACTGTAACCGGATGGGGTACATTGTCATACGGTGAGTAGTTAAAGAATAATACAGAAACATTGCTCAATTCATAAATATGCATGTAATCGCCAATAAGTTGAAATGAAGTACTATAGAGGTAGGTATATTCAGATAGTTGAACACAGAGTAAGATACTTCGCATTCGAAAGGAAAGAACTTGGCTTCAATAGCTATTTATTATAAACATCTTTAAATTGCAGTTAAAAACATGTTAAATACGGTTAAAAAATTTGGAATATATACAAAAACATGGTACAGTAAATTAAAACACGTTTCAGCTAAAATCCAGGTGAATGAGTGAGTGAAAGAATGGGTGAGCTTTTGTTTTTACAACAGTTGCTCTACAACTCCACGGATAATATCAATGACATGAGCTTTCCAAGTCGCCATAGTGCATCGTCACTATTACATCAAAATGTACGTCGTTTTTCAAAACATTATACAAATGCAAAACATTTATTTAAATTAGCACATTTTCTCTCAAATTATTGTACCTGACAGGCGATTATTCTATATGGCAAGTAGTTCCAACTTTTACATAAAAATTTCTTAAGCGTTCTCTGTAGAATTTTGACAAGCGTTATTGTGGGATTTTTAAGTTGGCAGCGGGGTTATCAACAAAGGCAAAACTTTATTCAATAGCATTATTTATATATTACTTACGAATTTCAAAATTTGGGAAACAGTTTGTATTTAATTTGAGGTATTAATTTTATGCATCTGCTTAAAATTACGAAAAAAAAAAAAAAAGAAACTTTTTTAGTAATATCGAGTTTTTTTAAATGCTAATTCTTTATAAATCTGGCTAATTTAAATCGTATATGCTGAGTTGCATCCCTTTCCTATCTCAAGTTCAAGTTCTCAAGTTCCGATAAAATTGCTTTAGAGAAAAAGTCTTTGAAAAGTTAGAGCATTATATATATATATATATAACAAATCTAAAGTAAGAAATATTTTGAAAAAGAAACTAAAAGGAAAACGAAACGAAATAGTTTCGTAATCGCAACTAAAAATTATTTCTTATTCAAACTAAAACCAAAAGCGGAGGAGGAAAAACTTCATAGTATTTAGAGAGCGCAAATGCAGCTACTTCTAAAACACAGATGAATTGAGACAAAAATATTAAAATAGAGTTAATAGGAAAATCAAATAAACTAAATTAAAAAAAAGAATCCGGCCTGAAGACTTTTTCAAGGGTCACCCTCAGGCAGGGATTAAAAAAAAAGGGATTTTTCTGTGAGGGAATGCAGACAAGAAAGTCTAATAATGATTCCTCGTGACCCGAAAATCCCCTGAAATTAGGCCTAAGAGATATACCATTTTAACAGAAAGGACAATACAAAACAACAAATTAGAAGAAAATAACCACTAATAAGTAAAAATACAACAAAATAACAATAAACACTTAAACCATTAAAGAAAAAACAAAAAGGAAAGAACATACCAGCAGCAGGCAAGTAAATTTTAAGCTATCGATTGTAATTGCCGCTTTTTAAAAACACAAAGCTAATGTATGAAAGGTAAATAATAATCGGAGTCTCCCAGCGCCATCTATTGAGTGATCTAATATGCAAGGAAAGTTCTATTTTTATTTTAGGTAAAGGATTAATCCCAAACCATACCTTGTTTAATTAAAAAGTTGACATTACAGTAATTCTTAGGAAATTCATTTTTAATTAAATTTTTAATGAGGTTATTTGATGCTTCAATATAGGAATTTTTGCTATTGCAAACCCTTTTGATCCTGTTAACTTGTGAGAAAATTAGATTTTTGAAAATTTTAGAGTTTAGATTGGAATGATAGTTACATAGTTTTGTAATTTTAAAGTTGAATTTATCTCTTTTATCGTAGATACCAACTATTGTTTTATCATTAGCAATTTCGATTTTTAAATCCAGAAAGGTAGCCTCAAGTTGATTTTTATTTGTTTCTGTTAGAATTAAATCTTTTGGATAGCAATTAGTAACAATATTAGTATTGTCAAAGTTTATCAAAAGTAGGTCATCAATATACCTTCAACGGTTTATTTAATTACTTTTTCTCATAGTAATGCAGGAAAATATTAGCTAAAGCACTTGAGAAAGCTGTTCCCACTGGAATTCCCTTAACTTGTTTATAAAAATTAATACCATTAAAAACGTTATTTTCAGTAATATTAAAATTACATAACTCTAGCCAGTTATTTTTAGGAATGGCATTTTCATTTAAATATTCGTCATATATAAAAGTGCAGACCTTTATTAATTTTTCATGAGGTAGATTGGTGTATAAATTTTCGAAATCATAAGTATTAAGTTTATTAATGTTGTTATCTTTAAGAAAATCCAGTACTTCTTTGTTACTAGAAATAATAAAGTTGTCTTCATCTTTTATCTTGTTCAGGATAATTTTTAAGCATTTAAAGAAATGTTTACCCCTATAGTAATTATAACTGCCAGTGCTACAGGTCACGAATCTGAATTTTATTGGATTTTTATGAAATTTAACTGTTGGGAATAAATAAGGATAGTTTAGAGAGCATTTTTTTTTTTTTTGCGAAAGCTAGCATTTTTTTTTATCTAATTCCTTTTTCCCGGTGTTCTTTAACATATAAGTTGCGTTAGAGTTATATTCATTAATTAAAAGTTCTTTATAATAATATTTACAAATTAAACAGAAATTATTTGCTGATTTATCTATTACTGTAATAACAAATTTTTCTTTAAAATTTTTTATTTCGTTTTTTAATGTTTTACTAAAATAAATCCCACGTTCTTTAGATTTGCCAAAATCAGTATCCATTTTTATTTTAATTTCTTTTAAAATTCTCACTTTCCATTCTCCGAAATCTTCCGCAGGCCAATGGCATTTTCTAGAAAATTTAGCAATAAAAACATCCAAATTTTTACCAATAGAAATCAAAATTTTCTTATGGTTTATTTTTTCTCTTAATCTAAATTTAGTTCCTCTTCCTATTAAATCTCTTAAAGAGTTGGATTCAATAATTTTTAAATTACCTGTAATAATATGACCTTTATGTATAAAATCTTTCAAGTTTTCTTTGTTACAGTAACAATCTGTTATATTTATTTTATCTAAATTTTTGCTATAGTAATTATAATTACAATTTTTTTTCTTTAAAGTTGAAGTGTAACTAAACGCTATTGAAACAGTTGTTTTATCTGATAGAGGAAAAAATATATTATTGTTATGTATAATTTTGGGTAATTTTAGATATTCGAAGTAAATATCCAAGAATTTAATCGCACAGAATTCTTTGTAAACATTATTTTTATTATTAAAAAATAAATCGTTTTTTTTTATTATTAAGCTTACATTTAATTAGATCTAGAATAATATTTTGTGTACGAATTTTTAAACTCTAAGTCCCTGAATTTATTATTTAATAACCATTTAATTTTATTATCTCTAAGACCAAAAATGTATTTCCTAATTTTGTGAATGTTTTCACTATTGTGTTCCAGATTACAGTAATTTTGAAATTCCTCAAATATAATTTGAAAATTTCCCCTTTTTTCTTTACCTCTTTTAAATCTTTTAGAATAGTTATCTTTATTTAGAAAATTTTTAAATATGTTAAATTTGTAATAAATGCAATTATTGTTTAAATCTGCGAAACTTCCCCATTTAATTTACTATTGAGACCATAAGGAAATAAAGTTTTAAGGTTACAAATATAAATGTCTTGCAGATATAATCTTTTGCTTAATTCGTTAACATTAATAATATAAATATCTACATTCTAGAAGATAAAGTTATGGTTTTGAAAATGCTCCAGTTCAAAGTCAGAAATCCTATTTTTTTTATTAAGTTTTTAATGTCGGATCTGTGATTGTTAATTCTTAAATTGAGCTCGGTGCTAGTTTGACCAATATATTTTAAATTCCATTCTGAACAATTTAAAAGATAAATCAAATTTGAGCACCCAGAATACTTGTCATTTTAAGTTTTCATTATTGGTCTGTTCCTTATCTGCTAATGGACATGTCTTCCACTTTCCGTTTCCACAAATTTTATATATATATATATATATATATTAGTAGTTGCGTGGTCGAATAGAAGAAACTTCGATTTATTTCTTCATGGGAGGCATAATTAACGTACAAAGAAGAAGCGGTAAAAAATACACAAGAGCAGAAGAGACCGAAATTTTTCCCTTCGGTGGTTTTTACTCTAAGATTTTGATAAAGATTTCTTTGACAAGTGCAGTCTTAGGAAAACGAAATGTAGGTATCTTTAAAGGATTGTTGTAAGCATTAAGGAGTTTTATCCTTTCATTCGGAGGGTGAGAAAATGTAGAAGTGAGCAGTTTTATAAATCGAGTGTGTAATTAAATAAAAAAGGGGTATTGGATCGGGAAATAAGGGACCATTTTAGAATGTAGTTAATATGAACTAAATTAAGATAAAAATTGGGAAATTAATTAAGAGTTAAATTATATTAGGAGATATCATTACACACCCACGCACGCGCGCGCACCACACACACAGACTATGCGTCCACACATTTAGTCAAATACGACTAAGAAAGCTAAATATTATCTGAATCATATTCATTGAGAGAATGTACCAATCTTGGTATGTAAAATTTTCCACTTCAATCGCTTTAAAATACGAGGCACTACACTTTGGTATTCTTACTTCAAGAGAAACTCCTTGAAAATGTATCGTTTCAATATTTTATTTCGCTTCCGAGAACTTCAATGAGCTTGGTCCTCTGAAATGTTGTCTTGAAACATTCTGAACAATCCCGTGTGTCTCAAAATACAAGACTATTTAGAGCTGAGTCTACTAGGGAGATTCTCTTTGAAATTGTATTTCTTCATGATATTCGCTAAAACAAAGTCCAAATTTTAATCTGAATTAGGCCCTTATTTTTCAACCATTAAATCTACAACAAAAATAAAGAGCCTAGCCATCTAATTAAGTGTGGCAAAATTTTATGAGACATCCCGTATAATAAATGCATTTGTTTATTCCCTTTTGAAAGTAAAACCTTCATTGTCTTAACTTGGCTGCCTGTTTCGGTACAAATTCAAAGCAGACAGTACCTTCAAAATACGGAAACGGCAATCTCCTATTATATTCATAATTAAGATTATCCCCCATTTCATACTGTTTCTCTTCGGGGCACACTCACTGCCGTGGAAAGTGTGCGTGTGCGTTTATTAAAATGATATGCACTTCATAATTGCCTTTAAGAATTTATTTTTTATTAAATTTCATATAATATATTCACTGAGAGTACCGGTAGTTTATTCAACTGTTGGAAATTGGTCTTTGACAGATTTGAAATGTTTCTCTCGCATTTGAAGCCAATTAAATTTAAAATTGTGTTCATAATTTCATTTTCCCAGGTGGTGCTGGTAGTGGCTCGCTGCAACAAGTTACAATGCCAATTTGGGATAACGCCGACTGCAACAGAAGGTATTTTCAACCAATTACTCAAGGTTTCATGTGTGCAGGATTCTTTGAAGGAGGAAAAGATGCTTGTCAAGTAAGTAAACATACAATTATACTTCAAAGTGTATCTTAAATTTATGCAGCTTAGGAACTATCAACTATGTTAAAAATATACATAGAAAAAGTTCAATTCCGAACAATACCATAATATGAACAAGTGTATCAAATGGATTAGCAACTGCTCCCCACAGTTTCTAGGATATATACGATTTCGTAGAGTTAAAACGAATACTTTGTAATTTAAAATCCTATAATTTAAAACTTGGTTTCAGGAATTTATAACAATTACTGTTTAAAAATGTAGCTTCAGTTGTAATTTCCATGAACGAACATCTATTTTTACCTAAAAATGATTAACATTAAAAATTTATGTTGCAATTTAGAGCCGATTAAAAGAAGTCGCATTCAAGATCAATCCTAGGCTTACAGGTTTGTCAGAGTACTTTCTGAAACTTGATATTTCGCCTCTGAAAGATGTGATAACCAAAATTGCGGCATAGATTATATTGTCGCGTAGATGAAGTTAACACAAATAACTAAAATCAAAGATGACACTTGCTAATCTTAACTCCA
Organism: Argiope aurantia; assembly: GCA_026543865.1. Classification (NCBI taxonomy): domain Eukaryota; kingdom Metazoa; phylum Arthropoda; class Arachnida; order Araneae; family Araneidae; genus Argiope; species Argiope aurantia. Next base: position 394,754 of record JAPMOR010109940.1, read on the forward strand.
GGCTTTATTCAAGTAACTAAACCTTGCATCTGTTTTTATCCACAAGAAGAAATTACTAGAATCTTCCATATTTAGAAATATACAGAAATAAGAACATTCTGGAAACAAACGAGAAATAACAATCATTAGGTAACTTGCCTACAGACAGATACGAACTTGCGAACTGTCGCTTTCAGTTCATAGCATTATACCACTGAGCCATTCAGTCCGCTCCAAGCTGGAACAAATTTTATTACAATATACCAATAAGTTATCTTCTCTGAATTGGAAAACCATTGCACTTCAATGAGTGAATATCCTGAAGGCGTGCAACATATATATAATCCCGAATTCAATTTCCCAATCTGAGCTCCTCCTGCCCATTTCAAGAATGTTCTACAACTCGAGATTTTTTACTACAAGGATCCTTAAGAATTTCTAGTCATGCGGTACTGAAAGTTTAGAGAATGAATCTTATTACCAATTTCCTACATCTATCCAATTTACCTGATGCCTGCTTAAAGAAATGCAAAAAGATCAAGATTCTTCAACAGCAATGCGAGGAAATCTTTCCAAAGAATCTGCAATAGCCTTTCTTCTGAAATACATTCAAGAATTTGCATAAATATTCTGAACACTGTCCGCAAAGAGGTGGTAAAAAATTTCGGACACCTGAATTAAGACAGATACTACATATTATTTAGGTATTCAAACTAATAGCGTGTACACTAGTTTTCCAGAAAGATTTTTACTGACAAATGTCGCTATCTCGGTACCGTATACACAACGTACGCAAGTAAGTGGGATATTAATTCTAGTACTTATGGAATTTTTTCTTGATGCAGTCTTATGTATTGAAATTCTAAAGCAATTGAATGCTTTTCCTTGCAACAGAAATTGATATTCCAAACCATGTCATTTCTCGTAAAAATTGAGTTTTGTTTACATTTGCCTTGAAGCTACATGAGCTGGTGCCTTATCAAAATTGACGTAATCAAGTTACTTCGAAAGATTAAAAGCAAGATAGATCTAAAGAGCGATTCTTGAGTCTCAAATTTCTTCGCTGGATATTTCAGTGTGTGTTATAGGGTTAGTTTTCATCACAAAAAATTCAGATCAATTCATTAGAATGTAAATAATATCTGAATACCTACACGTTGATTTAACCCTTTAAAGGGTCATTTTTTTCTAGTCGTATGTTAAAATATTTTTAGGCTTGAAATTAGAAGAAAAGGGATTCATTTAGCTTATTAGATAAATTTAATTTGATTAATTAATTTGGTTAATTAAGTTACAAACCAAGACACATTTTGTGTGAGAAAGAAATGAAGCATCCAAGTTTGTCTTTCTAAAAATAATTTGTCAGAACTTATGCTAACCTACATGCCTAAAACCTACATGCAAATTTGGTGGGAAGCATACTTCCCACGGCCTTAAAAAGGGTTAATTGCTTGTTTGAAACTCCGAGAGTGTTCGAGAAACTGAAAATTTTGCAATATTTCCAGTTCTTACGATGTACATTAAATTTAACATATTGGTTTGTTGTTATATAGTTTAAATTGGCTTACATTAATCATTAAGTTGTAATAAATGTCTTACTCCTGTATATAGTTCGAAAATTTTCCTTGGAAAGATTTTTTTTCTTAAGTTTTTCTAATACTACCATTTAATTTCAGGGCGATTCAGGAAGTCCAATGGTCATACCAGATCGAACAAGACATTGGACAGTTGTTGGAGTCGTATCATTTGGAAGCAAGTGCGCTCAACCTGGTTATCCTGGTGTGTACACCCGAGTCACCGAGTATTTGGATTGGATAGATGAAAATATGGAATGATTTACCATGTATTTAAAATTCATTTTATCGCTTTAGTCAACACAATCAAGTCAAATCACAGCATGTAAAAAGATTTATTTAAAAACCCAATAAATGTTATTTCATATAAAAATATTCATTAAAAACATTCATTCATTAAAATCTGAAGACTGCCCTGCAATCTTTGGTATGGTAGCAATATAGGCATTGAAAAATAGCTTTTATCCAAAGAATTAAAAACATTATGAAACGTAAAAACATTTTACGTTGAGTGTTTCCTTATCCAGTCCATAAAGTGGGTCACTCTTGTATAAACAGTAGGAAATTTAGGATTACATCCTCTTCTTCCCCATGACACAACGCCAATAACCTTCCAGCGATCATTTTTGTCGAGTAACATTAGAGGTCCACCAGAATCACCCTATGGAAGAAAGATGATTCATAGTAATAACTGCTAATTTTAAGCTATTTGTTGATTTAAAATCCTTTATATCCAGCTCATTAAATTTAAAGATGCGGAATAAAATGTCATTGTTATTTAAACCTTGTCTAATTAGGATTTTATTTTATGTATTTGACCTTTGATAATTTAAGGTTTGATGCATAACAAATGATTTTCAAGCAGCACTACATAGTTGTGTATCGGTTATTAAGATTCCATTTTTGAGCAGAAGAAATACGGAAAATAATGCCGAAGAATATTTACCAATTTCAGAGTTAAGTACACGAGACTTCAGTCACGTTTTAAAAAAAATCAATAAAAAAAAGTCCATGTTAAAAATTCTTAATTTTTAGATTTATTTGCAGAGCAAGAATACGCTGCTGTTGTAAAGATTTGATAAAGAAAACTTGATTATACAAAAGAAAATTTATGAATTGGAACATATTTAATGCATTGCAAAGTTATAGAAAATGCAAAATTAGATTTGATTGTTGAATCAAAATTCCTTAGGATCTACTTAAGGTAATGGTTTCTAAACCTTGACATTCTTATCGAGAGTTTTGTTCTGTATGATAAAGAATGGTGGATATTGCATACAAATGCATTTTATATCATTCATAGTAAGTTTATCTTATTACACGATTTGATCATTACAAAACTAGATATATCCTGCACAACAGAAGCGAGTATAATCTGAAACAAGCAGCTATATTTTAGAATAGGCTTCAATCGCTAAAATACATCTGAATATTAAGCAAATAAAAAATACAAAGAGGGCAATTCACTCATCCAGTTTCTCCTCTCAAAAATAGATTGATAAATTCCCATTATTTTTGTAAAGACCAATACTGTTCCGATTTGCAGTCGAGAAGAACGATTCAAGGCAATCATTTGTAATAGAAACATTGTTTTGGATAAGCTCGAGTTATCTTATGTTTCCCTTGTTGAAGGAATGGTACTGTGCACAAATTTGAGAGCGCAGTTTCGTATAAATAAATGCAGATTGAGAAAATTCACAAGCAGAATAAAAATTTGTAATTCTTAAAAACCCTTCAAAACTTATTGCAACATTAATATAGTGCAAGTTAATTTGTAAAGAGCACAATGACACCTGAAAGAATCATTTACTATAGTACATATTGTTAGAATAATTTCATTGCCATGTTATTTATCCCTCATATTTGAAGGAGACTTGAGCAAATGACACCAATTTGCATGGTAATGCTGATGTTCATGTCGCGGAAGAGTCTTGATGTGTCAAATGATGAACATGTTGCAATAGTTTTCTTTGCCCTAGTCCAAAGAGAAAGGAATTCGCTCAACTGCAATGATTCCTATTCATTGAATCTGCATCTCATTTTTTCAACAATCCCACATGTATCAGTGAACTTGTTGTAATAGAATTTAATTCGATTTTTCAAATGTACTTACATTACAGGCCCCTTTATCACGCGATACAGCTGCTGCACATATTAAAGAAGATGGTATAGGTATTCCATGCGTTGTTCTACACTCACTGTTGGATATCACAGGAAAACTTGCTTCTTGAAGTACATCACTAACACTTCCACTACCTGCAAAATGAAAATCACTTAAAATGCTTAACTGAAGATTAGATCGTACGTTACGTACTGTCATGTAATGGAAACTTAGTGCCATCATACTAAAATAGAATTCCTACTTTTCATAGTAATACAACCTCGAAAAGAGCATACGAAAGGCAATTACTAATTTCAAATTTTTAAAAAAATTTAACTTCAATTTGCAATTAAATCGTTGTCGCATTAGAGGTGTAGTAATTCATTATATTTTATTTGTCGTTTAAAATAAATTCTCTTTAAATCAGCTTTACTTTTAATTTTAAATGTTTTACTGGATGGTTAAAAATTAAATATCTGTTTTGAAACCGTGAGGACTATTTTCGGAAGAACAAGACAATTCTTAATCTCGGCTAGATGACGAAGATCTTTATTTAGTCTTCTAAATTATACAAGTGGAGGGGGGGGGGGCAGTATTCCATTAAAAAGATTAATTGATCGGGGAAACTTGTACTTTATATCTTATACCATTGCTTTATGCATCGTAACTTAATTGTCACGGTATTTTGGCAGACCTTCACCAATGAATGAAAAATAGAGAACAATTTATACCCTAAAAGATCGCAGTATCAATTTGACTTTCTAGATTAAGATCATTCTTTCAGAAACAATAAAATAATTCCAAGTAACTGCAGAAATTTTTCGACACATTTAGACTATTTCGAGAAGACTAAAAATTCTTTTTAAACAGCTATGCTATAATTAGAGTTATTTAACTCGCACTATATTAAAATTGAAAACAATATGAGCACCTCATTGAAAAACAATTATATGAAGAATATAGAAATTGCATGGATGGTCCCAAAAAGCATTGATCAAACACGATTTCTTCCGTATTAGCAAGGTTTGATTTAGAACTAAAAATACCAAGTGCTCACACACACATCAAAATAGATGTCACAAATTCTGTCTAAGGCAACGCGATTACACTGTATATAAATCAAACTAAAACACGGAACAAAATTAAAGTTTTAGAGTAAATCTTTGGAAGATTTCCGAGTTAATTCCCATTCGCTGATAAATTCAGTTGATATCATGCGAATAAATTTCTACAATACACCAGCAACACTGATTTCCTAACGCCAGACAGTAATAGAAATGTATTTTCATTAATTAAACTGGTAGTGCATCGTAAATGAGAATTTAATTATATTGAACATAGGGATGAAGATGACTCAAAGATGAAGATGACTCGCGGGAACGAATATTTGCAGGAATAATTGGCTAAATTTTATAAAAAATAAGATTACCTCCATTTAAATGGCCCCAACCAACTAGAGTAGTCACATTGCCAATGAAATCGCTTGTAACTTCCGGAAAACAGATAGTTTTTACGAATTCGTTGAAGACCACTGGTTTTTCCAGTTTAAGCAAAGCAATATCGTTTCGCAAGCTCATCCTATTATATTGCCCATGACGTTTTATCTCAGCTACACGGTAGTCATCATGAGGTTCTCGAGGGCTGTTAAAGTCGTATTCTCCCAAACGTGCCACCATCTGATCCTTAGAATTTCTAAAATCAAAGTCAATCTGTTATGACCAAAATTATTCAATTAAAATAAGAGGATGCTGCATTTCACTGGGAAAATAGGTATACAGAAAACAAAGAACGTTCTTAAACTAAATACTCAAATATTATATACACTTACCCAAACGTGCAATGAGCAGCTGTGAGTACATACTGATTATTGATTAAGGAACCACCACAAAAGAATTTCTTTTTATTGTTCAAGAGAGCCACCTAAAATACATTTCAGTAAGCAGTGTTTATCTAAGTAATGTACATCAAAAGAATGAAAATTTATACTTGCCATCCAAGGCCACGCCTTTCTATCGGCATCGTTTCCTCCAACTACTCTTGTATTTGTTCCTACTCCACAATCTGGAATTTATAAACTATAATTAGAAAAACTGAATTTAAGTTCAGAAAAACTAAAATTAACTGAAAGTTATTTATAACAAACCTTGAGGAGTTTCAACCGAGTTGTTTCTATCATTGAAGGTTTCTAATTGATCTTCCCACTTAACCAGAATTTTCTGGACTGGAAATTCTGGGCAACATACTCCAATAAATCTTTCTTGAATTATACACATATTTTCCATGAAGTGCTGAATTGAATTTAAAATACTTGGAAGCATACAATGCTGTACATACCTACAAAATCCAGACTCATTTCTTGGAGTTTTACATTCCTGGAATTTCTCAAGAGGTTGGGCACTGGGATTGAAGACAAAAGAATCGAAGTTGGCTTCAAACATTTCATTGATTCCAGTCTTAAACAATTTTTTGTCTTCATTGTTTATTAGCGTATTGAAATTATCTTTATCGGAAAACTGATCTTTGTGCAAGTTTGAAGCAAAATTGCCGCCAACTAGTGTTCTCTTATCTTCCACCTTTAAATCGACACTCTCTGAAGGATTCAACAAATCAAATTCATCCTCTGTAGGAAGATTTATTTGGTTTACCTTCAAACTTTCACTCGCGTCATGTATGAGCTCTAATGGTATTGATCCGAATTGAAACTGTTGCGATGCTCTCTCTGTAGATTGCACGTTTGTTTTGGGTAAATCTGTATTCACCTCTGGAATTTGAATTGAAGTTTTGATTTTCTCTTTGCTTTTTGAATGAACAATTACTTTGTTTCCAGGTAAGTGTTGTTTATGGTTGCTATATTTTGACTCTTTTCCCTCTTTGTGATGCAGAAATACTTGATCACTTTCTAAGGGGTCATTTTCCTTCCATTTCAAGGTATTTGAATCCAATTTCCTTTCATAATACTTTTCTTGCTGTGAATTTTTCAGATCTTGCTGTGCAAATTCAGAATTTAACATCAGCTCTAAATTTTCATAACTTTCCAAGTCGTAATTAGAACTGTAACGGTCGTTAGAGTTACTTTTGCCCACATATTCGTCTAATTCTGAGCTCAAAACATAAGACTTTTGATCACTTTCTCCAGTTAAAGTCTTGTGTCGATTCTTGTCTTTCTGCTCGGGGCTCATCTTCTGCGTGTTAGATTGTTTGACCACTGAATAACTATAATCTGAAATGAGAGTGGTTAAAAGCTTTGCGTTCATTAACAAATAAACATTTAAATGAATAAATGCAAAGTCAAAAATGTTGTTAATCTACGAGTACGAAAATCGATTATGTCTGAGCTCAAACACGCAAAATACTAAAATGAACACTAATTTGTTATTGAATATAATTTGACATTTCATTTTTCCTATTTTCTCCTCTACTTTTCTAAGCCAATATAGAGTATGGACTACATGAAGATAACGGTAATTTCGAAAATAAATTGCACCAGTATCCCATTTATTCCTTGCTGGGGAGGTAATATAAACAAATTCGAAACTAGATCATTCTAATGCAGTAAGACTACTCCATAAAAAGATACTAAGAATTCCAGAATTATAGGAAATACACGAGTTTTGTAACAATTCGGAAAGTAAACTATTGTTAACACGGTTATCGTTGATATTCAAAGTGCAGTTATTCCAAAGATTTGGTAAATGACATCAAGAAAAGAATTTTGAAGTTTTAATAATTTTATTAGCAACTGATTTCTCATTTGGTTCACTGCAAAAAAAAAAAAATTCTACTGGACTAAAAGTCTTTGTAAAAATGTAGTTCCCTCTAGTATACAAGTGGAATTTTAACTAGAGAAAATTCAGAAAGCTGGATATAATGCGAAATAAAAGTTATAAATTGATTAACCATTATAAATTGATTTGCAAATTAAAGAGTCGTTTCAATTTAATTCAGAAACTCCGTAAGAGCAGAATTTAAAATATTTGTAAGATTTTGATTACTTCAGAAAACAGGTTTTCCGCGGGAAAATTCCTGCTTTCAAAGAGTGATTCTATACATAAATAGACACATGATGTTCATTAAGATTGAGGTGAGAGGGCATAAAATATCTAAAACCCTGCAGTCCCGCGATTTCTATAATAAAACGTTTACAGTACCGTCTTGCTATTTATGTCAGTATGGAATTCAGCTAGACTAAATAATCAACAAATCCGATTTGAGAAACATTTCATTTTATTTTGATCAACTTCAGATACATTTAAATATAAGCATACTTCGCCTATTCCGAAGAGTTTCTTCACATTTCAGATGTCGTTCAATTGAAAAGAGTGGAACAAAATGCAGCATTTTCAATGAGGTTCTGCAGTACCATAAGGTGGTTCGCTTTCAGAATCGACACTTGAGGATGGCGTGCGTTTCTCTCCAAGAAAATATAGATGTAAATATAATGAACATTTATCCTCTCGGTTAAAACCACGACTGAAGATAAACTGAATAGTTTCAACGCGATTCTATTTTCCTAACGAAAGCCCGTTTCTAGTGTTTCTGTGAAGTTAACGAATGTTTTTTTTGTCCTAGAATGCCCATTAATATTTAAAATTCAAAATGAGTCTTTATGGAGATACAACTGCTAGCCACACTGATGATTAGATGCAGAAATACGCTTCTTTTGACAGAACAAATCTTCATAAACTTTGAAGGCAAAGAAAAATAATCGTTAGATGCCCCCAAACAAACTTTGAAAAAGAATAATTAGAAGCGACCTTTATAATATTTATATCCGACAAATCCCGCCAATACTACTCTCTTTTGCACGTTTTTACAGCAGAGATTCCGTAGATAATGTAGCTTGTTGGGTTTCTGCAATAAACTAATATTTTAAGGACATAAAACGGAGGAATCAAAAATGTTACTATGGACCTCTGCACTAAACGAAATGTCTATCAATCGTCTACAATCAGACTATGCAACCGGACATAAAAGTCAACTATTCAGTGTTATTCATATACTTCTCGCCACTTAGGGTCTTTGCATTTAAACTGACGGAATCTCGAATTGGATCAACAAGACTCCATTCAATTGTTAACAGGGATATTTTTTTTACTATCAAATTTGTCGTTTTTATTCAAATAAGTATGCTCGAAACATTTCAAATAATTTGTAAATTAAAACTTAACATAAATATCGCATTTAAAAATAAATGCAATAAATTCATGAATGTACGGCGTAAGGACAAATATGTTAATTAATTCACATTTACCTTCACTTGTATCTTATGAAGATACAAATTCGTTTTATGTACCACTTATATGAATTTCCAAAATAAACAGGAGGCTTAAAAATATCGATGCTTATCTTCTTAAAAATAAAAAATTACATGCAGATTCAAGATACAAGCGAAAAATGATAGAATGCGGTATTTTTGTTACTTTATTGTTCAAGATTTATTTTATCTTTCTGAATTTTTCGGGTATTACTGATGTATGAAAGTTAGTAATAATGGAAGGTAAAAAATGGAACTAAAAAAATACAAACCCAAAATACGAAAATTGCTATTTTGTCGCTTTTATATGTTTTATTTATTAATAAACTCCTCTAAAGTACATTCCATACATTTGAAATTTATTCGTAAATCGCACCCATTTTTACCGTTTTAAAATATTAGTTTTGCCAATTTTGTTCTTGCTGTCTTTGAATAGAAAGGGCAACCTTATAACAACGTTTAAATATTGTATCATACCTTTTATATTCCAATTTGTTTCTACTCTAAAATTTCAGATATAGTTCTGGAACAATGAGAATTCAAATACATTTACAGTCCTCATACGGACACGTCTAATTTTTTGCTGTCAAAGATATAAATTTGTAAAGGATATGTGGAAAACAAATTTATAATGTCCCTTCATATTAATTCAATAAATCAAAACTGAAACTAATAAAAATGGAGCCGTTCCGACTTGCGCGCAAATTTTTGTCTACTTCATGCCTACTATCAAGTCTCTGAATTTGTCGGTCGAATTCAGCAACACCCTGCATATTATATATATCGCGACACAAGAGACCGAAATTTTTCTGAGATTTCTATGAAGTTTTTACTATGAGATATTGATAGGGATTTCTTTGACATGTGTAGTCGTAGGAAAGGGAAATGTAGATGTCTTTAAAAGAATGATGTAAATACTAAGGATTTTTATCCCTTTACTCAGAGTGAGAAAATGCTGAAGTGAGCAGTTTTATAGAGCGTGTGCATATCTCTTCCTGCATTTCCCAACCTCTCTTTTTCAGAAACCGTGCAAGTGGGATTTAGATATGCATGACTAAACAAGCTTTCGGGTGAAAGAATACCAAGTTAAACAGCAAAGCAAAATAGTTGATAACTAGTTAATAAATGAACGATGACGCACGCTAGCTTCATTGAATCTGATTTAGTTATACTAACGGCCCGTTTTAAAGCAACACTAGGGCTATTTTGGGACGGACCTCATAATTTTGAACAGGAGTCAGATAACGAGAACGACACCTGAGTTGACACCCAATCTAAACTTCCACACCACACCAGCGGGAGGACGTTTGGCCCCAATGGATTTAAAGTGCACTAGACCCGCTTACACAACGGTTCTCTGGGGGAATCGGGCTTCGAACCTAAAACCCTCCGGTTCCGAAGCCGAGACCTTACCACCAGACCACCGCGGTTTACTGAATCCGGAAATATTAAGAATTTATTTCGATATAAATTACCAATGCGATTGAGACTCGCTTGCAAGTAATCCCCCTTGGAATATTTGCTAGAAATTCACTAAATAACATTAAAATTTACTCAAGCAATTAAATACCTGGATAATCTGCGAGTTTTATGTTCTTTCCTACAGCTTTTCCTTCCATGTGTCGAGACAAGTTTGTAAAAACGAAGAAGAGTAAAAATACTCTGACCTTCATCTTTTTCCTAAAAAAAAAAAGCCAATTATTTAATTACTATTGAAATAGCAATTCTGTTATTCACCCCATTTTCAGTTTCAAAAGAACGATTAAACAAAATCGGCTCTTCCAATAAAAATTCAGTTTTATTTTCTTGGCCGACATTAAGCAATAATTTATACTATGAATTACAATACAGAAATATTAAATATTATTAAGAATAAATAAGAATCAATTCTGTTAGAATCAAAGCTAAAAACAGTATTAAAAACAATTTAAAACAATTAGTTGAGCAGTAAAATTAAAACGTGCCAGTAAATAATGCGAAAATTGAAACATAATTAAGAGAAAGATTGAACTCTGATAATTTGAACAAATATTGATTACTTTCTAACTTTAAACAATATTATGAAAGTTTTTAATTAATATTGTGTATAAAGATCTCAATTGTTTTCCCAAGTATAAACAATTGTCAATTTATTATTTTTCGAAATATTTCTACAACTTCTAAAATAATTGATTTCAGAACTATTTTGGATACATTGGTTTTAAAAACAGTGTGCATTTAATTAGTAAAACTACCAAAATAGATATAAACTGATGCATATACTCTTTTAGATGCATTTTCATTAGAATTAAAATCTATGAGTATTTAAGCTCATGAAATTACAAAATAAACTAAATTTACCACTGCTTGTCTTTTCCAGCAAATGTACCTGGTTATGTCAACGATAGTATCAATAAAGGAGTGCCTCCATCAATACTTCCTAAAATATCAAAAAGATTAATTGTATTGAACTGAATGAAAGAAAAGACCAGACTCATTTCATTTCTTTTCTATGTACTCTAAATTTCACGAATATTTTGCAGTTATCTCTCCCGAGCGACCACACTTCACATATAATAATTTTTGTTCAGTTCTTACGGCCCCAGGGGTTAATTATTTAGTGAGTCATGAAGGTTATGTGAGATAATACTACTATAATACACTCGGAATTCGAATTCAGATCAATTAATATATTTGCTTTGTTTCTGTTTGTTGGACAAACCCTTAGCTTTTCATTAAGCTAAATTCTAGCACTACCAGTTTTTAAGGATATAAATGATTATTATGTGGATGCTCAAGGTAAATGCCCCTAGCTGTAAGGTATGTGTTTATAACTTCTTTTCTGAAGTCTTCGTTTTTTCCCCCCCCAAATACCAATGATTCAAATTGAGCGGTAGGAAAGGATTGACAACTCTAAAGCGAATTTAACAAAAAAATCATCCAAGTTTACTAATATAGTGGATGGACACTGACTTAAGATTCGAAGTGAGCGATATATTTTACTTATTTTTAGCTAACTATTGAAATGAAACATCAAATATCTTGCGATTCTTTTTGAACTGTGACTTGGGGAGTGATACTAATACTTTTAGTAATCTGATCTTGAAACAAGCATAGCTCAGTAAAATAAAGATAAATAAAAAATATTCTAACTTTATTTACGGGTCCTTGATCAGATCAAGGATTGCAATTGATCAGATCTAGAGGTCGCCCGATGAAGCATGGAAACGATCAATAGAAGATTAGCTTCATGTATTCGCTCCTCGTAATTCAAGCTTGTGGCCATTTTACAATAATGAAATCTTTTTTATATGTGGTTCCAATTTTCATTTGATAATTTTCCAACTATCCTATTAATTATTTAAGAATACTTAGGGAACAGGTTCTTAGACATTCAATTCATTGTTATACTAACAGCTTTCAACTTTGAAAGCCATTATAGATATCTTGGTAACTGTTAATATTTAACTGCTGTTATTTGGAAACCGAAATTGAGTATGAGTTTTATAAAATATCAAAAAATTTTATATCCTTCTACATATGAAGTTTTAAATCTTACTTCAGTTAATTGAAATTCATTTATTTACCAAAAAGTTATTAATAATATATAAGTCAATTACATCATCGGGCTGACATTTTTGTTGTTTATTTACACTCTGTATTTTTGTTTAAAATATTTGCGTTCACAGTACGAACTGCTACAGGTACTTGTGTGTGATCGTAACAGGGTCACCTCCTAGGTGCCAGTCCAAAAGGCTGTGCATGTTCTTTTCTGAAAGTATTACCAAAATTTTAATATAAATAGGGCAATAGATTTAAAATTCATTGAAGAACATTATTTGTTTTGTGTTAGTTTATTTTTGCCTGATTAGGATATAGTTTAATCATTAATTTAAATGTTAGTTTGGAAAAGTGTTCCAATAACTCGTCTTTAAAATCATGCTTCAATTGTGGAAGTCGCATCAGAGCTGATCGCACTGAAGCACCTAAGCACCTACTCGGAATAGAATCAGCACATTAGAACTTTATTAATGTCAAAATAAACATGCAATTGTCTGCCAACGGTTTCTAAAATCCTCCGTGCTTTTGCGCATGTATTAGGATGGGTTTAATTCGACAAAATAGGGGTGAGAGGAAAGGTTAAAAATGAGACGTTTACATTTAAGAATAAAGTAAATTCCAGAAATGCTTATATCCTTCCTCGTCTCACCCCTTGGTGAGATAGGATTGTGGAAAAGCGGTCACCTCAGAATACTGAAACATAAAGTAAAGCCCAAATTTGATAAGATTAAAACAAATACAAAGCCTAAAATGGATTCCAATGTAAATGAAACATATAGAGATAATTTTGCGGAGAACAGCGATGAATTTATCGATAATGAAGTTTATTCTAATTGTCAAAAGGAAAAGACACAAATCCCTACTACCCCAACACCAACTAAAAGAGTTACAGGTAAAATAAATAACGATTTTTTTAGGTCTTTGAGTTTAGATTTTAGCCAGATAGTCGTACTTTCAATGGAAACTGAAGGGAATTTGCAGGTAGTGACTAAATGTTAAAAGAATATGAAGAATAATGGAAATTATAGACTGACTACTCTGACTCACCCGGAGATACACGGAAAAACTTGAATGACCGGACAGCCGTGACAGCAACACAGGCGGGAACTGTGGTTGAATCCCAAGGACCATCACCGGCCACGGTACAACCCTTCCCTAAGGAAGTACGCCTCGTCATCATTTGGAAGTAGCTGCACCTATCCTTTCGTATACGAACCGTATTCGTATAAAGGTGGCGAGAATTAGCCACCATGCCGGAAGCTTCTCGGCCTCAATTACGAGGTGCCCCCCCCCCCCCCCCGGACAGAAACCAAAAGGGAAAGAAAAAGATTGGGAAAAACAGTCAAAAAGGGAAAAAAACTCAAGTTGCAGGTCGAGGAAAAGCGAATAATGACATAAAAGAACCTGACGTTGAAAAGACAGAAAAGGAGGAACATGGAAATGGCAATACAAATGGGGGGAAAAGAAAACTACGGCCAACCCTCATGACCATCGGAATTCTTAGAAACATTTGAAGAAATTTTGATCAGAAATAAAACGGGGTTGGCACTCAAACCTGGAAAAAAAATCCCTGTGTTTTCTCTGTACGTACATGCAAGATGCGCGAATAACATTCATGTGTTGGTTATAATGGAATAACAATACTCCATAGTTTTAATGAATAGAAAAAACAAGGTTCTTCAATAAATATGGATTCAAAGAAGATGCAGTTTTTAAAACATTAACATTTTTGGACTTGCGTTCAAATATTTTTTATTCTATTCTTCACAAATATACTCTGCTAAAATGCCTTTTTTCAGTTTCAATAGCTCCACCTGGAATCAAGTAGCTTGTAGTCACTATTCCAGTATTGGTATATTTTCTTAGACTTGGATTTTTAAGCTCATTAAGCTCTATCAAAAATAAGTGTCGAATATTTTCTTCAGTTATGCTTCTTTTGACAATATTTTTCATTAACTGTTTTTCAAAAATTCATACAAGACACCATTGGTTCAGACGTCTGAATTTTTAAAAGAAATGGCCAAAGAATTTATTTGCAATACAAGAGAAGCTAATTTTAGTCAGAATCAGTTTATCCTGACAAGCATTTATAATATCACGAGTGGAAGATCCAGAAAAAGGATTTTTTTTACTAAAGTTTATGTATTTCTTCATATTATCAAACGTTTGCCGCAGAGGAAAAAATGTGAACAAGTAAAAAAGATCCGAGTTTCCGCGATGATACAGTTGTTTGATTTTTGGTCCTATGATTGCGATTCTTTCAATGTTCTGAAATCGGCACTTTGTAAATGGAAGAAAAGGAAAGTGGAAACTTAAAATTGTCTGTATTTTCCTGGTTTTTATGAAAATTTTCATGTTTCCCAGCATTTTCCCTGTTTTTTTTTTAATTTTTAAATTCTTACATATTCCCGGTTTTCCTGCTCTCCCGGTGCCGTGGCAACCTTGCAATATTAAAGTAAAAAGCTTACACCAGAATAAACAAGTAAATTAAGAATAAAAGAAAATGAGCTTTAAAAGAAAAAAAAACAAGGTACAACAAATACCGGCTCCAAATTTTATTAAGCAAGTGCAAACAACCGATATTGCACTAGTTGAGGAAAAATGGAAATTGGTCCAAACGAGGAATACTTTACAAAAAGAAAAAAACCAGGTTGTTGCTGCGGCCAAAAGCGAATTTGCCAACTTGAGTGGTAAAACCTATAATACAAGAAATTGATTCGGCTGTGAAAATGAGAACTTATAATTTCTTCCGAAGTCCACAAAAACTGGGTATTAGATCATTGGGTCTTATACCTGCAGCCAGAAACTGGATTAGTACTGGTTGAAACTGAAGAAATGATACATAAACTGGAAGATAAAATAAACATCCAAATTTACAAAAATGTAGGGCTATTACCCTGAGAGTTCCACGGATTATAATATTTAATGCAGAGGAAAGTGACAAATTAGGAGATGAGAAAACTTTCTTGAATCGGATAAGGCAATGCAATGATTTTGCAGATGGTGATATGAAAGTACAACCCCGAAAAAATGGTAAAGGGGGGGGGGTAACACACTGGGTTATAAGTTTGGGCACAAATTTACCAATGCCTAAAAAGCAAAATATATTGCAATGCGGTTTTGGATATATAAAACTATGCCGTTGTTTTAAATGTCAGATTTGGGCACTTGAATGCCAAGAGTATTGAGAGAGGAAAGTTGCTATAAATGCTCAGGGACACAGCCATATAAAATAGGATGTTAAATATATTTTGATCATTTTAGCAATTTTTTTAGCTAAATGACATTGAAATAATGATCGGTCCTGTGATCTGAATAACAATCATGCAGAGAATTTGTTGCTTTACGATAGTGGAGTTGAGTTGCAGGATGGTAATAAAGGCAAAAACCAAAATACGAAGTCTAGGAACTTATATTTTAAGAAAATGCCATTGGCTACATTGACCTAATAAATTGGATAATATAAATTGTCTTCCTCTCGAACGGTTCAACTTAACACTCCGACTATTATTAGACTGCTGAGGAGATTTAAAAATCTCGCTGTTATATCATACCCATAGACGCGTCAAATTATTTCAACAGATTTGAAAAGTGCGAACATTTTTTTCGTATATTCTTAAGCTGGGTCTTTTGCGTCAATTCAAGATGTGTCGCATGGTTCGCAAATATTTTAGCAATACCGTACTAAAATAAAACGCTTAAAGTTATAATGAATTGTAATTCTTATAAGGTTAAGGTAAATTTTGGGGGAGACTGATAT
The DNA here is from genome assembly GCA_026543865.1 of Argiope aurantia. Classification (NCBI taxonomy): domain Eukaryota; kingdom Metazoa; phylum Arthropoda; class Arachnida; order Araneae; family Araneidae; genus Argiope; species Argiope aurantia. Next base: position 410,962 of record JAPMOR010109940.1, read on the forward strand.
TTTCCAAACTTGGTCCTTTGTATTTTCAGTTCGTCTAGTTTTGAACCCTATTAAAATTATGTGCTTGAAAATGTTTCGCTCCATCCTATTGTGCATCCCGGTACGGCCACAATGAGCCCTATAACAGAAAACAGTTGCTGGCTTTACTTTTTAGAACTTTGATTAACTACCTTAGAAGTGACACTAGGATATATTACAGAGACTGCAACGTTAACCCTAACCTGCAACAAGTCCTTGCTTCCAAAGAACCAATTCGCCAGCCTATTGGCAGGAGTGCTAATCTGCTATCCAGCTTAAGAAATATGGGCCGAAAAGAATGCAGAGTATGCCCGGGTTCTACTTAACAGGTCATTATACTGCCAGCCCATGGGTTTAGCTCGCAAGAAACCAAATATTGAAGAAATTCAAAGGCCATCCGCAATACTTTAGGAAGACCAAGGAGCACAACATCTGTATTTACGAAAAACTAAATTTCTTAGAATAAGTAGATCCTTAGGTACTTCTAGATTGAGCACCCTAGGCGATACCCCGAAAGTCTATTTTAGCTAAAACAAATTCCAGACAGTGGAACCAAGATTTATAGGAATTCAGACTGCTCTTCAATAGACCAATTCAACCGAGATTACAGGATGTAAATAAAACTGATATCTTGATCAGAAAATGAATTCAAGAATTAAACTACGTATCATCTAAAACTTTATTAAAAACATTTAAATATTAAAACAAGTTAAAATTACAATATTAAAAACTTCTTGCAGTCCAGCTGCCGAATTCATCAGGATGCAAGTTTTTCAATCCATCGACGATAACTTGATATTCTTGTAAAAACTGTTGGGAAGCGTTCATCACAGTCATTTCTATTCCATGTCAGTATACCTATTACCTCGAATTTGTCATCCTTGGCTATGATGAGAGGTGCGCCAGAATCGGCCTGCAAAGAAAAGTCAATATACATCTACTTATTCGACACATTTAGGAAATGCGAAATGTCTACTTTTTATTAGGTCGATTAAAAGAACTGTTAATTTTTCCGTATTTCTTATATGCATGGAACATTTAAGGCACCTTTAAAACTTGCATTAGAATATTAAAACTAATTATTTGAAGTTTTAAATTCGTTTAATCTTCCCATAAATTACCTTTTGGGAATTTATCAAATGAAAATGAGTTGTATATACATGACGTACCTATTGGATTGCATCATGGATATTTGGTTGAGAATTGGAGTATCGGGCTCTTTTCTTAAAAAATGACTTACATCTCGAAGCAATGAAACGAGCCTACGTATTTAATGATTATGCATCTAATTTTCTGTAAGCCAAAAAATTCCTTTAAGCATGCGATTAATACTTTGTGTAGTGTAGTATTTAGTTATATTATCGCCCTGTTTCGAAGAAACACTCTTTTGATTCGCGGTCAGATAAAGTGAAACTAGTTTTCTTTAAAGCTTCTATACTGAACCGACAGATTTATCTCCAACAGAACCGCTTATGCGGCGCCACTTCGGCAGAAATTGGTTTGAGCTTAGATCTCTAATCCCGAAGCCGAGACCTTATAATTACAATTAGGCTACCACATTTCATGAAGTGAATTTAAATTAAGAAATTCAGTAGTAGTTTTTATCGGGTAACTAGAACCAAGAGTTTGCAATTTCATAATGAACTTTATAGTTTAACACCCTCCCTCCCCTAATTATGCGGCTCGCTTAACTTCTAAGATTATGTTGCAGCAAAGCCTACTTAACAATATGGTAAAAATAGCAATCATTGTGCACTAAAATTTTAGTAAAAATTTAATTTAGAAAGGCGTCTTATGCTTTCTAATCTTTAGCTGAAGAAATTACTACAGAAAGGCGATCTCAATTGATGGAGATGTGGCCTATATGGAAAGTATGAACTCTTCAAAACTAACTTTTCAACACACGAATGATAACCTTTCACGCTTAAACAGAAGTTTGACTTTGTTCCAATGGATATAAAGTTAAGTTGAAGATATTGGTATCTAATGAATGAGTTTATGAAGTCCGAGTATTTGAAGGTTTGAGATGGAATTTACCATTTTAATCACAATAGGGAAGTTTAAATTTTAAACTGAAATGGACGACTACATTTCAAATACAATTTCGATCATATTGCACAGTTCTAATCATATTTGCGCTCTAATTCTGGGTAGATTATGAAACAAGATTACGAAATACAAATGCTTTGTGTTTCTAGGTGAAAATACTAAAGCTATCATTCCGATTTGAACTTTTCGGCAAAACTTTAAATACTCCTTGGGTCTGAAACAGCTAAGCGCTGAATATTTTATGGAAAATATCATTTAAGTATGCGATTGAATTGGGCTGGGACAAACGGAAAATTAATGTCGTTGACTTAACTTGTTTGGGAAGACATTTAGACGTTTTCGTAAGTTTCAAGATGTAGAAAAGTTTTACTCATTCGAATTCAAAATAACCGATGCCAAAATGAAAGATTTCACACTTCAAACAAAAACGTTTATACTAACCATTTAAGTTAAATACCATATTTGAAGACAAATACATTTAAACTGAAAATCAGGTAATATAGAAATTACGATGAAATCCAACTACAAAAGACTACATTAGTAAAATGTTGATACATTAGATTAGCAATCGTATTGAACCATTTTCTTTAAATATCAAAATATTTCAGAGGTACTCTAAACATTTTGAAGTACGTTAGATCGTAAAGGAAGAAATGTAAAGTAAATTTTACATTGCACATGGTTTCATCTGTTCTAGGTTCTGTACAAAGGATAGAATCCGAAATTGCTGTTCGCATTCGGCTTTGACATTCCCGAGGAGAGATCACCAATAATGGTTCCACATCTTTGATTTCACCTACAATAAAAAAATTAAAAGAAATAATTTTATAAAAGAAAGTTCTATTTCGGATTAAGCTTGCATACAGTCATTTTTCGAGGAAAATAATTCTCCAAAATTATAGTCCAGATAAGATCAATGCCTTCAAACTATATTGAAACATTTTCTGGTGGCAAGATCGATACAGTCGCAAGAGTACATTCGATAGAAAATTAAGAAATTGAGAAATAGAATTCAGTTTGTTTCATCAATGTAGTCCGTTTCAACAAAAGCCTGCATACTATTTGTGTGATGCAAACTTTCTAGACCAAATTTTAACAAAGTTGATCCCATTAGCTTACATGCCTAAAGATGCATAGTTATGTCAAAGTTTATAAATTTTCTGTACCACTCCAAATTTTCTACTATTCCTTTGAACATCAGAATTTCGTCGTACCAGAAATTAACTAAAGAATGCGTGAAAAGATAATCTCGCAGATCTTGGATTTTGTTGAAGTGAGGATTAACTGTTTAGGTATTTTTAAACCCGGCTTATAAGTCATAGCTAGTCGAGAGTCGAAGTATGCTTTGGGAGCTTCGTAAACTTGCATGAACATATAATTTGATAAATCTAATCAATCAAATTGTCAAAAAATTTGTCAATATGTTCAAATTCTTAACCACGATGGCGGATAGGCGAATGTTATTTTTTTATCATTACTAGCTTCCATAATTTTTAGGCCATGAAAAAATCTCGTTTATTTTATAGAAGGTATGTACAGATTGGTTATAATTCAAGTTCCACTTTCAAATGGCCATAAAAAGAAAACTACTGGACCAAATTTTTTATCAAACTTGGTAAAAGTTTAGGTCATGGGAATTACTTATTCTACCAAAAACAATAATAAAGTTCAAACACTCACCACCAGGGAAGGGGTAAATGGCCCTGTACGCAATATTGTTAAGCAAGATAGAACATGAAGACATCGGTTCAATTGTGTTGAATCGTTTCTGAAACGTGTTTCTAAGCATGTTCAATGTGGCATCCACCTTTTTCTGAAAGCAAGTTCAATCGCATTCTCAAAATTAGCTTTTAGCACACCAGGAGAATCGTCTCATTTTTCAATACCACCAGATTTAGATTATCACCATAAACAGTGCTTTTGAGATGCTATGTAACACGTATCAGAAACAAACTCATTTTAAATCGGTGTCTTCATGTCCCATTTTGCTTAACAATATTGATACAGCGCCATTTCACCCCTGGTGGCGAGTTTTTGAACTTGCTTGGCAGAAAAATTCCCATGACCTTTAAATTGTCATTTATTATTGTACCAAATGTTATTCAAAAGTTAGATAACATTTGGTCCAGTCATTTTTCCTTTTATGACCATTTGAAAGTGGAATTTTAATTATAACCACCCTGTGTTTACATTCGAAATCATCTCGCTTTTACCACAATAGTTCCTTTATTCCGATTAGTAAATATCATTACTCAACTCAGAATCTTCATGCAGATTATATTTTTTACAAGATCTAACCTTTATTCCTGGTTGATTACATTTGAATGGCTTTAAATAACGACACCCCTCCCCCCTTCTTGAAATATCGACGAGCGCTTTCAGGAATTCAGTTCCAGTGGCCTTTTGAAACCCAAACTCAGCCATTTTGTATTTAATCTCAAGTGTAGTTTAACCTGCCTTATTCCTGCATTTCTTTTTATCATTTAGTTTTTTCGTAAGGGGATCTACTCGATTTACTTTCAGAATTACAAGTGAACATTGTCCTTTACCGTTTTGCTGCCAATCCCAATCTCTTCCCGATTTCTGGTAAGATTTTTTCAATTCTTAAATTAGCAAGCGGCACTTTTATTACCCATATTTGTCAAACATATGATTTGAGCATTATTTGAAGCAAGCTATTTTAAATACGATAAACGCATATATTAGTCTTCCGAAATATTTTTGTAGCCGTAGACTTTTGTTTAAGACACATAAAATTTTAAAATTCTGATAATTAATAAGTTCTAGCACATACGATATAAAGCTTTAACATGAGAAAAACATTTCTGGACAGATTCAAATAGCACTTTTAATTAAAACATTTACGATACGAACTGAGAGCCATTTAAATGTCTCGAGAGGCATATTAATGGATTCGGTATTTCGTAAATTGGCTTTCACTGAAGACTGAGTACTAGACAGGTTTTTGGCTATTCGGAGTTTCTATAAAATATAATTTTAAGTTTATAGGCATAGAAAGCCCGAAATTGAATCGATACAAGAGTAATGTTCGGAAGTTCTCCAGTTTTCATTTGCTTACCTGGCGTTTCTTTCCAGCGCAACAAGCTTGCCGATTCATTGACTAAACCTTCTATGCTCTCATTCTCTTCGGATAGACAAACTACACGTCTGAAATCTCCCAGTTGCACACGACGAGACAGCTTTAGAAGGGCTATATCATTTTGCATCGTTCTGGGGTTGTAGCCAGCGTGCCTTTTTATTTCAATTACTTCAAAATCGGGTTCGGAACGATTCTCAGAGGCGGGTCGTCCTAGACGCACTAATATTTGGTTCCGAGGTATCCTGAAAACAGAATGATTTGTTAAAATCAAACAAATGGCGAAATGGATCAAATTGTTTTAGAAAATAGCTTAGTATTCATTCGTACATTTGACAAAAATAAAGCTAGTTTCAACCCGAGTCGCTGATTTCTTCGCTCAATATGCTCCTAATATTACCAATTAGAGTTATTGAAAGCTGTATAGATAAAGTCATTCATATAATTTAAATGACAAACTGCGTGGACATTTGTATAGACATCTTGTGTATCCTTAATTTCGTCGAAGGCAAAAATCTCCATTATCTTCAAGGTTAGAAAAGTTTTACTTGTATTATACTAACAATGGATTGCGTCCTTTTTTACAACCTTCAGTTTGTACAGAGACATTCCTAATGAGTGTCTAGAAAAGTGAAATGTAATCGTACACGAACTATGGCAGTTATTCAAGTTATTATTTGACAAGAGATCAGGAGTTTGTTACTTCGCTTCTCTGCGTTGGTACCAATTACTAACAAGTGAAATCAACTTCAGGCATCTTTTCAGTTATAAACGACTACCGAAATTGCAATTTCCATAAAATTATCGTGTTAACAGTTGTATACGAACGATGCACAATTACGCCTAGTGATGCAACTAATTTAAGTTACGGTAAAATCTTGCTCGAATTAGTTATTCTAAATAGGACGATTTACCCGGACCAACCTGGTTTATATAAGATAGTGTGAAGCTTATTTCTTGAAGACGGGTGAATAACTTGCGTTTTCTCTTTTCTAGAGGAATACATACTACCACATCAATTTCGACAGCCACTTATTATCGGCTGAAATACGACACTTAGAATTCAGAATTATACTAAACCATAATTTAAACAGAACTTAATTGTACTCATGGAGGTTAATTATATCGAAATAAAATTTAAGCTTTAATATTTTAGAGTCATCTCTTTCAGGAAATTCTCTTAAAGACGGTCCTGTATATCCATAAGTTAGGAAATCCAACCGGCTATTTACGAAACAAATTATCTTTGGATATATGTCGTATGATTTAAATTTCTTGAACTACTTGCTTTCATAGAAAAATCTAGAAATACGAAAACATCGTACTAGAACCAAAATGTCGATTAGCCATTACCAATACATTCACTATACTGTCAAAACCCTATCTGTGTGTAGCAAGTCATTAATACAATGATGGTATTATAGACCCGGATATCTGGACACTTGTTACTCGTATTCTATAAAAGCTAAGTTAAAGGAAAATGCATCACTTATCTTGGAAACTGCATTCGTACAAGAGTGTTTATGTTTGCATACGCTTTAAATTTTCCAGAAGCAAACCGTATTTTTTAGTTTCAAATGTTACTGAATTAAGTGAAATTAGATACAAAATCATCGAAAGTATACAAGATTTGGGTTTGTTTCAATACATGCAAATGAGTCGCTATTGATACTTTGAGATTTTCATTTCAGTCGTTAATACGGTAATTTTGCTTTGAGAAAGATCGATTTCTAGTTCATTATGAGCGATGAAACATGATTAATAATTTGAATTGCATGCTTTTATTCGCATATTTAGTAACAGATAGTTTTAGTATTTCCGAGATGCATCTTTTAAATAATTAAAATTCTGGATAAGTTTGGCAATTAATATTAAAAAATAAGTTTAAATAAAAAATTTAGTTGAAAAATAATCGGGTGCATATTTCTTGGAATTTCTTTAAAACTTGCATATTAATAGTGAAACGCTATTGAATTACATGTTGCAGTTTCACTAACTGATACTTGAAATTTTTAAAGAGTTTTCCATACTTTATCTACTGCTACAGGCATGTGATTTTATTTAGTCAATTAGTTTCTGCGTCAATTAGTTTCTGAACGTGCAGCGTCCGGATATTTTGACGAACTGTACATTGGGAGATGGTTACAATCTTATTTTAAGGGAGACGAGATCAAGAATCATTACTTATCACTTTGTTGATTAGAATACCTTTTCATCATGTATCGATACTAAAAGTTGAATAGAGATGAAGATATACTTGACATTTTCGATACACATTACTAACAGATTTCAAGTCATTTCAAATAGCAAATATTCTATAGTGCATGCTGTCAACATCAATCTCTAAATTACAATTTAGAATACAATGGAGCGATTCAAAATCTCAAACTATCTACCAGAAAATATTAGTGTCTGCTATATTCATATTTACAAAACATGCATTATATTTTGACCTTTAATTAAAAGTTATGCCGAAACAATCGACGATCCAGTTGATTTCGAGCAATGACTTAGTGTTTTGATTAATCATCCTCAAACGGGCTGACATTTAATACTCCATATGATTTCTTGAAACGTACGGAGCCAAGTCATTTGAAACGTGGATGCGAAAAATCATTTAAAAGAGCCAATCAAGCTGAAACTTTATTTTTTACGTACTGTAACAACTTATTCAAAAACTGTGCGAATGTTACCACGTTGATAAAGTACATTTCGTCGGCTTTTTCCTCTGAGTAAAATTGTAGTGGGTTACTTTAAATCGCATTCACAATGGAGTAAAACGTAAGAAACTAGATAGGAAGACAACTTTGTTGGAATAACAATAACATCAGAAGAGTCCTGGAAATATTTAGGAATCTGATTAAGTATTGTCTAAATGAAACTTAAAACTAACCTTATAGTACAATGGGCAGCAGTAAGCACATACTGTTCTTTGATAAGAGCTCCTCCACAAAATATTTTGTCTGAAGACTTTGGAATTAGTGAAGCCTAGAAAATTATCAATTGAAAACAATGGTTCAAATTTAAAATAAGGAACAATTAAATCGTTCTATTTAACCTTCTATTAGTCGCCGTCATTTTCCTACTTTAATTGCAATGTATTCAAAGAGTATAGGATCTACTTTATTATATTGTCACACCAAATAACATTTTCCCGAAATAACTTATTGAAATTGTAAAATAGTCCTACAAGAAAATTCAGATGAATTAAAAATGTAACGACTAACGGAGGGTTAAATTCTCCGATACAGGCATAGGTACAACAGAAAAATGTTAATCCAATACAAGTTTCATCGATCTGGAGTTTCGTAGTCGATACCCAATACAGTCAATTGTATACACTATAAATTAAGACTTCAGTGAAAAATGGACATCAGACGACAGGTAATTCATTTAGATTCTACACCGTTATGAAAAGTCAAAATTCAAGACTATATTTCATTTGGTCCAGGGGAATTTCGATCTCAAGTAATACCTTGTCTAACCGATGAATATTTTTAAAATACAGTTAATACTCTGATAGAATAGAAAGCCTTTAAATTTTAGAGATTAATAAAACTTAAAAATTGTGTATTGAATGAACCAAAACTTTTAAAATTACTCATTTGCTAATAAATTCTATTCTTCAACACTAGAAGATCCTAGCATCAACTTTTTGCAAGATTTAATTTTTATCGTTTCAGGTAGTTCCCTGAACATTTTCGTTTAATCGCCTGCTGTATTGGCCACCATTTCCATGGTATTATTAAAGGAATCTACGTTAATTAGAAAATAATTAACATTTAAAATATAGATTGAGACCTAGGTTAACTCATTTGGCATCATTCGTTTATTTGACATTTCGATCGATGCTAAGAAAATCTAAAAATGTTTTCGAAGTTGCCATGATCTTGGATTCGTTGAAATTTTGGCGAAACGCTTATTACGAAATATTGTAGTTAATGAAACAAAGTTGTTTAAAACTGAATTTGATAAACATTTAGTTACAAAGCATAAGTCCACAATATATCGGACCAAAAATATGAATGTTAATGCTATAACATTAAAAGTTTATTTGAAACGATGAGACTATTTCTTTGTTACGTATTTAAATTTCGAAAGTTACGATACCAAGATCGTCTGGAATTCGTGTGGCAGAAGTGGTATCCAAAAATTAATTTTATACTTACCATCCAAGGCCATGGATCTCGATTTGTGACCATCAACGGTAATCTTCCACACTCTAATGAAAACAAAGAATTCTTTTTATAAGATACCATCTTACGAGACCTGGAATATTAAAACAGTTGATCATACTTACCTTTTAAAATTTGAGAAGATTTTTTCTCGTTTAGTATTGCTTTATTTGGTTTCAATTCTTCCCAATCTACTCGCACTGTTTCAACTGGGAATTCAGGACAGCATACGCCAATAAAAACTTCATCGACAAGACATACATTCCTGAGCAATTCATCAATATTGCTTATGCTCGAAACTGAACACTGCTGGATAGGCATACAATTACCAGTTTCATTTTTTGGCGTAACACAGCTTTTAAATTTCAATTCTTTTTCTTTAACATTCGTCAGAATAGAAAATACGTCTGAATTAACAGGAAGACTTCTAGCAAAACGAGATTTGTCGAAACCCATTGCACTTCCAAGATCTCCATTTTCATCCATACTATCCATATCTGGATCGTTAAAACCGTGTGTTTCACTGAAAGTAATGCTTTCCCGTTTCGAATTTTCATTGCTATCAATACCTTCAAAAGTCAAAGCTTCAATAACAGGGATATTAAAATTCTCATTATCCTTACTTAAAATTGATTCTTTTATGGGTTGAGGCAAGTTTCTGGGCAGTATTTCATCTTCCTTTATTCTCTTATTTTCATAAGTAGGATTTCGTCGGACTAATGCTTCGATTACTACTGGCGTTTCGAATTTTTCTACTTGAAATGAAGGCTTTTCTCTTCTAACCAACGCTTCAACAACAGGAGTTTCATGTTCGGCATCTTTTAATTTGTAGAAAGAGTCAAACCCGACTGAGTAATTGGGTGAATCAATAATGACAGTCCCATCCTTAAATGGCTTCGCCTCAACAGACTTGTACATATAGGAAGTTGCCGTTTCAGCAATGAGGGGCTTATCCTTTAAATAATCCACAAAGACAGGCTTCTCTTTAATAGGCTCATACATATTGTAGGAAGTAGACGGCT
>JAPMOR010109940.1:429657-447670 GCA_026543865.1 Argiope aurantia
TCGATGACTTGGCGGACGATGGTGTCGATGACTTGGCGGACGATGGTTCTCGTCCTGAAGAAGGGGACTTGGATTTGAAGGATTTTCATCAGGACGAAGTAAAAACAGTGATTAGATTTGCGCAATCCTCTGTGGAAAGTGAGGGTAGCGAGTTTGAAGAACTCGATAATTTAACCGAAACTCGGGAGAATTTATCTCTTCAATCGGTGAATGGTAATGAAAAAATATCTGATGCACCTAAAAATCTGCAAGATGATCCTATTTTAAGAGAGAATGGTGACTCCGAGTTGGATAAATTAAATGTCTCGAAAGTATTTCGGGATATATTGAACTTGAATTCGTCAAACACAATGGATCCTCCTGAGAATCCTAGAAATGATCAAATTTTGAATCCAGAAGAACAAAGCCTAAATGAATCTAATTTAGGCAAAACTACCGATGAACATTTAAAGCAAGAACAAAGCGATGAAGATTCCGATTTAAAGGAATTTGTTGAAAAGCAAAACTTCGATAAAGTTTCGGTTGCATCGGAAGACCCGGATTTCCTTCAGTTTCATATCGATGAATTTCAAAGTAGTGGTGATATGGATGATAGTTTTGACGTAGCCTTGACAGACACTAGACTTGAAAGTAAATCGGGACGTATAATAGATTTTTTTCCCAGAGTGAATAACACAGCTGAATGCACTACTCCTAAAGGAGAACCGGGTCACTGCCGTAGTGTGACTCAGTGTCCTCTGAGTGCCCTTGAGAGCAACTTTAATTTATTTTTACAATATGTATGCTTATCGAGGGGCGTTTTAATAGGAATTTGCTGCCCGGATAACCCCGTGATTGAAATTTCAGATCCCACAGAAAATTCTACTGGGACTAACGTGACGGAATTCAAGCAACCTGACGATGGTAAGTTTCTACATTCATATTGATTTCATTTCGATTTTCTTGCACAGTTATTTTAAAAATTTATCTTTGTAGGATGTGGCCTCAATTCTAATACGAGGATAGTTGGAGGGAAAGTATCTCTACCTCATGAATGGACATGGATGGTAATGTTAGACTTTGAAATATTTCAAGCAAATCATTAACAGTAAAGGGAAAATGTATTTTTATTTTGAAACACGAGTGAAAATAGGATTTTTCTGTATGCTTTGATAAGCTCAAGTTTTCAGTTTTCAAATTCTGTAATATTTAGTCACTCAAAAGTATTGGGATACTTGGCGGGAATAACTATAAAACTATTTATCGCCTTAAAATAAAATAAAAACAAAACGAATCGAGAAATATTTTAACATTTGGTCTACAATTTGTAAAAATTATTTTATTGGTATTTTAAAATTATAATTTGATCAGCTTTTCAAATATAATTCAAAGGCAAATAGAAGTCAAAAGTATCTGCACACTTTTGAAATGAGAAATTCAACAAACATATAGTACACCAATAGAATTGAATTTACTACCACATTTTTAACTATAATTTTAAACATAAAATTTTCAATAAATAAGATTATTTATAGAAAAAAATGAAGATATGTCGGTTGATGTGTGAAATCTTGTAATAAATCATTGGAAAATGGAAAATAAGTTCGTTGTATAGCACATATCTTGAAATTGTCTGTTTTTAACATTCACAAGTTCAAGAAGTCAGTGTTGAAAACAAGCAAAGGTCAGGGCGTCCAAGGATATTTAATGAACGGGAAGAGAAGTGGATTATGAAACAAGTTCACTTGAATCCCAAAATTAGTGCAGTAAAATTGACTGTGATGTAAAAGTTCGGAAAATGTGTTAATCCTGCAACTGTCAGAAGTGTTTTTAATAAAATAGAAATATCATGGCAGACTACCTCAAAGAAAGCCCTACATCAGGAAAGCAAATCAACAAGATAGGCTAGCATTTGCTAAAATGTATGTAAAGCAGCCAAAAGAATTTTAGAAAAAATGTAATTTTTGTTGATGAAAGCAAACATTTTCGGATCGTATGGCGAACAAAGTTTGGCGGAAACCAAATATAGCAATGCATGTCAAAAATGGACGACCTACGGGACTTTTCATTACTTTTTTGAGCACGTTTATTGTACTTTTTCTTCAATTATAACCCTAATTGTATTAGTATAAGAGTTAAGTTTGAATTATTATGATTATTATATATCAAAATGACATTCATTTCTTTATTTCGGCTCCAATTGTACATTTAAGTAAAATATTATAACAATCTGTGAATTTGCGTGTCCCAATACTTTTTTGATAGACTGTATGATAAAACACGAATAGAGCGCTACAGAACACAAGTGACATAATAGTATGTAGGCACTGAATGGAGAACTTAAATATCTTGTGTTGGAAATTGATGAAGAAAGTTTTTCAGTCTAAAACGTACAGTGCAACAAAATATTTATGAAAGTCCCTGACAGTTTCATGCATTCAAGTTTTGTACTAACTCTTCACCTTCTTTGAGATGATTACCTTCAACAGATAAAATACGCCGAAGAAATCTTTATTGTTTTTCTTTTAGTTGTATTGGAGTATCTTGCTTATATCGGGTACTAAATCAGTCTTGTATATCGTCTTTTCTCTACTTTGGAAGTAAATGACACTGGACGTCTGAACATGGATTCTTGTTGTACTCCAATCTGCTCAGTTTGAATTGTGCATCTCGCAACGCGTAGAATATAAGGCAATATAGGTTGCCAGCAGACATGGATGAACAGCTCGCGCAGTTTCGAGGCTCTTTGTTACTGCCTATCTAGAAAAATTGAAGTTTTTAGAAAGACATGTTTGCCTACCTCATTGATTAGTATGTGCTCCTTAGCTTATATAAACTCAGGATGAATAAGTTTTTCAAGAATTAAAAAAGGGTTATTTGCACTAGCTGGGAGGACATCGCCAATCCTGTGTAACGGTGAGTGTTTATATCTTGCGCTTGCGTTGATTGAAGTCCAAGATTAAGACGATCGTTTCAAGATATCAATGATGAATTGCTTTTCTTTTAGATTTTCTGAGTTTTTAAGGTTACTAATCGTATCATTATTAAACGTTTTTAAAACTGCTTTTAAATTCTGTAAATTGAAAATAACCTTTAGTTTCTAGCTTTAAATGAATTTTTAACCTACACGATACCAAATACTTCAGAGTTCAAGCATAAATTTGTATAATCATCTCTTTTTAGGTTGCCCTACTGCGACGAAATAGGTTTTTCTGTGGTGGAGTGATCATCAATGACTGGTACATTCTCACAGCTGCTCATTGTGTGATGGGGTATTCATTTTATACTTCATATCAAATCGGTTTTTTGTGGTACTTGTTATCACTTTCTCAATGTCTTCATTTATTTCAATATCATTTATCTACTCCTTTTAGAATTAAGCTGAAAGACCTCAAAGTTAGACTAGGGGAATACAACTTTAACGAGAAAAATGAGCACCAGGAAGATATACCAGTGGCCGAAATAAAACGACATGCCCTCTTTGTGACTTTAACCTTTCAGCATGATATTGCTTTGTTGAAATTGAAGAGAAGAATAGAATATACAAAGTTTATAGGCAGTATATGCTTACCCAATCCCAAAAATGGAAATTATACCAATGTGAATGCCACGGTTGTTGGTTGGGGTACGGTAGCATTTGGTAAGTTTTTGTATTTTGAAGCCTTCTTTCCCTATTATTCGAGAAGGAAGAAATGCTTTTCAAGTTTTTCCTTCAAACCTTACATACAAATTTATTTTGCGCTAAGTACTAAGAGCCAATGATATTCAACCAAATCAGTATTGAATAGTTTCATTCTTTTACAATATCTAGTAAAGTAAGATTTTGGATAAATATTTATTAATCTGCCACTGAAAGGAGTTTAATTATAAATTTACAAAAATGATCAAAAAAATTCATTGACAATATGAATTTTCTATAGGAAAGGCAACTGATATGAATACTTCCAGATATTAAGATACTTGGAGCTTCAAATCTGTGTAATGCGAAATCAACAAACTTGTCTATTTCATTTTCTAAATACCTGGATTTCTGCAACTGCTTAGTTTGTAATTGTTTTCTTTCGATACAAGAAATTTAATTGCATAAATTGTGATCTTGCCTTAATAGGTTAGCCTTTAACACTAGATCATTCTTGGAAAAGTCTGTTTTTACTGACTTTCATTTATGATATATTGTCTACTTTTGGAATACTAAAAACATCTAATAGTTCGATGTGCAATGGGCGATTCGATGTACCTGATCGAATGATTTTAATCTTTATGCAAATTGAAGTGGTTTTCGAAGCTATTCTTGAAACGTCAAAGATAAAATTTCAATTATACGCGATACTATATTTAAATATGCTTTAAATCATTGATTTGAAATAGATGAATAACCAGTTTGCATCGCATTGCATGACTCGCGTGGGAAGTCTCGGGCGGTATTACTGCGCTTGATTCATTCACATGAAGTCTCCCTTCCATTTTCTTTTTATATACTAACCTCAAACCATGACTGCAAATTTTCTCATGACCTAATCGGTTGCGATATAGTCTATATTTACTCCCATTTTCTTTTATCCTTCGGAATTTGACAAATTGGTTAATTACCAACTTTTATCTTGTGTAGGTTTTAGGGTCATAGCCAGATTTGGAGGAAAATGGACATTAATGTTTGAGGGAGATGATTGAAGAATTAATCAATGATGACTCTATCGAATAATGGCGAGCATGCTTGTTTTCGTTGAGGGAATTATAAATTTTATTCCCTAGATATTGCTTTTTGCCTTTCATATTTTGCTGTTAATTTTGGTTTTTAAAATCGAGAATTATCTGCTTGATAATCACTCCTCCCTGTTCTTAGAGTTCGTTCTGAATGGCTTTGTTGCACAATCCCTTGAGTTATGTTTTCCAAAGCCGAGTGAGGCATTTTTTTATCGGGGATGTCATTGTAAAAAGACGTGGATAATAAGAATGTGGTATGTTTGATCTGTTAACTCGCACTCGTATTGCAGCTGTAAATGTGCATGTATTCCAAAATCAAGAAATCGTTATCCCAAACTTCGAAACCCTGGAACTCGAATTGCGTGGATGTTCAACCAAAGAAAAACGCGTATAGAATTGATTCAGAAGACTCCTTATATCATTCAATATTAGTTTTCCAGAGAGCGAAATATATTACAGGATTAGACGCAATCAAGGAGATTCTTAATAAAATTTCTGAAATAGTTTTCTGTTTCAAAGAAATACAGATCAATGTTAAGAATACTTGTGGAATAGCCCTCCCATTCGTGTTTCAAAAAGAATGACAGGCATGTTTAATATATAGAAAATGGTTATCCTTTTGCATCTTCATACTCGCTCAACTATTAACAGCCTTTCATCTCAATAACCTCAGAACGTAGTCTTATATACAATTTTATACATCAGCTTCTGTATATTATATACCTCTTGTATATTATAGAACTATGTTGTACTTTGTTAACTGTAAAACATCACATGAAACAGACTGTTCAATGCCGAAATATTGGGTTCGGAAAGTAATTTTTTTGTGGAAATGAGACTGTTTTCGTATAATAAACAAATACTTTATTAAATTATATATTGGCCGTTCTGGTCCAACATCTTTTGCCATCTTTCTGGTAGTAGCATAATTCCACGCTCATAAAATTTTTGGTCTTTGCTGCCAAAAAACTGATCGATGTGGTTTTTGACCTCATTTGAGGTGTCGGTTTTACCGACTAAAAAATTTAGCGAACCAGTTCTGGCACTGGCGTACTGTCAATACACCTTCTCCATTCACATCGGTCAATTTCTTTCTGGCTTGAACAGCATTTTTACCCTTTCTGTAATAAAACAGTAAGATATGTCGAAAATGCTGCTTATCGCTTTCCATACTTAAAAGGGCACAACCAAAAACTACTGCGTAGAATTAATTGGAATTTTTCACACACAAGCCTTGCTATATGAGCTCTCAAAGCATATAAAAATTATACGACTTAAATGTGAAGTTGGGTGCAAAAAATACAATTAAATCCTCTGTCGGGAAAAAAACGAAATTACTTTCCGAACAACCCAATATTCTTTCAATGATCCTCTGGCAATGTTCAACAAAAGTTCAATAGAATCTAGGAGTATGCCTTTCCAGTTAGCGGAAATATACTGTTGACTAAAACTCCTGACTGAAACTTGCGAAACATCCTAAGAACGCTTTCGATTATAAACTATTGGATTCTATAAATTATTTGAAAAAAGTCAATTTAGATTGACGCGTCTTGAAGAAGGAAAACGCCGTATTTTACCTTTTCGGTGGTTTAATAAAATGGCGTTCGAATGGTGATAATCTTGTTTCACTGGAAACTGGAATCGCACTCGTCGAACGTTTTTCTTTCTGGTCAGGTTTTTCCAACTCGAAATAATCTAGGTTTGTCATTTTAAGATTTTTATTTTAATACAAATCTACCCGCCTTTATTCGAAATTTTACAGGTCATAGATGATTTAAAGAGCGTTTAGGAATAATTATTACAATGCAAATTGCCATTAAGAGAGCATAGCAGAATAGACTTAAGTGTTGCATTGTGAATTTTAAAAATGGAATCTTTTTCGTTTATATCATGATATTAAAAAAAATATTTGATATAAATTTCTTATTTTCAATGAACAGCATCTCGGGTAAAAATAACCGCAAAAAACTAAACATGATCTAATCGCAACTTTTTAATTAGGTAAGTTGTGCGTGTACATTTCTCTAGAAAAGATTTGCATCCGCAGTGAGAACTCAGTGTACCATTGCCTATCTTTAATCGGCACAAATTCTTTGCAATAGTTATCTCAATGTGGCTTTTGCTCCTCATTTCCGATACAAGTAGGCAACTGTTTACCATCCTGCGAGTTTTATCAAATACTGCTAGAATAGCTGACCACACCAATCTTGTGTGTTCGTTGTCCCGTCATCCGGTATAAGCTAGATTATGGATGTGTTGTGCATAGCTAAACATGATTTTCCCCATCATGTTGGAATTACATGCACAAAGTCCTTCGGTCATGTTGTAGTGCTTTCAAATTTCACCAATCAACAGTTAAGAATCCCGATTCATTAATATTATGAAGGTGAAAAATACTCGACTGGTTATTTCTTTCAGATTTTAAACAAACGTTTTCCTACCTTATTGGAAATCATTTCAAATCCTTTAGGCATGTTTATTCAATACTAGTCTTTCTGTTATTCCTTTAATGGAAATACGTTTAAGCCGATAGCTTCCAAATTTCCATAACATATCTAGGACAATTTTATTAAGACTTCACGGTTAGAGCATAGCTTTGCTGTATCCATTTCGAAATTCCTCATTCCAGACCGGGTTTTAGTTTGGTTTTGATCTCTCGAAAGATGACTGTTTTAATGATTACATCCCCTTTTTCCTTGCAAGGTCAAAGTTTTAAACCTTTAAGTTGCTACTGAATCAGCAATGAAGTTGAAAGCTTCAGATTTGCTTATGCATTTGCCTTCAAAATAAATGCTGGCTATTTATATAAAAGAAAGGATTTCAATAAATCGTCTGACTATGAAATTCTCTACAAACTGTGCCCAGTTCTTTGATCATCCGGTTATGCTTCCGATTCAATTCTTTAAATTTATTTTCCTTCAGAATGGTTTCGATGTTCCATTTTTTTTGGATTCATGCCTATATTGGTAGCAGAGGAAATGGGATGGCTGATGCTGTTACAAAACCTGCATATGAACTTTATATGCAGCTTTCTCAGTATGCGGGAGGTGGACATGCATTTGAAAATGAATTTTTTAGGCGGAGAAATCAACCGAATTCAAAAACGGAAAGAATTTTTCATATATTTTAATTGGGTTAAGAATTTGTCACTCAACATTTAGCCATGAAAATAGATTTTTCTTGTTACTTCCATATTACAGTTCTTGTTGAGGCATTCCAAATATACTTGATTGTTCAGCCCTGAATGCATTGCGTGCAAATATTTCGGTTTTATACCCGACTTGCCATTTTTTTAACCGGACAAGAACACATTTCAACATTTTTATATTTACATAATTTTGCAAGATATCCGAGTTTAACCATTCATACATTCTTAACTTCGAAATCATTTCTGGATTTATTTCTTGAACATGTTTAATTCTGAATAAAATTAGTTTTAAATGTGAAATAAAATGGAGTTTCTTACAAAAGGATCATGCGCCAGAATTATATTTGCCTTATAAAGGTGTCATTTAAGAAAATTGGTTCATTTTCACCCTTTATCTGTGGGAAAAATCCTTCCACATAAGCTGCATAAGAACGTAATCAGTTGTGGGAAAGCTGCTTTTAAAAAATTATCAAATTTAAAACATTTTAACCTCGGGTGCATTTCACCTTGTGTCAGATTTGTATTTAATAACCTTCTTACTGAGAAATTTCTGAGTATTAGGCATTTGGAAGACGGCATGCCAGTCGATTTAACACTTTGTACTGTCTGCGCTCATGAGGAGAAAAGGTACATTTCAGTTATTGGTGTAAAATGTTAGTTGCATAAGATGAACTGATTTGAATATTTTCGTTTATCAAATGGAAAAACTTAATCGTATGTTTAAAGATTCGTAATTTTTTGCGGGTTTTTCCGTAATAAGTGCTTTTCTACAGAACTCCTCATAAGTCCAAAAATCGCCGTTGGTTGTTCAGGAGAATAAGAAACGAATGGAGGCGCTTTTCAATACAATTAAGGACGAGATTAACTTTAAACGTCTGTGTAGAAATTCTTTCCATATGTTCTTAATTCTGAAAGGCTTGATTTTATTAGCATTCAAATTGAAACCCTTTGTTCAGCTCAATGGTGGGTAAAACTGGCAATGGTGATTATTTCGATAACATTAATAGTTACACATTACAATTCGAAATTAACAGTTATTTCGATATTCTAAACCTGATCTCTTGCGAGATTACCGAATTCTTTTGGGTAGCATTCAGAATCGTTTACAAAACGCAACTAATTTAAATATGGTTATTCAATGGACTAATTCCCAACTCCTTTTGGAGGAAGTTTTTCTGAATATTTAAAAGTGGTCCTGGATAGATTTTATTACTTTTTCAATTTTTTTTCCTAGTTTCAGTTTCTTCGTTTTAATACGTTGACTGCCGAACTGAATTTTCCACAGTGCAACTCATATGGCACCGCTGGTCATAAGTGATCTTCACGGCAGTCAACGTGTTAATTTTATTGTCTTTGCTATCAATTTCTATGAAATATCGGAAAAACATGCTTTTGTTTACATTCGGTTTTATTTAACCGCTAGTGGATTTATTGTAATCGCTATAGTAATAGCTTAGAAAAAGCATGGTTCTTACGCCAGTAAAAACCAAAGCAAATCAAAATGAAGAACGAATCCCCTCAATAGATTCTAATGTGGAGAAGCAAATAACCAAGAAATGTTCGATATACAGTTAAAATCATGGGCATCGTAAATGAGTTTCTAGAGAAATTGCCATCGTATAATATGGGTCCTCAGCCTTCCTTAACCTTTTGAATGCCAAGAAATGCGCTCATGTTATTGCAAGTACCATGTATCCAAACGGTTGGAAATGACAGAATCCGAAGAGATATATTTTCGGAAGGTCTTGTATTGTCTTGGGCAGTATTACTTTACAGAAAAGAAATGATTTTGTAAATCTAAAATTGATATATTCTGTATTATAGGCTTTGTTTAGTCTTTTTTCCGGATGCAAAATGTTCCAGCAAAATCAATTTTTCAAAATACCCAAAATGGAAAGAGTCAACTTTGTTAACAAGTATGATTGCATTGCTTGTAATTCTCAAAACGAATAGATATTCTCGAATGCTAATTTTTGCTTTAGTTTCGTTTATATTCCTTGAGGTTCGTGTTTCAGAAGTGGAGGTATCTTCCAAAATGTATTGGTCTTTTCTTACGAAAACGCTTAAATATCCAAATCTTCGGAATATTAATCTTTATTCATAACTAAAAAAACTTAAAGCTTCATAAAATAACTTTCAGCATATGTGGGAGGTCGTATCGCAATATAAAGTTCGAATGTATCTTGAAGATAACACTAGATTGTTGCATCCAATTAACTATAGTATTTTGACATTCATTTTAAATCTTTGCACTTAAATTACTGAACAACTAATACAATCTCCAGACTATGAAATGGGAAAAATGAATTTTTCAATTGGGAATTTCTTTTCAAGTTCGTAAGGAGTCATGAAAGGTATTCCTTGAACGTATTTCATTTTTCATTTCGAACTGGATATTCTGCGTGAAAAATATTTATTTCAAAGATAATCTATTTCTGCTTACAATAACGATAATTTGAAGTTCGCTAATATTTCAGACTTTGATCTATCTTAAATTTGTAAATATTCATTGAGTTGTCAATTGTTTTGGATAATTTGGTACATATTATAGGTTCAAAAATCTTTTTAAATGAAATGTGAAATATTCTTACGATTTTCTATTTTTATTGCTATTTACTTATCATAATTGTCCTTGTAGAGAATTCGTACAAGATCTTTTATGTGTAATACGGATTCTTGATCATTTACAACTCTTAATATTCGAATTAGTCAAATTTCCATATGAGAAAAAAGGCAAATCCTCCTTTCAGCCAAGGATTTACCTTTTCAGCCAAATATTAAGCGGCGTTGAATGAGCCAAGATCTAAGGCAGTGACTTATTTCATTTTTCGCCAATTTTTTTGAAATGACGGAAAAGTACAGTAGTTAATCAATAGTTAGAGCACACTTGTGAAATTACTTTTCAAATGAACCGATGCAATCTTAAAATTTAGTTTTTGGACTCTGTGAACTTCGTATTTTTGTGAGTAATGTCTACTGTTACATTATTTTATAGGTGGTACAGCAAGTCCAGTTTTACGTCAAGTAACAGTACCTGTTTGGGATAACGATGAATGTGACAGAACGTATCGACTAGAAAGAATAACGAATGCATTCATGTGTGCTGGATCTCCTGAAAATGGGGAAGACGCTTGCCAGGTAAATTAGCAAACATTATAATAAATGTTTAAGAAGAGTACAGAATGTTTTTTTGAAAATGAAACATGTGGTCTATCATGAATTAATTCTTACTGATCAGCGCGATGTAGCAACTTTCTCAACTTCCGTTTAAAATTGCAATTTCGATATAGAGCAATCGAGGCATTTAATGCATCTTTCCATTGCAAGAGATGTCTCTAGTATAACCGAATCTATTCTTAATGCAAGCACGTATATATATCGGTAAAAATGTCTTCAATTGTTTTTTCCATTAATGTAACGTGGAGGGAATACTCATTTAATTTGAGATTTCAAAATCCCAAAATATTCTAGATATACTGTATGTTATAAAAATCATCTGCAATTAAGAATCTGCCAATATTAAATGAAAAATCAAAAAATGAAGGCATACTTTTCCGCTTACAATCGACCCCAGGCTGAACAAAACTTTCAAATGTTGCTTTAACAATAGAAGCTAAAAAAAAACTTAAAAGGTTATTTTAAAATTCACCGATGTCCGACTGAAAATCAAACTGCTTTGCAAGGCAATCTCCTAGATATTGAATTTCTACTTTTATCAGTTAACTGTTTTTGACTTGTATACTCGTTATGGGAAAAATGCAACATTTTATGTTATGACTATTTTATTGGTTAGAAGTAGCGACAATTTGCAGTTTGAGTTTTTTTACTAAAATTGCAATTCAAACATATTCGTAAATTTCAAGATGTTTAAAATATTTTGAGGCCAAATCGCAATCAAAGGAACAAATAAGATTAATAATTATAAAAAACCCTCATATAATTTGAATTGTTTCGTTATGCGTTGTACCATGCTTTGCTCAAAAATGTATGTTAATATAGGTAAATAAATGCGATTATTGAAGTCGTTTCATTGTGGCAACTTCATATTACCCATATATTGTTTGACAAGTATACTTATCATCGCTAAATTTTTGCAGAGCAATTTAGATATGCATTTTCCGTAGAGGTCGAAAAGGTTAACTGGTCCATAATATGCAGTAAAAACTTTTTAACCACTTGCGGTGGCAAGAAATTCATAGTTGCGAGTGCCAAAACAGTCCGCTAGAACTCGCAGCGAGATTACACAAAGTATCCAATGTTTTATATAAATCGGAAAAGGATTATTTAGAGTATAAGATTTATCCTCTAAATGACTCGAGTTTCTTTCGACAATCGCGACCCGTCGACAATCTCAGTCGACGGGTCGCGAACATTTTTACTTCTGTGATAGTCTGAGTGTAGCACGTAATTGGATATTCCGTGACAAAAGCGGCACATACATGGAACTTCTTTCCACCGCTAGTTTTTAAACAAGTCGATATAACTGGAAATCTTAAATGTGTTTTGTAATCCTAAATTTTCTTTCAGGGAGATTCGGGAGGTCCTTTAATGACTCTTGGTAAAGAAGGTCGTTGGGAAGTAATCGGAATAGTTTCTTGGGGACGGCGTTGCGGGGACCCCACGTTTCCTGGCGTCTACACTCGAGTTAGCTCATACTTGGACTGGATCACTGAAAATGCAAATTGAAAAAAACCTTCGATTTATTCATCAACCGCAAGTGTTCAACTGCTTTGATTTTATTCTTTTAATGTCATGTACAAGAATATTTGTTTTTAAATGATTTGATCATTGCCCATTGTTTTTAAATAAGGATTTTATTACAAAATCCAAGCTAGAGCAGTATAAATAAAGTATGAAAATTAAATAAAGCAATTTTAAATTACGTTTCTTATTTTAAATGTTTTACTTTTAGAATTTAAGTTCCACAACGTGTATATTTTGGCACCAATTGTTAAAATTTAACGAAAGGAAATTTTCCATTCTTTCTATGGAATTTCGGGAAACAAGTTAATATAAATATACAAAACCTTTCCTAAACAACAGTTCATGTATCAGCGATTGTTTGATATTGAAAATTCAAATACAAACAGCAGTTAATATTCTTAAAAAAAAATGACTACAGGCATTTTGTCATTGTCACGTGATTTGTTGCACAACCCAGTCTTTGAATTTAGATATCCTTGTGCACACTCCAGGCATGTTCGGTTCTGCGCAGCCAATGCCCCACGATATGATACCAGCCAAGAACCAGTAGCCTTCATCCGCCTGGATTTGGAGAGGTCCTCCGGAATCTCCCTGCAAAATGAATTTGACAAATGTATCAAAGAGCAAATATCAGTCACATTTTTAACTTTCGATCGGGGATAAAGCGCGAGATTTCTGTGTTGAACGAAAGATTCTTATCGCAAGTACATTTTTTATGCAATTTTTGCAGCTTTATTCAGATTCTAAGTGAAATTTTAAATAAATGGCCCTTAGTATTACATAAAACGTGCGAGTCTTCTAACCATTGCCGATTGAAATATTAATTATTTAATATCGTACTTCCGCATAATCAGTTTTCCTCATTTATTCCTTAAAATGAGCTTCAAACATTTTGAAATGGTTTAGATTCCTGAATAGAAATAGAGTTGCATTTTGTTCATTTTGGTAGTTTCAAGTTATACCAGAAGAGGATTTTAGTTCTAAAAGGTATTTTAAGTTTTGGTTTTATGTTCCTACTTTTCTGAATTGGCCATCTGCAAGATGCAGTTAATTTCGTGTTTTTTAATTGAAGCCTCGGGATATTGAAATTGTAGCTCGATTCTTCAGGCTTCCATACTTATCAGTAAGAAATTTGTGAACATTTAGCCTCAAAAGAAAAACATTGTTCTATTGCATCCAATTTGATAGTTCCAGGCCTTGAAACGCATTTCAGCAGGCATTCATTGAAGAAGTCAGAATTGAGGCTGTACATGTTCCTTGCATCAGTCAAAGGACTTAAAAGGACATTACTTGCAGATGATAAAAAAAGAAATTCTATTTTACAATGAAATCGCACTTAACCTTGCTCATAGTATTGTTCATATTCGTTAATTATAGAGAATTTTGAAACGGATCAAATTTCTCTTTTTTTTTATTGTTCCTTTTTGTCATATTTAAAGTTTATAAAACTCGATATTCGTCTGGAAAAGAACAAACGATATCTTGTTTGAACTATCGGGTTTGACCACAAATTGCGAATATTGAAAACAATGCAGGCATTTTCTCCGTAAAATTCTATTCTCTTACAAGCAGAAAAAGGTCTTTTTTACAGCAGTTGGTTAAGCTACCGAAACAAGACATCAACACATGCTGATTTATACAACATTACAAATTAAAAAATAGGTATAGCACTGGTATGATTACAATTACGGATTGCAATACCGGGATACCGGTATTTTGAGATATTTGTACAATTTTGTAATACCGGTATTCCGAAGTTTAAATACCGTTTCATCCGTATTTCGAATAAATTTTTTTAAATCGTCTCCACTATATGCTCGAGGATCGCCAACATAGCAAAATAGTACAAGTTTGTTTTTGTCTCCCAGCGGGCGAAATTAGATTGTGATTACAAAGTTGCATCGCACAATCAAGAGAAGTGATAAAATACTGTTTGACAACGGATCGAAAAACCCTGTGTGCTTTTGCGCATGTGTTAGAATGTGTCTAATTCGACAAAATAGAAATAACAAAGACGCGCGGTTTTATGAGACGTAAATATTACACATAATTAGTAATACAGAATGTCTTGCGTTATTTACATAATTTTAAAAATGAAAAAGACCAATCAGTTCAAATCTGATTAAGTTTTCTATAAACTTTCTAAATTTTTACCCGCAAACCTATCTACATTCAGTAGAATTCGGTACAGTTAGCGAAGATTTTGACACTAATGTCTATAGTGAAAAGGAATTGTCTCTTGAACAAAAATTGGAATTACCTATAAATAAAAAAATTTTCAACAAACCAAAATACTATACAGAAATCAGCTATATCCAAAACCATCCGACGAGAAATCGATTTGTTTGAAGACGAGAGATTTAGAGGTAAATACTTGGAAAAAATATATCGCGCATTGCTAACAGTATCACCAACTAGCGTAAATGCCGAAAGAGCGTTTTCGGCAGCTGGTAATCTTTCCCCCAAAATTACGTTCTAGGCTTAATGACAGTACAATTGAAGTATTGTTTTTACGATCGTAATTCAAATATTTTTAATTGTACCACAGACTGAATAGTGATATTTACACTATTTTGTGATTGAAATAAAGATGTTCCTTTACTTTTTTGTGAATCTTTACATACTGTTATAATTTATAAGTTACAAATTATTTTTTGTGATATTTGCTCTCCCATAAAACTGGCAAATAAATCAAAACCTGTGTTTTCTTCATCTAAAATTTCTACTACCGGTATTAAAACCGGTATCCCGGTATTAAGATCTAAAAAATAACAAATATCGGTATTGAACTTTTGGTCCGATATTGCAATCCCTAGTTACAATCATTCGTAATCCTTTATTTATCTTTATAATCTATTTTGTTGATTTATATAGA
The DNA here is from genome assembly GCA_026543865.1 of Argiope aurantia. Classification (NCBI taxonomy): domain Eukaryota; kingdom Metazoa; phylum Arthropoda; class Arachnida; order Araneae; family Araneidae; genus Argiope; species Argiope aurantia. Next base: position 445,068 of record JAPMOR010109940.1, read on the forward strand.
GCTTTGCAATCGACATGTCCCATTCCCTTTAGCATTCATAGGTTGGAGAGGGAGGGAAGTTCTAACTCAGGTGCCGTCCTCGTCATCCGATCGCAGTTCAAAATTACGAGATCCGTCCCCAAATAACCCTAGTTTTGCTTTAAAATGGGACGTTAATATAACTGAAACGCAGCATTCATGGAATTGGTCGGATAAATTATTTTTTGAATTTCCAAGAATTTATTCAATTATTAGTTGCATAAACCAGCACGAACTTTTAATTTAATTGAAGCTGCACAATGGGGATGATTTTGACGATATGCGAGTTAGCAACTTCACCGGCGAGATAATGATAGAACCAGCGCTCTTTCGATCCCGTTAAGATATGAAACTTAATCAATTTCCTAGAAATTATTTCAAAATGTATTTACCTGACATGAGTCTCGGCCACCTTCTTCAAATCCTGCACACATGAATATGTCTGGAATATATTCATGCCTTCCAGCAGCCAGAAACATATTTTTACATTTCTCATTACTGATTATTGGAACCTGAACTTCTTGCAGTATTGATGGCAGTATTCCTCCTGCAAAATTAATTTTTAAATTTCATTAATGTGCATATACTTTAATTTGTAGAGTGAAAAGCTGACACGTTTCACTTTAATACTATAAAAAGAAATAAAATTTTAAATTAAAAAAAATTATTTACTACTTATTAAGAACATGTATAGATGATATCTTTATTTTGGTGACAGTAACAGAAAATGTCGTACTACTTCAGAGAAGATAAAACAAAGGAGTTACTTTCATTTGCTGCTAAATTCACGGAGGTTGAATTCTTTTCTGAGCAATTCTAAATATGAATAAAAATGAGTTTTTGCACTAAATCTGCATGATAGACAAAATGTAATTTCTTCGTAACAATGCAGTTTTAAGATGTTGCGCACATATCAGTGTATCACATCTCTCAATTCCGCCAAATTGTTTAAATTATGACCATAAGCTCACAGTGCTTGTGATGAGTTTTTGAACTTTTTTGGGGGGTGGTGGGAGGGAGCAGAAAAGAAATTTCCATAACCTTCTTTAAACTATTACTAAGATTGATAACATTTGGTCAGGTAGTTTTCCTTTTATGACAGCTTCAAAATGGAATAATTATAACCACCCTATATTATACCCCCCGGGTGCCACTTATCTTCTCTACGCCACTGAGCCTATGTCTCCGGTCTTTTAAATTAATAATAAGACGACCCTATGAATTAGTGATGATTAATTACATCTTCCAAATCGAATCACGTCTAGAATCATAGTACCGGCTACACATAATCCAATTACTCTTGGTTGCATTCAGCATGACAATGAATTATTATATCCCGTCTTAGAAAATGAACTGATTGGGGTACCAAATAATGATCTCCTGGAAAAATTATAATATAATTAAGTCTGCATGCAGCAACATAAAGTGTAATTTGAGTTTCTATGGTAGTTTGAAGATCTGAAATCCTTTTTTCGGATTCTTTGAGACAGCAATAACAAAAAAATATCTTCGACTGCAGCTATTGACTTCCCTTGACTAGGCTATTTACTAAATGATTTACCGCTTAAAAACTTTGATTGATATTTAGATTTTTTAACAAATTCCATTTGTACTTAAGTCAAAAAGTGCATTTAATGAAAACGGATCATTCACAGAAAACAATACTTCACATTCAAATTCCACTGTATAGAGCACTATCAGCCGCTTAATTTGTATATTTCATGTGCTTACTTTTTCGCAGAAGTCCAATTTTTCGTTCATTTTAAAAGAATCAGCATAATTGCATCAATGATCGATGAGTGAAACCTTGAACAGAGAGCATAGTTTTACATATTATACTTAAATTCGATAAAGAATGTGTTAATTTAGAGGATTCGAATTGAGTTCATTATAAATCAGAGTTAATAATATAGATTCCTCTCTTTATAACTCATTCTTTAGTATTAATCTTATAAAGTCAATTTAAAAATCAAAGAAAAAGATCTTTTTCATTTGTTTTGATGTATTGATAAATTTCTCTCTTCTTAACCCTTAACTGGAGAGGTGAAAATTTAGGACTCAAGTGAGGAGGTGCGGTCTACGATACCGCATCTTCTTTCATTAGAAAATTCAATTTGAGTATTAAATATTAGCATGAAAATCTGCCAATATATTCTGCAGATATTTTTCTTGATATATAAATATGTTTTAGAAATTTTTTCAAATATATTATCATTCGAAAAAGTAATTGCGTTGATCACATTTTCTTCTCAAATTACATGTTACAGCAAATAATATTCTTGAAAAAACATATTACTTTTTATTTTTTAAATCATTTATTTTTACAGTATACAAAGGTACACTGAAAACAATATAATGGAAAATTAAATAATTATATGGAAAATAAAAAAATTGACCTTTTCTAAGTAGAAACTTGTGAACATTCGTAGCATGGTTTTTGAGGGCATTTTAAACATACAGGTTAAGTATTAGTATAAAAATCAGCCTGTAAATTCTGTAAATGTTTCTCTTGGCGTATTCATATATTTTAGAAATTTTTCAAATACATTATCACTAGAAAAATTAATTATATTTGAACATACATA
>JAPMOR010109940.1:447680-523780 GCA_026543865.1 Argiope aurantia
AAAACAGGAAAAATAATGTCTTTTACAGGAAAGGAACACAAATAAGATGATTTTCAGGACGTCAAAAATATGTCTTACAAAAGAACAGATCTAGCATATTTACGTTTCTTTAAAACAAAAAGCTATGCAAAAGCATTTCTATATGAATGTCAATGCTTGATAATCAGATAGAGTAAACGCAGGGCTATTTGAATTCCATAGATTGATGCTGGGGATAGGAACTTCTTAGGAGGGAGAATTACTCCTTAAAAAATATGAATGTGTGTCATTCAATATTGCAAATTTGAATATTTATCACAATTAATAGTTCAAATGGAAATATTAATTGTGGCAAATATGACATTCCGACGAATAATTGATTTCCAGTCAGAGACTGAATTAGAATTTTTCGAATACAATTTATATGTATTTGTGAATTCTCAGTTTTGAATAAAAGTGGGAATATATAAAAATAATTGCTGAAATGCTGCTAAAAATTTCACTCGTTTAAAATTTTGTAATGTAGATTGATTTTATTTTTAAATATTGTTTATCGCAGTTAGAGACAGTTATAAAATTTGCAAGAAATACAGGGTTAGCAAGAAATAAGTTACCCACTTCAGCGAGCTCTAAAATGCGTTCTGTTCATCAAAACGAGATAAAATTTGAACTACAGATTATTCAGATGATGCGCTTTACATTTATTAAATAAATAAAAAAAATTAGTGCAAAAATTCGCCGTTAGGGGGCGTTGTAATACACATAAAACCCTTTAATATGGTTTATAATTGTTAAATAAAGTAAAATTAAAATTGCTCAATATGTCTTCTTCATATTCAACAATATGCTCTAATCGGAGAACCATATTTTCTATAGATGACTGGAGTGAGGAATATTAAGAATATGGCGCCAAATGTTGATCTGGTAGAGATGTGACGCCTTTGACGGTAGATATTGTCCTTCAAATAACCCCACAACCAAAAGTAGCAAGGAGTGATGTTCGGCGTGCGAGAAGGCCATGTTATTGGTAAATGATATGCTTCTAGGAAAAATGATACTTCTATGAAATGCTGTATTAACAATCGCTTTACACGACATCCTTTTTTTCAATATGAGATGGTGCATGAAAAGGATATCTCGAAAGCATCCCCACTGTAGAAGAGTTGGCATTACAAAATCCTTCAGCATATCATGGTACATTTGTCCTGTGACGGAACAGGTGTGGATTCCATTTGAAGTTATCTCTTCAAAGAAATTCGGTCCAATGATAAAGGTAGCTGTAAAACCACACCATACTGTCACTTTTTCAGGATGCAAGGGTTGTTCCTGGATAACGTGAGGGTTTTCCTCTGCCCAAATTCGACAGGTGTGGGTGTTAACTTGCCCATTGAGACAAAAGTAAGCCTTATCACTCCCCAGAATGTTCCATGGCCAAGTTGTGTCAGCCACCGTTCGAGCAAGGAACTGAAGTGCAAAACTTTTAAGGACCTATAAGACCCCATCCTGCAACAGATTCACTGATTTGATTTTTTATGGATAAAAATGCAAAATCTGCCATACGAGTTTTCGTACAGTTGAATACGGCATATCCAGAACACGGGAAATAACTGGCAAACTCAAACTATCATGCGGCGACTAATTGTTGGTTTCAACGAGAGCGATCTCAAAATTCTCGATGCTGGGATTTTTTTTCGTCCTCTGCTTGGAAAAATGCCAAGTTGCCCAGTTTTTTCAAATTCCTGCATCATCTGGAATAGGGAACCTGGAGACATTGGACCTCTTCGTATCTGCTTCATACGACGAAATTCCTTTACAGCTGCTAAGGAGTTTCACTGATTCTGGTAACATGACGGACAGAGAAGAAACTAATGTCCTTGCAGAATCCGCCTTCTTTTTATTCAAAGAAAAATAGCAATAGGCATGCGCTGTAACGCAAATTATGTTTCACATTTTCAATATATCCAAATAAATGTCATTTGTGTTACAATGACATCTATTGGTGAATTTTTGTACTAATTTTTTTTAATTAATAAATGTAAATTGCATCATCTGAATAATCTGTAGTTCAAATTTTATCTTATTTGGTCCAATAGAACGTATTTTAGACCTCCCTGAAGTGGGAAACTTATTTCTTGCTAACCTTGTACTATACCCTGATCTCTCTTCAACATAGTGTTAATCGTTCACTTTTTACTGTGAAAGTCAAAATGTGCTGCTGAAGTTGTTACGAACTTTTTTATTTTTACTTATAAAATCTCGCTTTAAAGAAAAAAATTGAACAGAATTAAAAAAAAAATCTTTTTGGATAATATTTGATAAACTAATTTAAGCAGAATTTCAGAGCACACGAGTTCTATCAAAATGTTATCTTTTTGTTCTCGAAATGTTATCTTGCCAATTACTTTTTATCAATATATAATTGAATTGCGATAATGTAATAGATTTTAGGAAAATACATACTGTTTTTAAAATCAACAATTTCGACTATTTACTAATTTTAAATCTATTACTGTTTTATATATTTCAACATTACTGTTATCCTACATATATTTTCTTTACAAATTATAATTTTGTTTTCTTGTTCACTTTTTTCGTCAATTTACGTTCGTACTTTATAGAATTTAGTTAAATTAAACAACTAAAATGGAATGTCATATTCTTTGAGTATAAACAAAGAAAATAATTTTTGCTGTGGAATTCATTTCTCTAAGGACTTACCTTCACTGAGCCTCCCCCAGCCAGTAACAGTTGCATTTTTTCCAACAAGACTTTCTTCTACTGGAGGTAAACAAATTGGAGATATATGAGGGTATTTTTCTGAATCAATTGCTTCCTCAAGCTGCACCAATGCTAAATCATTCTCATATGTGAAGAAATTGTACCTAGGATGAACAATTTTCTTTTTTGCTCCTCTTTCCACATAGCCGTGCGGTTCTTGAACACTAGCAAAATCATATTCGCCAACCCTTATCTTTATCTGAGATAAAAGTAAACTGAAAATAAAAAAATTAATTAATAGAACGCATTTCTCAATTCCAAGTTTTTAAATTTAAGTTAGTTACTTCAAAATATAAAATTATATTTTTAAATAATCAGTGTAAATGTCATGAAAATGGTTGGAATGTTCTACATATTAGCTGGTATTCATTTATTAAAATAGATGGTTGGATTTTCTTTATCTTCAATAACCGCGATACTAATTTTTAAATTTAAAAAAAGCTCATTGGGTCTTAGTTTAATACTCAGGTATACCTAACACGATATGTCCCAAAAATGCGATTCTATAATAATTGAGATTAGAAGTAAATTTAAAACGGTGGGAATATTTCAGGTTGTTTGCCAAAAAGGTTGCCATAGACATTAACCAACTCAAAGTCACATAAAAGATAGTTGAAAAAGTATTTAACTGTCTATAAAATTATAGATTTTTTTTCTTTTCAGAGCTTTATCTGGTTTCACATCTCATTTAAAATCAATAGGATTTGAAGAACAAAATCGGATAAATTATCCGTCAAACATTTGGCAAGTGGTTAGATACTTTTGATACAAACTATTGTCATGATTTTGAATTATTAAGATTTATAGATTTTATTTTTAGGAAAGTGATTGTCTGATCGAATAATGGAATTCTATTTTCTTTTAGCAGTTAATTTTTACTGAATCCCAGGGATTTTCACTCCCTAAAGCTCACATGTCATTCCAATGGTACAATAATTGCGCACCAAGGAACATTCACATATATATCTTAGAAATAAAATTCAGCTTTTATAAAAAAAAATGTTTAAATAGCAATGATGTCAAAAATGAATATACACGTGTATCAGGCCTTAGCCCAATCGAACTTAAGCTTTTAATTTTATACAATCTTTTAAATAATTAACATACACATAAAAACGTATCTAATAATGAATTTATTCATCATTTTGATGTTACTATAAAAATAAATCATTTCATTCATCTTACTGCAATGAAGTTTAATCACATCACCTGACGCATCAATTATAATCAATTTTCATTTGACATTGCACTAAACAAATTCATATCTGCAAATTTTCTTTATGTTGGTTGCAAAGGTTTCGCTTTGCAAGTTTTTTAAGTTTCGGTTTCATTCAAGGTGGAATAGTCTTTACGACCTCACTAAGATACTAATTGTATAAGTTTCACCTCCATCGTACCCTCTAAGCAACTCTCTTTGCTCTAATCACCCTCTATCACCGCCACGAAGAGGCGTAAGGCAAATTGCGATAGTCAAAACCCATCAGTAGCAGAAAGGATCAATCAGCTCAAGGAAGGATGTCTGATCAGAAGAAGGCAAGCCTCTCGATTTAAATAAAGCATTGTAGATTTAAAATTAAGATCTGTTATTGAGGGTTTCCGGCTTGCCTTACTTTTCAGTGGGAGGGATGGAAATCTTTAGTTGAACTTTGATTGATGTTTTGATATTGTTTTGATGTTTTTTTAATTAAAAAAATTCAAAACAAATTTCCCCTTTGGTTTTATGACGGTTTAATAATTATTTAATAGTAATAAATTTATTTTCTGATATTGCTGTTATTATTAATAAATCAGCTTAATATAATTATTTATTGAATAATTATTTGAATGCCCGCGCCAGTTCACTTTACGGAATTACCTGCAACGCTCCAGTCGAAACTCTTTATATGGTCACCGTATCATCAAAATAGCACCTTTTTAACCTCATTCTTTTAGAAATAAAGAGTGCTAAATCAGTTAAATACGAAAGATAATTCAAAATAAAGACGCTATTTTTTTTTTTTTTTCCTTTTCGGAAAAGTAATAGTGTGTACAGGTAGAAAAATCTTTGTGACTAAAAAAAAAAAGCAAAATATTCGAAGTTTTTGAAATTTTCGATAAGAAAACTTACTCATCTACGCAATGACCAGCTGTTGCGACCCATTGCCGACTAATAAGAGCTCCTCCGCAACGATGAGTGCTTGAAAATCCAAAGAAAGATGTCCGTCGTACAGAAGCCTACGAAGAAAAAAAAAATAAGATGAGTAAGATCAGCATATTTGAATCGCTGTCCTTTGATGATTATTATACTTTTGCAATGCCGTATCACAACCATGAAATCCACCTTTGAAGCGAAAATGATTGTCAACAAATGTTTCTTAATCAAGATCATTCAATAATGTTACAAACTTTTTCTTAGTGTAGGTTATTTTTCACAAACTAAAATTAAGCAGAAAAAAAAATGGAACTAAGACTGGATGTTTCCTTAGAAGCTATTGCAGATTTTGTTCTCAAATCTTTTCAAATTAAATATATCAGTTGCTGTTAAAGTTTATACAATATTGCAGTTCTTTAAACTATGGGAAAAGCATTACTTTTTTTTTTATCTTAAGGACCTTCGCAACGTCTATTAATGATTATTTTAAGAGATGTAATAAATATTCATTTTTTATGTATTAAAATTTTCTTTCTAACATACATTATTTTTTGTCAACCCTAGTAGCACACATATATACATTATTTTGTAACAACCCTAGTAGCACACATATATTGTACATTATTGTGTGACATCGAATAATATTCACAATATTGTATAATATTGTTGAATAATATCCTTTAATATTGTACAATATTGAGAAGCAGGTTGTGCTACTTGGGAAATTTACATAATATTGACTATTAGTTCTTTTGTAATGAAAGGCTTGTGATGAGATAAAAGACAATCCTTTATATAATGAAATGTAATCCCACCAGGAAGCACCTTAGATGTGAGGCTGAGAATCTCCCGGTATGGTGTTTGGTTCTCGTCACCCGAGTGGGTACAAAAATAATGTAAGGTCGGCTACCTTCAACCTACCACGAAAGGGATTGTACTGTGGCCGGTGATGGTCTTTGGGACTCAACTTCAGTTCCCGCCAATGCTGTCACGGTGGTCCGGTTATTCAGATATATCCATATGCCTCAGGGTGGGTCGGACTAGTCAGCTTGTCATATATTATGAAATGTAAGTAAAATTGCCGCTCTATGTGGAAGGATTTCAACTTGGTTGAGCGATCGTGTTTGGATTCGTTAGTTATTCGGGCTCGATTATCACAATTTATTCCCGATTACTTATTTTTAAATTAATAATAATGAAAGATAGATACTTGGCTGCGATTTAAAGGAATCATCCGAGTAGTATTTGATAAAACTAAACTTTCTACTTCTGTATGGGTACAAACGGAAAAGTCAATTTGACATCAGACTTAATATAAATAAATTTATTGGATCTACTTTATTCACTGAACGATCCCAATAATCAGCAATAAAAAAACACTTAATGCATTGAAAAAGCTAACAGATAGTGCATAATCTCTATAAACTAAACTAAATGCTAAAAACCTGCAGTAACTTTCGCTAAAATTAAAAAATTGCCAAGAGCAGAAGTGACTTAAAAATAAAAATTGTGCTGTGTTAAAGTTGGCATGTATAAAAGAACAAACTGTCAATCCGATATTTCGATTGATTCTCGAGTTGGGATAAAATTTAAGTTGGAGTGATAGAACAAAAAACATTAGAGCTGAATTTGAGAACAAATTCTTCGCCAGGGATGCATTTTGAGAAGTTCTGATTCAGTCTCAGAAGTTCTTATAGCCAAAAAGATAAAAGTAAATAGTTTCATTTTATTTTAAAATAATTTTTTTAAATTTTTAAGAAAGTTCTGTAAATTTCTTTACTATTCAGCATAAAAATTAATGGTTTTAATTAGTATTTTTTTCTCAATTTTTATATTTCCATTTATTGTAGTACTGCATTATTATGTTACTGCATTATTTTCTTAGATTTAATCCGATGAAAAAAAAAGGATCTAAATTCTTGTAGTATATTTTCTTTGTAATAAAATCCTTGAGAAAGCGTACTCCAGTCAAACCTTCAACTCAGTATTAAAAAAAAAGAATTCAAGTTCTATAATCAGTTTAAATTTTATATTACCAAATGCTGACTCAAATTTGGTTTAAAAAAGTACGTTAATTATTTTTTTAAATATGCTGTTACACAGGATTTCTACATTCTTCAATTCTGCATATCTTTCTTTTTAAAACTATGATCAAAGAGTTAATTTTCTTGTTCCCTTTGAAGAGATTTTCAAAATTCTGGTTTAGTTTCTGACATTCAACTGCTACCTTTCTATTTATAATTCCTTAATAATTGCGTAGTAGCATTAGAATTTTTATGAGAATAGGCATTGAATTTTCATTTCTTTATTTTATTTGAATCATTGTTTAGTAATTATCTTTTCCAGTACTTAATATTGGTCTTTAAAAAACAACAAAACTAAACATTATAAACATGTGCTTTTACGATAAATAAAATATACTGTTGATATTGTAGGATAATATACATAAGTTATAGTATTTACATAAATTTATAAACCCGAATTCACTATATTAATTAAAAATTAACTATATTAATTAGTTATTAACTGCGTCGATCAATATTTGAATGGTTTTGGCTTCAAAATTTCATTATGTGAAGATTTCAAATAATATCCAATATTTTACACAATCAATAGATGGCAGCACGATATTCGAATAAATTATGAGGATCAGATGTGACAATTTTCTCCTTACAATACATACAATCCTTACAATACATACAATGTACGATTCTTTTTATAGCCCAGCAAAAATTGAGAAAATCTGAGCAAATAAGATTAAGGACGCAAAGAAAAAAAATTTAACCATTTAATTTCGAACTCAATTTATAATTAAAATCAATAAATCAAAGTACTAATTGTGTCAGTCAAATTCATTGGGAAAAAAAGCAAATGTTAGTGTTAAGCTGCCTATTGTAAGGAGAAGAAAATTTCTTATTTTTATTTAAATTAATAGTTTACTGGTATTGTTTTATGACTCTGTGATCTACGTATGATACCAGTAATAACTCATCTCAATTTGGATTAATTCTATATAATTATTGTGCTATCGTTCAATGTAAGATACATTTTCAAAATTTCTATTAATATTCACAATTAAGATGTTCTTATATTGGGTGATTTCTAAAAATATACTATTCTGAGTCATCTGTAGCTCGATCTAACAACCGAAATGCCACCAAACTCGATATGGAGACTAATGATGACATGGGAAGTAGAATTGCGTGAAAAAAATTAATTCCAAAATTCATCTATAGTGATATTTATGGTGTTGTACAACGTAAAAAGTATCACACATAATAATAATAACACATACAAAATTACAGTGAAATGTTAAGCTTCCGTTCAGTTCCTCGGCAAGTTAATACAGCTTCACCAATAATGCGCGTTCTGTTAATGTAAGCCGTACATTCACTTCAGCCAGCTCACTTCTCCTTAGAATATCTTTCGGAACTGTTTCAAAGTTTTCATAGCTGTTGTTGAATACGAAAACTTAAATTTGCATTTTGTTTTGATCCCCTTAGATCCCCTGCTAATTTCCGGTTTGGTAAATTACAACAGCGCCATTATCAGCGATTTTGAGAACCTTTTTTTTTTTAACGGAATATTACTTTTGTGCCATTATTAGTCTCCATACCGAGTTTGGTGTCGTTTCGATTGTTAAATCGAGCTACAGATGGTTCTGAATAGAGTCAGTTTCAAAGAAAATCGCTCACTATAAAATTCATATTTATTGAACCTTTTGATAAATTGCCATCCCTAAACAAGACTATGGATCATTTAAAAGGGGAGGGAACTCATTTCCGTCAATTATTTACGAAATCATTGGATGAAATCGAAACCGCTACGAAATTGGAATTGCTAAGAAAACCACAAACCACAAACTGGCTACTCCGACCCGCTGGAAGGAACATGGAAAAACTTGAATGACCGGACCGTCGCAACAGCAACACTGGCGAGAAATGTGGTTGAGTTCTAAAGTCGCATTCTGACGGCCTGTGACGTATACGGATATGGTCGTAAATCTGCCAACTGACCCATTGTATGATCACCCCCGCCTATGGACGTCGGTCGGGAGTTTCCCGTAAATTGTCGATAAAATGAATAGACATCAAAGAAGCCCAGAAAACCACAAGAGAGAGGAAAGAGGGGAAGCTGAGCTTTTCTCCAGACACGCACAGGTCGTCGGAATGGGGCTTAGTGGCCATCACCGGTCACGGTACAACCTTTTCCTAAGGAAGTACGTCCCGTCATCCATGGGAAGAGTCAGACCCCCTACACTTTTCGTGTTCCCCCAAGGGTAGCGAGAACCAACCACTTTGCCGGAAGCTTTTCATCCTCAATTACTAGGTAAGATAGAATTGATACTAGTATTCGGTATTTCGAAAGCTGAAAAGTTAATTGAATTAGATGAACAAATCAGAGTAATGTGATCCGCAATTGAAAATTTTGAAGGTGAATTTTTTGAGTGATATCGATTTAACAAAAAATTATCGCTATCGATGGATTGCTATGAAAACGTTGATTTGAATTTAGTAACAAATGGAGAAATGCGAATGACAGTGTGTTAAATGAAATAAAATGAACTTTTCTTCTTCCCAAGCTGTAATGAAAACATTTTTGGCGGCAAAATAAAGAAATGGTTTGGATTCTAGAGACAATTCAAAAAAAATCTCGAGAATGATTGCATCGATTCGACATCTTCGGTAAGTGACAGAAATTGGTCTGCCAGCAAGAGATTTAGAAGAGTTTTCAGCCATCGGGAACAAACTATTGTAAGACTATTAAAAAATTTAAATACTTTTATACTAAAGATGAGTTATTTATACGAATTTATTTAAGCAAACTTTGGAATCTTGTTTAAACGCAAACGAAGAAGAGGAAATTTTCTTTTTGCATGCTCTTTATGATAAATTAGAAATCCAGCTACGAGCACTGAAGACATAAGGAGTGGCATCTGTGACATAGAAATCAATATTATACCCTTTAGAAAAGTTAGTGTTATCAGTTTTCAGAACTTGTAGTAGAAAAAATATAAGCCGAATATTTTGGAAGACTTTTTAGAATTTCTTCGATCGGAAGTTGAAGATGATGAGCGGTTACAACTTATTCGAGCAGGTTTCGTAAAGGATCAAGAATTTCAAAGAAATAAACAGAAGGATAAAATTCCTGCTTCATCTTGCGTTGTATCTAGTGAAAGGAAAAGAGCCAATAAAAATGATAAACAATACATATTTCGTTATGAGTCATTTCCCGATTTCTCAGAATGCTTTAAAACTGCTGACTGCTTTAGGAGAAGAAAGAAACATTGAAGTAGAAAAATGCGTGTTTTGTCTGTTTGAAACCAGGTCAAAATTGAAAGGTTTATGGAATCAATTTGAAGTGCACTGTATGAAAAAAAAAAAAAAAAAAAAAAAAAAAAAAAATTCTCATCATCATCATCATGTGTTCAAGCATAAATCAAGCAAAGCAAGATAAATCACAAGAAATAAATTCAAAGGTTCTCTTGTCACTGAAGAAGTCGTCTATTTTACTGGTAATGGTATTACAGAAAATCATCAGTAACGACAAATCTAGAATTATTTGAAGATTGTTTGATAGGTTCAGTTTAGTTATATCAACATCCCATTTGAAAGCAACACTAGGGCTATTTCGGGACGGACCTCATAATTTTGAACCGCGGTCAGATGAAGATGAGAACAACTGAACTGGCAACCCCTCTCCAAATTTCCACACCACATCAGCGGGAGGACGTTTAGTCCCGGCGGATTTAACGTGCACCATACCCTCTTACTAGACTTGGATGGGCATTTCAAAGGAAACAAACTATTCAAAATCTTTGGAGAATATTACTTAGGCTATGAAATTAGGTTTGACAGAATTATGAAGCCTTCATATGATCATTATAAGAAATTCTGTAGAAGTTAGATCAAGACAAATAATTATTGAAAAACTATTAATTTTTCCGTAAAACTACTAAAAGAAACTGAGGTAAAGATACGAAGTATGTTTGTCGTGGAAAAGTGAACCTCCAGAATTAGAAAGCAACAAACAGCCAGACGCTATATGATTTAATTCAATTACAAAAAGAAAAAAAAAACCTCATTCAATCTGAACATTTAAGAGAATATGATAATGTGTTTCATGAGGGAATTCGGGAGGGAACTATCGAAGTTGTAGGTAAAGATTAGAAAGAAAGGCACTGTTTTTACCACATCATCCTATTATTAAAAACTAGTAATACAACTTCGCTTAGTTTTCGATGTCTCATCAAAGGGCTTTATAGAAAATTGCTTGCCTAATTGTTCAGAAAAAGGCTCAAATTTATTAGAACGGATAATGCAATTTCACAAAAATGCGATTAGAATAATGTCAAATATCGAAAAGGCCTTTTTACAAATCATGAGGAAGACAACAGTCCATGTTATAGAACATGGATCTGAACGCTTTACTGATAATTCACTTTATTTCTCAAAATATAACCCTATCCGTAGCAACACAGGGGATTTGAAGCTTCTAGTATTGTGATTGGATCTCGCCTCCCAGGTGTGTACAGTAACTGCTCGAGGTTGAATTATCTCCTCCAATGAAGACCATTTGGACTCAACCGTAATTCCATCTTATTGCTATTCTATTGTCCAGATAATTCATATGCCTTCAAACTGGATAGATGTAACTCTTTTGCGGTTATTTTTCAAAATATTCGACGATCCAAAGAATACTCTATATCCTTAAAAATTGTCACCAGAAGTAAAATTTGAGAAAGGCGAACAGAACTATGAAAAAAAAATCAATAAGCTGAAAATTGCTTCCTGAAGTTTATTCAGAAGGAAAGTTTGCGGAAAGCAAAATGAAAGCCTTAAAAAAATATACAAACATTCAAAGATGAAAACTATGTCATTAGATTTAGAACAGCTTATACAGTTAGATGATGATGTAGATTTTATGTACCAGTATAGCTAACATGACTAATAAAACAGCAGCATTATGAACTGCGACATGCAAGATTTTAAATTCTCATTTCCAACTTGAGGGAAAATTACGAGATTATTTCGGTCATCAAAATAAGAAAGCTCGTAATGTATTGTATGCAAAATATTCAAATGTAAACCTACAGAATTCAATTTAATATTCCTTCCTAAAATGAATAAAAATTTCACCAGTCTCTGAAATTACAAGGATTGATTTGGCAGACACATTTTATTTAATTCTGGATAAAAAGACATTTATTTCACTTTCAACTGTGCCATTTACAGGGCTGTCAATTCCTTGTCATCATAAGCTTTTATAATGACTGTAAAAAGATTTTTTTGTTAGGAGAATCTATCTGCACTGCTAATGGAACCAATTCTGTTGATTCAAGTAATGATGTGAAGAATTTAGAATGGGGAAGAATCACCTCGTATTTAAGTATCAAGAAAATTAAATGGAATTTCAACTCTCCAGTTGCCGCAAGGTGAGTTTATTGGTGAAAGCGGATGATCTACATACTTAAAGAAATACTAACGTGAATTTTGGGCAGAAAGAGAGTCATCCATGAAAAGTTGGAAACTAACATCTGTTACTATGAAACCGCAGTAAATTCCAAGTCACTCGTATTCAGGAGGTATAAAACCATTAATGCTTGCTTGCTCCTTGAAAAGCATTCCAAGCAGCGACACAAATGATTTAGACAAAATATATAGTAAAAACCTAAATAAAAAAATAATATTTTCTACAAAACCTATGGCATGATTTAAGAATGAGTTTTCGCAAAGAATATTTAACTCCGCTGATACATAAAGCTCACATTCGTGAATAATCTCTGCGTGTTGGAAATTTGGCTCTGCTTAAAACTAACGTAAAACGCCTCCACCAACCGGTTGAAATTTTTCATGGAGTAGATGGACATTCAAGAGCAGTGATTGGTTTCCACTAAGCAGACCAGGTAGATGCCTAGGGCTGCTAAACTAAGAGGCGGTAGCAAGCAAGTTGATTAAATAGCTTTATTTTTCTATTTGCTAAAAAGGGTTTTAAAAAATACAAATTCAATGAATGATAAAATATTAGAATAATATGAAAATTTTACCAAGTATAAATGGTAAGGTTCCTATAAGTTTTATGCGTTCATTTAATGATTAGAATATTTATATAACCAAACATTTGCTTCAATAATATTGTGTACAAACGTGGATGCTAACCAGATTGGAGTCATAATCTAATATATAAAAATGAATTTTTGTTTCTTCGCATTTTAAGCTCAACCGTACCGCTCAACCGATTGCGACAAAACTTTGCCAGCTTATTGCTTGCACTTGCACGAAGGTTATAGGTGTAGTACAATTTTTATATCTTATATATAAAAATAAATTTTTTGTTTGTTCGTATTTTTTGCGCTGTCGTACAGTTCATCTGATTGCGATAATAATTTGCCAACTTATTGCTTTGAATCTAAAAAATCCATGTTTTTCACATGGCCAGTTGTATGTTGGCTGCTCACGAGTCGGACAGCCACGCAATTTATTTGTTTTTGCAGAAGACGGAAAAAACAAAAAATATTGTCTACCCTAAAAATATACTTGAATAATAAAGTAAAAAAATGGAACACATTTTATTCAATGGGCGTATTCACTCAATGGATTTATTCAATTTCAATGGATGTATTCATTGTTGACAAGAAAATAAATATCATTCTTTCTATCATTCCTAATTAAACAAGATAGCTATTTCAAATTTCAAACGATATTTCCAAAATTATTTCGCAGGGTACCAGCTAGTAGATAATAAAAACAAATATATATTCTCGAAGTTAATAAAATATTAGCCTAAAATAAATCATTAACACATAAAAATATGCTGAAATATGGAACTAAATTCATCATTTTATTAAAAGAAAGCCCTCATAACGTGTTTTGCTTCTGGCTACAAGACACCTACTGTTAAAGAGTCTCCAAAGTAGGAAGAACCGATGAGGTGAAACTGAGATCATTCCAGACACTTTATCCCTTGAAAATAGATGGTTCTGAATAGTTACTATTCGTTGCTTAGCAAAAAGTAGAATGTGCAAACATTCTGCTTCTTGCAACTAGCACTAACTGCAAACACTACATGAAAACTAGTCACAAGAGAGTCACGAAATTGCTTCACTTTGAATGTTAGTAGATACTTCAATACTCAAAATGAAGGTTTCAGTTACGTTTATTTGAATTGAATTTTAGATATTTCTAGTTTTTATTATAAAATACATCTATCTTTTCAACAGTCAGAATATTCATTTCAGTCCCACGAATTTTATCAGATATATTTGAAGACCAATTGTCCATGCCCCTTTCAGAGTATGAACAATTTATCTTCAAGCTACTTTAATCATTTCAAAGAAATTCTTAAAATTAAAGCATATTTCAATTCCTTGTTTATTTCAATTTTTAGAGCCCGTATTATATTCTATATTTATTCCTTTTTATAGTTAAATTAAAATAACTTTTGAATTCTAATTTTCAAATGTATAAGGTTAATGAAATTTATGGTTTTCAACATACGGAACCTTCATTTCGATTTCAATTTTTCAGAGGAAAGACATTGACAACATATTATCTTCTAGAAGTAAAACATTAAATGTTTACTGTTTTTATTATGGTATTTATTTAGTGCAGAAGAAAAAAAACTCGTGAAAAATAACACTTTTCTAAGGAAGAGACGAAAATCGGTTACCTGCCATGGCCAAGATCCAAAAGCGGAGTTCTTTCCTCCAACAACTTTCTTTTGAGGGTGAGGATTTTGCAAACCGCAGGGTGAAACTAAAAATAAAATAGCCATCATTTAATGGTTAATGATTCTGTTTTGTATAACATGCAGGACATGGAGTTATCAAGCATTCAACTAAATTTAAGAAACTCCCAAATGCGTGCATTGCAATTTTTCAAATCAATAATTTCTGTTAAATACATTGACACATATTCTGTTTTCTAGGTTTAATTAAGCAAGAATTTTTGCTTTTATCCCTTTACAGCAATATTTTAAATCTCGAAAATGTTATTTAAAAAGAAGAAAACAAGACTAAACAAGTCTAACTAAATTTTCTATATATGAAATACACAAGTTCTAGTTTAGCTAATTATAAATACTTAGAAATGCAGAAAAAAAAACGTGTTCTGTACTGGTAACTTATGCCACTGGGATAAAAAGCCTACTTTACATGGTTTGTAGATTGTTTAATTTGTTCTTAAATTCAAAATTTCACTATATCGAAAAGCTAAATGATTTTTTCAAGCATTCAAGTATATAAAAAATAAACTTACTTGGGAAGGGAGTTGATTGCTTAGAGGAAACTGTTGTTGAATATCTTTCAGTTGAAGTGGAAATAAATGGTTTCGAAGGAGAAAATATGCTTCCCGTTGGCTTGATGCTTGAAGATGGTCTGGTTATTGAGGGCACAGTGCTTTCAACTAAGACACTTCCATTCACAATCGTTGCATTGTATTTATTAGTACTGACAGGCAGTTTTGTTGTAGGAGGAGTGAACCAGTTAAAATGCGTGGTTCCCGATGGCTTAGGTCGATAAGTTGAAAAAAAAGGTATCATCGATACGCTAAATGTCGTTGGTTTAACTGTAGAGTAAGGAGTTTTTTCACTTGTACTGAAAATCGGTCGATAGGTATACGTACTCGACTTTCTTGTGGTTGAAACTCTTTGGGTCGGCTTTACTGTATGTCCATTTGTGCCGAAAATAGGCCTATAGGTAGTGCTAGGCTTTCTTGTGGTTGAAACTCTTTGGGTTGGTCTTACTGTTTTTTCACTAGTACTGAAAATAGGTCTATAAGTAGTGCTATTTGGCTTTCTTGTAGTTGAAACCCTCTGAGTCGGTTTTACTAATGAAATAGGTTTACTTGTTGATGAACTATTTTTGGAACTGTAGAGTGTTGGTGAGGTCACTTGTAAGTGTGTTATTTTAGGTGTAGTATAATAATTGGAAAAAGTAAAAAGATGGGATTTTGAAGGTGTAGTGAATCCTGGGCTTGGCTTCCATGATGGTCGATATTTTGTCGTTGTTTGTGGTCTCCGAGTTGTTGATGATTTTGTTGAAATAAATAAATGAGTTGATGGTTTATGAGTTTGTGGTCTCTGAGTGGTTGAATACTGAGGACCCTTTGTTGAAGCATAGAAAGAAGTGATAGCAGATGGACGGAACCAGCCGTTCGTAGAATTAGGTGAAACATTTCCTGAAAAACAAAAAAAATTAGACGCTTATTAAAAAGCATTTTAACCTTTGAAACAACTGACGAATACTTTTATTTTAGTTAATCCAAAAGAAAGAAGATAATTTGGCTAATATATTTATTTTCTAAAATAATTCAGTATAACAGGCTTAATAAGAGAACTGCTAGTAAACCGATAGAGCGGTTTTTTAAAATTTGAAATAGGAAGGAAAAACAAATATTAGCTTCACAATATTTTTGATTCCCTTGTACTTATATACAAAGTATTATCTGCCGAGATAGGTTTAAATATATTTATTGATGTCTATCATATTTTTTTTTAATTGTAGCATCGGAATATTTTTCCAAAAATTATTAAGTAATTCACATCTTAATTAATTGTTTGCAAGTTCTTTGAATTCACTATCTACCAAGAAATTTTTTTTCACATTTTTTTAACATAATTTGTTAGGACATCATTGGGGAAAATGTCAAGTTATATAAATAACTGCGTTTAAATTATTCTTCTGCTCATGCATATAAGACAAAACAAGTTTGTTTGACACTTTACGCATTTTGCTTATTTCTAAAATATTTTGTTATCATATAATTTCTTCTTATTTGAAAACATGAACTACAAACTGTATTACAATGCAATTTTTGTCAATTTGAAAATTGAAATAATTCTTAAGATTTATCTGAATTACTTAAAATGTTTTCTAGATGATTCTTTATTAATCAGATGAACATTTTCACAGATTTATTTCCATATTGATAATCAAATAGTTGGATGTCACGTGCTAAGATAGAAGCGGTTAATTGATTTTGATTTAAAAATATGAATTTTGCTCATGCTTAAAAGAAGAAATTCTGTTTATCATAGCATAAAATATCCCCTTCTAGTGACAATATTTTTAAAAAAATAAAAGTTACTGAAGAAATTAAAATTTTAAATTAAGAAATTGAAATCTGTAAAAAATAACAGATGGCAAAGAAAAATTATTATATTTATGGCATTATAATTGTACTTCCATGTTTCAAAAATTAGTAAAACTATTCAAAAGATTCACTTGGGCTCTTCTGTTCTTGTAAAAAGAACAGGTAATGCCGTTTTCTCTAACTTTTGTTGCAAACAATGGTTTATGAATTCTCGCCTCTAGAAATATTAATACATTATTAAAACAATCCAATTAATATTACAAAATATTTTTACAGGTAAAATATTTTAAAATTCTTAACAATAAGATTTCATATACAAGTTTTTATTCTTTTGACACTACCTTGCGGCAATCAGAATGACTCAATTTTTTATAATTTTATAAAATGCGTGACTTACAGCAAACAATGCCCTTTTTTAATCTTCTTTATATGTCAAAAATAAAAAATAAAAACTTTCTAATAACAAGTGCATAATGAGTTCCGTAAAAGTTCTTAAGGGCACATAAAAATTGCTTCAAAATACTTACTTTCCAAGATACTATGGACCTCAAATAAAATTAATTTTAGAATTAAATGATTAAATTAGAATTAAATAATTAATTAAATTAGAATTAAATGATTAATTAAATTAGAATTAAATGAGTAATTAGATTAGAATTAAATAATTAATTAAATTAGAATTAAATGATTAATTAAATTAGAATTAAATGATTAATTAAATTAGAATTAAATTTCAAAATTATATATGTGTTTTATAAGTAAAAGCAATCTAAAACAACGGAATTACAATAAAGCAAAATCATTTAAAAATAAAACTAATATCACTGAAGGAGATAAAAACGAAATTAATATCGCTTGATAATAAGACACATATCACTTGATGTTATCATAACGAAACTAATATCATCTCATGAAGAAATTCGTATGACAGACAATCAAAGTGAAATTAATATTGCTAAATAATATTACATAACACTGTCAAATTGAAATTAATAACATTTAATAATTAAAGTAGTATTACTTAATGCGAAAATAATGACACTTATATCATTAAATGTTGAAACTAGTACCAACAAATGCACCCAAGTTATAAATATCAAAGTTAATTTTCTCTTTTAAAATATTATCAGAAAAGTTATCATTAGAAATTACTTTTTATAGCATTATCTTTAAAATGTTAAATACGGTGAAATAAATTTAGTCTATATTTATGAAATACACGTACATGCCTTTACAGTCAGTTTGATAAATTTCGCTTTGAATTTGAATTTTCTAGTCATTTTTTATGTCATTCAATATAACGCCAATACTATAATATCAATATAATGGCAAAAAAGTTTGTAGTTTTTTAATATCGTGCTGAAATTGAGAAAAACAACATAGGATCTATAAATACTCGTGTAATCGAGTTTCAGTGATTAAAAGTCATTAAAGTAATTTCTTAATTAAAGAGTGCTTTATAAATTTTAAGATTTCAAATGTGTTAACGATTCGAAATAAATGTTATTTGAATGAAATTACATTCGGAAGTAAAAAATGTGCGAATTGAGTGCAGTTTAAATAATATTATCATTAATTTAAGTTAATAACACATAAATTTTTCCGAGTAATAGCACAGAAAATAATTTCCCAAAAAGTTTAATTGATGTCTTCCAATATTTATTAAAATAAATTCCATTAAAAAATTTAACATAGGCTACAGTGTTTGAATTCGAAATGATGCACTTCGTTGTCAGATAAGATCATATAAACAGACAAGAAAGTTGTATTCTTTCACGCCTTGCCAAAGCTATGATGATTTAAATATGCACCATATTGCTGTTAAATAACCTCCATATCCTAAGAATCCGGAATTTTCACATGACGAATTTTTTATGCAAAACGAAAGGGAACTCGCTCCCCTCCCCCCCCTTACACACACATGTTTCTAAGTCAAGTTTGTCGAGAATTCAACTTGGTCCCTATAACTCCAGAGTACTACATCTATAAAAGTATTTACAGAAAAGCTGCTCATACTTTTCATTATGCACAGTCATAAATATTTTAATCATGAAAACGAAAAGATAAGTTTATGAGAAAAAAAGTAGTCGAGCGACGATGAGGACGGAATTTATCTTGGGGGCATTTGAGGTCCCGTCCGCAACCTTTAATACACTTTAAATTATCGTTTAAATGCTTTGTGGCTTATAGTTTAGTTTAGATTAATGTCCCACTTCGGAGAAACAAAAAGGGATGTTTTAATAAGGTTCCCGTAATTTTGAACCCTGATCAGATGGCGAGTATCACACTTGAGATGACATTCCATTTGCAAACATCCATAGCACGCCAATGGTAGGAGGCTTGACCATCGACAACAGATTTGGTTTGAGCCAGGCCAACGTGCAAGGAGGATCTGTAATAAAAGCAGACTTCGAATCTGGATCTTGTAGTCTCGAAGCCGACACTCCAGCAAAGCTTTTCTTGTGAAATTCAAAATAAAAAATAAAAATTCTTAACACCCTGATCTGCGAATTTACTTTACTTCCTATTTAAGACATTTATTGTTGTTCTAATTTCAATAATAATATACGGGCATTTGAGATATTGATACACTTTTAAGCAACTTTGGGGCTTAAAATTACTTAATATTTTCATTTAATTGCAATTTTAAAATTAAAAATTGAGAAAATCGATGCTCTTCATTGTCTGCGAGGGGGTTAATTCAGCTTCATCCATCAGCGGAATAATCCGTGCATAAGCTTGTTCGGAAGTGTAATATCCGTTGCTGATAACAATTTGCCGATGATTCTGTTTACGGGTACAAATAGATTGAGTGTGAAAAGATGGGAAAGTCTTTTTACAAATTTTTGATGCATTTGAAACTATATCTTGCCACTATATAAAAACAATCATATTAAATATGACATAATTTAAAGAAACGCATTTTAATTGAGAATAATTGTAAATCTAACAAATTCAGTTTCTAATATGTTTGTTCTAAGATGTGCTAAGAGATCATTATCAAATATAATTAATCAGTCGGATAATTAATGCACATAATACACACGTTATTGAAGTCGAGATTTTTATACAAGATTTAGATGGTATGCTAGTCCCAGTATAGTTTATAAATAGTATAAACAAAAACCCTTAGCTATATTTATTAACAGCAGCAGTTACCCATAAAATTATTTAATACATATATTCTAAATAAAGTGGTTTAATCAAGTCATAAGATCCTATCAAATAAATTTAATATTGTATTTTTCTAGACAAAAAAAGCAGGCATTGACAAACAATAGTAAACATTTCAATGACTTCTGGAAAAATTCTTAACAGTTGACTGAAAAACAAAACATCAAATATGATTAATCTAAAAATAAATATCTTATCGGTTAGAAAAATCTAGCTGAATTTAAATGAAAACTATAATGATGCTATTTGTTAACGAAAAGAGCAAAATGTTCATGTTGGAAAGCATTTTTTGCTGAATAAAAAATATTATTGATAAAAGTTAATACTGAGTAAATAATATTTATTCACTTCATTTTCAGCTTTCGGAGCTTTAGCGAGACATTTTATTTCAGGCCAATACAAATGCTATTCAGTTAGATAAGAATTTCATCTGATTCAAATTGTGATTTATATATGTACTCTCTAAGATAAAGGAAAAATCATTTCTATTCGAGTATTATAAGTGAATTCATTGGGATATGCGACCTATAGCTAAATCACACTTTTTTAAACACTAAATATCTGATAGCAACAATTCATTTTTAAAATTTTATTTAATTAACAATATTTTATATAATTGAAATGTTTTTAATTTTTCTTCAAAATAGTTCTAAAACGTGTTTATATTAATGAAACTCTCCTGGCTATATCGCATATGCAGTTCGTTTCAGTATTTTGAGACTACAATTGTTCAGCGACTCTTCCTCGCTAAGGGATGAGACGAGGAAGAGTGAGCACATCTCTGGAATTCTTCGCCATCCTTTACCCTTGATTTCCGTTTCATTAGATACTTTTTCATTCAGATTTTTTCTCATGTATATGTGAGTTGTTGTGTGTGTATATGTGAGTGCCGTGTCGTTTCTGACCATACTATTTTAACTCAAAATTGCATACTGATTGCTTATGTGGCTAGTTAGAGTGGCAAAAAAACTTTCGGGAGTGGTACCAAGAATAGTTTATATAATATCATTAAATGTGACCGAGATTATCGATTGTTGATGATTTCAAAATGCTATCAAAAATTCAACAACAAATAAAAATGAAATTTTTTAATATAATTTTTTTTTATTTTATTGTAAAAAAGTGAATTATCGAATTTTAAGAGCAGAAATCTTCCATTTATTCATCATAATTTCATGCTTAGGTTCCTTACAGTAAATTAGTTATTCTAAAGTATTTAATTGAGAATTAGAATTTTCCCCCACATTATTACGAGTTATCTGTAGTTTTTTCGCTTTCTAAGTCCCCGAAAATTCCGAATTCCCTTTATTGTTAAATGTAAATATTTCCTCTTTTCGCCTTTCCTCTCACCCCTATTTTGACTAAATAAACGCATCCTGAAGCATGCGCAAAAGCATGGTGGGTTTTTGAATCCGTGAATGAAAAGTAAAAAAGATATATTTGTTTTACCTAATTTATACTCTAAATTTTGTTTCTTTTGAGAAAAACAATTGTAAAACAACAGCAACAACAAGAAAATGAAGTCACGCTGTAAAAAAATGAGGTATTTTTACAATAAGTTCGGCAAGGCTTAAGTTACATTATCATTGCTTCTAGTTAGCTGATTAAAAAAACATGCTCTTATCAAGGAAAAAATATTTTTAATGTCTAGATAATCTCAATGTTTTTCAAAACAATATGAAAGTGATTTGGGATTGCAAATTTTGAGCTCTAAACTCAGCTTACCTATACCAAACTTTCTGTATAACGCTATCAATTTAAAAAAAAAAAAAAAACACGGCTTTATACCATATAAAATCATCAAAATATTGTAGAAAGATGAAGTGACATCCTTTCTCTGATGATGTCATCGCATGCTAGGAAAAATTTAGAATGAAAATTTAACTAATTAGAACTTTAACTGGTCGGATCTAGATAAAATAGAATTAATGATAAATCAACAAATTTTAGATCGTGTCAGATCTAAAATTTGATTCTTTTAAATTTTAGCAGAATTTAAAGTAAGTTATATTTGGATGAACCAAATAATGCAACAAGCATTTGCATTGCCTTATCAATACTGTCTGTGCTAGTCTTCATATCAAAATATTAAACAGGATTCAAAAATATTAATATAGCAAGATGTATATAAAAATATATCGAAGTTTCAACCTCTTAGATTACATATAGAGAGTTCATTCGTTGCTAAATTGAAATAGCAAAGACAAATATCAGCTATGTGCATTCGGAAAGTTTTTTCCTTCTGATGGCAACAGTAATTAAGATGAATAGAAAGTCTTCTGTATTTTGACAATAAGATGGCAACTTCCGAATAGAAAGTGTCTGCGATTTGCTAAATATATACCTAATCTCGAGAGTAGAGAGAATCAATTGAAAGTTCTTTTTGTTTTGCTTTTCCCCAAATAGTAACAAAATCCTTAATTCTGACATTAGTCTGAATTGTGAAAGAACAGAAAGCGATCCAGGTTGTCTCATGATAATACTAAGAAGGTCAGACAAGTTTATCGCATAGTTTTGAATGTTTTATTAAGGATCATGTTTGTCTATTGACTTATTCTATGTGCACAAAAGCGCTTCCATTATTCCTCACCTGATGATTAAAGTATATAAAAAAATCGGCCATCAATTGTTTATTCAAAGTGTTGACATATTAAAAGCTTGTATGTAAGTATTGCAGTTTATACATGATTCATTATTAAAATTTTAAGCAACTTTTAAACTCCGATATTTTTGATGCCTCGAATTTTTTGGTGTACAAGTTATTTAAGGTTACAGATGCGAATTCATTAAAATAACTTTAATAAAAATTTTATACCTTCATATAATTGAACGTTAGATTACATAATCAAAAATAAATGTCTTCTCTTTCATTTTTTCTCATTAATTACCTCTTCAATTATCTCTTCTCTGTATTAAAAACAATATAGAGTCTTTATTTTCGCTTTGAAGTGAAGCCTTCTTTATACAGATAGAAATGTGCATTATTAAATCAGTTGAAAAAAGCTTCCATCTTATATAAACTTTATTATTCTTTTATTTTATATTTCTCTTTCAATAATCGAAGATATTATTAGATACGTCGTATCTAATACGTCAATGACGACATTATATATTACTTCATATTGATCAAGGTAGTTTTCTTAAATATTAGAAATTTCTAATTATGAATAATGAAAGTGAAAAAAGTATTGCCAAAATTCTCAGAGCCCCTGAAATATTTTACACTTCCCGTTTGAAGTTAAGCAACTGATATTCAATGAAATAAATACGGCTTTATGCAAGTATCATTCATAAACATTAGTTAAGAACACTTTTCCGAATTTAACAGCTATGAAAGTGAAGGAGTAAGTTCATCAGTTTACCAGACTAATGGTATAATAAGGAATAAGTGCGTTTGACGCAGAAATCTAAGAAACGGGTCAATAAAGATTTCATGAAATACGAAATCATATAGGAAAAATTAATCCTTAGGGTTTTTCTCAAATCGAAATATATTATAATTTTTTTAATTCAAGGAGAAAACTAGTGCTAAATAATTAATTTTCAAATGCTAAGGTGTTAGAATGGATATTCTGTACTTTGACTATCATAATACTATGAGGATTGTTACAATGAAGTTTCTATGAACAAAACCGAGTATATTTGAGCTTAGCACACGGAAAAAAGTTTCTCGAGATCGCAAGAGTAAAAATACTCTTTGTACAGTGTAACTTAAGAGTGCAAAAGGTGAAGATATCAATGTTCTAGCCTGTCAATCCCAAAGTGAAAGGCTTACTATAGTAATTTTAAGAGCTCTTTAAGGCGATCATTCAGTGCTTGCCTTTGTTTTAATTGAAAAAAATTCTCATTTTGTGCAAACGATGACAATATAATGTAATCAGCAATTAAATTTTCATGCTTGCATGGAAAATATAATAAGATGTATTCTCGAAGATAATTTAACTCATTGCGTTTATATGCATACGAAAGAACAGACCAACAGACGACCAACCATTCAGCAGATTTGGTTCTAATTTGATAAGTATCTACATTTTAGATGCCCAACCTGGATATCAAATTTTCTCCTTAGCTCTTTGCGTTTCGTAGTTATCGAATTCATTTGTACTCCAAAAGCCAGTCAGACAGATAGACTTCTTGCGAATGGATTTCGTTCAAAATTTGGGTGAAATCTACAAATTTAGTCTTAATTCCATACGTCTATCCCAAAGCATTTTTGAGTTGTTTAGTTCCCAGGCAGACTGACATAAAGTCAAAAATGTCTTTTTCTTACTCAGCTAGGTCTTAAACGTAGAGTTTCGTCAAAATCTCCAGTTTTTTTGAAATTGCAATACTTTCTCTATACTTAGTAAACGAGGAAGTAAAAATATTGCTTTATAATTTTAAAAAATGCCCGATCTTTATAATGAAAAGTGATTTAGATTATATTAAAAACATTGCGATTTTTTACAATTTTGTACAAAATTGGTTTTAAATTTACAATTTGAATTGTTTTATATGAAACATACTAAAACCAACTCTCCATAAAGTAGCTTACAATTTAAAGTTATTTCTATATGTCATTCTTTACTCATTTTACATTTCTATATGTCATTCTTTACTCATTTTACATTTCTATATGTCATCCTATATGTCATTTTATTCTTTAAATATGGATCACGTATATATATTATAAAATGTAAAGTTACATAAAAAAAGTGCAGAATTTTATGAAATCGATTCAAATTTTCTGGGTATTAAATTTGAATAAATATAAAATTTCAACTTTTACGTTGTCCCATACAAAAAATTTCGAGGGTGTAAAATATCTTCCATACACTGATAAGGTGATGCACAGAATTTCAATATTTTATCATAAAAATTTAAACGAAGTTGATGAGGATTTAATCATAAAGTAAAATGTAAATATTTACAGCTAGAATACAAATGATCTGATAAAGTTAAAATATACTTTTTATCTATAATTTTATTTACATATTTTCAAAACTCTACTTCCTGAAAAATACCTTAAATTTTTACAGGATTAATTATAGAGCAAAACTTGGAAATGGCACTATCAAAATGAGCAATAAACCAGCTAAAAATGCTTGCATATGCCGGCCTCTCCCTCTGATCAGTATGTCACGTAAATGCAACTGACGCGTCGTTGCATAAAAAAGTTGTGCGTGTTCTGCCGGTGATCAATAGCATGTAAGAGTAACGCTCGTAAACGGAAAGTGTAAGCGAATCTTATTTCACATTTCCACTGCATTTTGTAAGCATAATGGCATTTACATAACAGTATTTTGCAAAACAGAAACGAAGAACTTTTTGAAATGCTAATGTGAACGTCACCATTGAATAAAATGATCTGAATGCTAAATGAAACGTTACCATTGTGATTGCGCAGTCTATGCAATCACAATGGTAATGAAATTGCGTAGGAATATCAACATACATTTTCCAATTCTCGATTTCCTTTTGGAAGATTTGTCCCAACTGATGCAACGAATGCATGAAAGAGGAAGTCTACATCCTGTAGGTGGGCTAGGTAGGCCCAGACTTCAACGGATGAGAAGAAACTGATATTTTGGCTGATCTAAGATTCAGATGGTATCGAGATTTTAGCAGAATTCAGGAAACATTGCCATGTTTTAGAGCTAAGAAAGGGCCATTTTTTTTTTTTTTTTTTTGTAATTGCTATCAAGCTGGTCATTTTTAGTGTGTGTTCTTCTCTTTTTGGGGTTGTCTAAAAGTAAAAAATAAAAGAAAGGACACAAAGAGTTTACTAGTCACCCTAAAATGATATAAACTTTTACTATTGCATGAACAAGGCGTTAATTATAATGAAATGAATAAGAGCAGTGATGGAAATCTAACTAAAATCGGTATTTCTAAATTTTGTAGGGAAACTCATTCAATACAAAACTAAATTATTAAAGGAACGATATGGTGCACAACGCCAACAATTAAAAGACTTTGTTTATGTGAGAGAAGAAATTCATATGGGATTCATTCATATTCAGTGAGAAATGGCGCAATACAACGTAAAGTTCAGAGTGGAGATCATTTGACGCAGATTGCAAGAATCTAGTTTAAATGCAAGAATTGTACTAAAAAGGCAATTTTATTTTTGAAACAGAGGTTTAAAAAATTAAAATAAGAAAAAAAAAACTAACGTGTTTACTAAACATGAAAACAGCTGGCTTGTGTGATGAGACCAAAATGTTACTTTCTATAAGGAGAAGAATAGGAGAAACTTTCTCACCTCATTGCGTTACACCAAATTATATTATGAGCTGGGACAGGGTCAGAGTTTGTGCAATGAATGGGAATAAAAATGCCCCAAAAAACGAAGTACGTTACAAAACTATTGCCTTCCACATGTGAACATTTCTTAGGTAATGAAGAATTTATTTTACCACAGGATTTAGCTCCATGCCATGTTGTAAAAACGGGCTTCAAGACAATCATATTTCCCTATTGGAATAGTTTGGGAAATTCCCAGAGCTTAATCCAATTGAAAATTTAGGGAAAAAATTAAAGGACTTATTTCACAGAAGCGACCCAGAAATAAGACCAAATTAATTAAAGCAATAATCCAATCAAAGTATCACATAATAACAGCTAAGGAACTGAACCTATTTGTGAGCTCCCTGGAACGGCGCTGAAAGGAATCATTGAGGCGAAAGATTATACAACTATTAATTGTCATAAATGAGAATTTTAAAATCTTCTCAATCATTCTATATTTCTTGTTCCTTCCTTATAACTGCTGTTTCAATACAAATGTAATTACAAAAATTATGTTATTAAATTTGTGATTAAATTCTATTAAAAAGACAAATAATTGTATGGTATTTCTCCTAATAAAAATTGTTATTTTCAACACTAAAAATTTCAAAAATGCGCTTTTCCAAAAGGTTTCTACAATTTTGGCCGCATGTTGATGAGATTCTAAATATAATCACTTCTTGTTTGAAGATGAACAACCCTTAACATATGTTTCATTTCAAGCGCGTGGATCTTTAGCTCACTACACCACAGATGGGAAACGGTGGTTGAATAACGAGTTTCCAAACAAGTGGATAGCCTTGCATTAGTCAATCGTATTTCCACCAAGAAGTTCTTTTCTGTTCTGTTATATTAATGTCCCGTTTTAAAGAAACACTCGAGTTATTTTGGGACGGACCTCGTCATTTTGAATGGCTGTCAAATGATAAGGACAATATCTCAGCTGGCACTCTTTCTCCTAACTTCCGCCCCATATTAGCGAAAAAACGGTGGGTCCGGCACATTTAACGTACACCAGACCCGCTTACACGACAGTTCTTCTGTGAAATCGGGCCTCGAACCTGAAATTCTCCGGTTCCGACACCTTACCACCAGGCCACCGCTTTTCTTCGGTCTACCAACTTTGATATAACACTAATGTATTTTTATTTGTGGATTTGTTTATGCACAATTGTTTATTTGTTATCTCTCTTAAATAAAACAGTGCTGCAATAACACGTTCAATATAGTTATCGTAGCATCACGGAGTAAGAACTTGATCGACTGCATAGAAATGTTGTCAGACGAATGCAGCGTTGTATTGGCATGGATAGAAAATATTTTCAACAAGTTTTGTAATCTTTGAGTAAAGTTATTATGTCCACAAAATTTAGATCTTTTTGTACTAATAAATAGCGAAATAATTATTTATTTATACAATCATTATTTTCTTCTGTAATTCGTGTACAACCCCAGAAATGTGAATAACTGACACGATGCATATCCAGGCATAGAAAAGTAATTTAAATCAGCATTTGTGTATTTTGATATCTTCGAGATGTTTTCTAATAAAATGCTGAAAATTTATACATCGCCTTATTAGTGTCAAGGGCAAATTTTACTTACCGGGATACTTTTGAACAAGTGCCGTATAAAAATTAAAATTTTGTATTAATTCAAATTTAATAACTAGGAAATTTTAATCGATTCCATAACATTCTGTACTTTATTCGACTTAATTTTGTAATTTATATAAGGGGTGTTCAAATGAAAAAGTACGAAACGTCGTAACAGCGTAACCATTAACATATTTGCCTATGCCTCTATGGGAGAACGTAGCGAGACATCTAGGGCTAGTATTGGAGTCTCCGGCGTAGATCGGAGCATGCGCGGTCACTCGCATGTTCAGGAGAGAGCAGAGGCTCTTATTAAGAGCGCCGTCCAATTGACGTGGCACTGCATGTGAAGACAGGATGACGTTCACATTAACTCCGTTGTGTACTGTGAGACAATCCGAAGACTACGCAGATCCATCAAGAAAAAAAGACAGGGCTACTCACGGAGGGTGTCGTTCTGCTCCATAATAACGCGCGTCCACACGTCTCCAGGGTCCCACAAGCGGAACTGGCCAAATTCAAGTGGAAGCAGCTCGACCATCCGCCCTACAGCCCAAACATGTCGCCCTGCGATTTTCATGTGTTTGGTCCCCTGAAAAAACATCTGAAAGGGAAGCGCTTCAACTCGGACGGTGAACTCAAAGACGCTGTGAAGGACTGGGTCTCGTCACGGCCACAGGAATGTTAGGAAAAGGGAATCTTTCGGCTCGTTAATCAATACGATCGTTGTGTTCAGGCCTATGGTGTATACTTTGAATAAAGTCTTCATTTATACCCACAGTACCGTTTTGTACCTTGTCATTTGAACACCCCTTGTGATATACAGAGTAAGTTTGACTTAATCTTCTAAACAAAACAGCCAATGTGGATCATAAAACTCTATAGCAATCTGGCCTAACTTTACCATTGGCAGGTTTTGGTGGAAAAAGAAATATGCTACAAATTGGGTTTAATCCAAATTTCAAGAGTTTTGAACAACCTGCAAGTAAAATAATGCATATTTTGAAAGAAAAGAGAAAATTCTATAAGATGCCACATTTTCTTCAGGATCCTTGGTCTTAAAGCCGAGCTACAAGCGTCAAAATCTTGACGGAGTGAAAAATCGAATTGTTCATCAAATGTTTTAATTTTGAATACCGTAAACACCGTTCTACCTACAATCTTTCAAAATTAACAAACACTTGTCCATACTTACAGCTTTTGAAAGAGTCTATAATAAACCATATCAATATTCTGGTTGAAGAGAAATTAAGTCTTTCGTTTCAATGCATCATAAAATCTCTGCACCTTATACAAAAGAATACGTAAAAAGCAACAACTCACTGAGGTATCCTTTGTCTGATTAAAACACGTATGAATTCGATAGAATGTGTTGAAATTACAATCGTTGATGATTTTGGTTGTTCCCATACCGAAAACATGCATTTGGCTGCTTCCGCATAGAAACCTCCATAGTCGTAAACGAAAGTTCACTCTGAAATTTTGCTATTGCCTCATCGAGTCGGTACTCAGATCATTTAAACTGACAATTTCTATGAGGTAAGCCTCTTTTTTCCAAGAAGCCTAACACAAAGAAATCCAATGTAATGATATCTGGCGATTTCAGGTGGCCAAGAAATTGGCCATCCACAATCAATACATAGCGGATGCTGTTCATTCAGGAAACACTGAACTACCGTTGAAGAATATGCAGGGGCCCCAATTTTCCTGGAGCTAGTCTAAGTTTAGAAATGGAATCAAATAACCCTGGTAGGTGATGCACCATGGATTCCAAACACATATTGCTTGTCAAATGATCCTGTAACACATTAATCATTGATTCTGAATTGCATCTGGAACGAAGAATTTAGTGTTACGTGTGCATTTTGTTCTGCATAATGATGCTAATAGTCAAATTTAAATTGCTACACTATGAAAAGTGACTTATCAATCCACACTTTCGTTCACATGAAATGTTGTTCTTCGGTATTTCCCTCTAACAAACACTGGCAAATGCTACCCGTTAGGGGTCTGAGAGCAGTAACTACGTGAAATGATATGTGTGGTATTAGCTTTCATGTGAGGTTTCCATCAATTCATTTCATGAAAATCAATTTTTACTCACAGGTAAATGTACACGGATTCGCAATTAGATCTTAATCCATTCGGTCGTTTACACACTCCTGAATGGTAGCAGATCGGCGATTCTAGTGTGTACCTTTTGTACACCTTATCAAAAAAAAAAGTTCCCCTAAACCTTGGGTGGACAACAGAAAATACGCACATGAATTGTACTCTTCCTTTGTTCTCGGTGAGTTACCATCACAAAATCCATACACAAAGTGCGTATCCAGATATTCTCCATTTTTAATATGAGATATACCCGTTTAGAAGCAAGTAGAAATCAGTACAGTGTAAAAAGAATTGACCGAGCTTGGACCAAGTTCAGAAATATTGAGGCAATAACAATAAGCATCAAGAAGTTGAGGACTTATAAGCTGCTTAGTGAATCGTCCCGCCTTTTGTACCCGTTAGCGGGATGAACAAGCAAGAAGGTTAGATGATATTTGATATCAGAAAGTGTTCACTGAGACAGATTTGCATACATTCGATTTATATATCTTCCTTTATTTTATCGCTTTCTCGTATAATATATATTTCGACAGACGCCGATTTCAATGATGAAATGCAAACGAAAGACTAAATTTTTCTTTAGTTAGAGCATTGATGTGGTTTATTTACGCTCATACGAAAGCGGAAGGAATTTGCAAACTTCTGGTAAATTTGACAGATTGTAGTTAGGATTGTATAGTATTTGCGATATTCAATATAAAAACTTTTGGCAACAATTCGATTTTGTTTATTGATAAGATTTCGACATTTGTAGCCTTTAAATCCAGATATCCTGGTGAAAATGGTGCTGTCTTATAGAATATTTCTTGTTCTTTCAAAATATTTTCTTATTTATATGTATATATCTGCCAAAAAACTTTTCAAATTTTGATTTTTTGCCCCCGATTTATAGCATAATTCATTTTATCCGCCTTAGCAATCAAACAGTAAGATAAAAGAAGGTCCGATTTGTTTGACAGATTTGTTCAAACTCACCCTGTATGTCTATGATCAATATTTAAGAAATAAATGCCAAGGTCAATATTTTTAGGACACCTTGTATACAGATTAAATTAATAAAAAAATATCTAGTTTTGTCAATTAGGGAGAGGAAAATTGCCCACCAAACATTGCCTAAGAGCCCCTAGAATGCTTAATATGCCCCTGGCTATTTGATTGTTACATTGTAACTTCAGAAGAAACTGATTTTCAATCATACTGTATTTTAATATCTAGTTCTATTTGACAATTTTCAATCGAATAGTATTCCAAAGAGGACACTTTCCACTTCTTCAACGAAGTATTGAATTAAATTCTTAGAGTTGTAAACTTTCATGTTTCAATTTTCTTATAAATTATTCCATTAAATAATTCTATGTAGTTTGTAGAAATATAGAAGGTTACTGGAATACTTTTGATATATCGTATTATTATTTTTATTTCGATGAATAATCTATTTTTACATATTTAAAATTGTTTTTCATTTGTATTTGAATTTAGTACATTTTTAAGAATTTATACAACTAGAATGTTAACTTTAAAAACTTCCTTTCTCTGTTTGTTAAATATATTCTTTGAAATCTAAAACTAAAAATGTGTTTTAAAAAAACTGAAATTCATTAAGTTATTAATATATGAATGTACACAAATAAACAATAAAAACTTTATCACATAAAAACACATTTTATATAAAATTTAAGTCATTTTTATCTCGTGCCATTTAGTTTTCGCTCTATTTTTTCACATGTGTTAAATCAAAAATTCTTATATCACTCGAATAGTTTGGCGTGGTAAGTCTGCCTTTCCACGCCAGTGATGTCGGCATCCAATTGAGAAAAGCTGGATCCATTTTTAAGGAGTAAACATTTTGGCGGGCATTTTCTGACTTTCGTCATCCATTTTGGAAGTCAAAAACCGATTGTGACTAGTAAAAAATTCTTGCTCACTCTTACTATCTTGAAGAAATTTCACAAATGTGCTCAGTAGGCACTTTACTATACTTACTAGATTTTTAAAATGTAGACGAAATCAATTTGATTTGACGAAACGGTTAATAGGAATAGCGTACAATTTTATTTTATTTTTTGGTTCAAATTGCAGAAATACTTTAAATAAGTTTGTAAGTTGCTTCAGTCAATAAATGTAATTCTGAAAAATTACAACTATTTATTAGTTCTATTCAATAAATTCATCTTATTTTAAGCAAAACTTACCATTCTTTGGCGACGAATTTTATTATTTAGATCACTTCAGCGAGGAACTGATCGGAACGAAACTTCCAGAAATAGGATACTAGCTTTTAAATTTCTTCAAATGATATGAAACGAAGCTTTGAAAGGACTCTTAATGCTTCCTATTTGCTTAGAAAACATTCATTTCTTCGCCTATTTGCAGTACGTAAGTAGGTTTGAAATATGGGTAGACAAGGGGCGTGTTTGGATTTTTTTCAATTTTAACTCAAATAAAAATACGTCTTTATAGAACGAAATATTCTGAACCCATGGGTGCCAATTTACAAGCCGAAGAAGGGATTGTTCAATATTGCTTAAAATTCATTTGCAAAAGTCACTAGAAAATCCTCGTAATATACGACTAAATAGGCAGTAATGCTTTGGATGTTTTTTGGAGTATGGGTAGATTCTTTTATTGGGTCATACTTCTAAGGTGTTTCAATTTCTACTAAATATATGGCTACTTTATTTAGGCTATTCTCTGATTATTTGAATAAATCTGTTTGGGTATAAAATTTTTCAGGAATGTGGTTTTTAGTATGATGAGGCTTCATTTGGGCCTTCTGTAACAGAAAGTATAAGTAATTCATGTCATTATATTTAAATGATGCACGAATTTATGGTTTTCTTTGATATTTTGAACCATTTAACCGAACAGCCTAATTTTTACAAAACGCTGTGAGGCAGGAGGTCAGATTTTTACTTTTTTGGCGGTATATTTTGATAATCATGTGTATCACTTGCTGCCAGCAGTGGTATGGATTTGCCAGTGATTTAGCTTAATCTTAATCTCTTTAGTGTTCTCATTTGGAAGGGATATGATTATATAATAAATATAACACTGGCGGAACTGAAAATAAATCATTAATCATAAGTGTGAACTTATTTTAATAGTGACACTAATGATATCACTAGTAATTTCAATTAGCTTCTGTTATATCTTTGCTGGGGATTTGAACCCTTTATAAACATTGTCTTGTGTCTTCCAGAATTAATTCAAAGGTTTAAAGTTATTGAAGTTTAAATGCCTTCTGTATATGACATTTGTAGCTAAAACAAGAAGGCGTTCCTCATTCATTGATCTCCTTTAAAAATGACTTACACTACTGTAATAACTTACTTAGCAAAGAGCTAAGCAGTAAAACAAAATGGATTAACGAATTTAAAATTTTAAAAAAAACTTGAATTATTGCCCCCAAATAGGAACACTTTTTAGCCACAAATATATTCATTAAATAAGAAAATAAATTGAAAAAATTGAAAAAGAAAGAATATTATAAGTTCAACGAGTGTGTTGATACAACAAATCTACCTGAGCAGTAAAATAAAGTAAACATTAGATTTACGGAAGTAAAAAGAGATACAAAATCACGAAAGATATCGGAAAGAGTCCGATAAAATAAAAGGTACTTCTTCAGCGGATTTCAGCAATATATTCTATACTACTATCTAAAAGAAAAGAAAAAAACCTTGCCCTTCCACGTAACATCATAAATTGAACAAAATGAGAAATGAAAGTCATCTAATGGATAAATTGGTTTATAAAGTACGTGGAAAAATTCTATCTCCGAGGCATGTTATTGATGCCAAGACATGAGAAACCGCAGATTTCACAGTTGCACTAACTCATCGACTCATATGAATTAGAAAATTAAAATATATCAGATTTTTTTCTAGCATCATTAAGAATAGTTAAAAGTTCCTTTGCCAGTTTAAGTCTCCCTCGCAAAGGCAGGAAAAAGTATACCACTTTTTATATAATTTTAATTTTCTTAAAATACGGATTTATAAAAATTCTCATTCCAGTATCGCATGTGAACTTATAGTTAGTATTTAAGACATCTATGTAGTAAATGCAGATTCGAGTCTCGCTCTTTAATTAATCGGGATTATCGTCTAGTCATTACATCCGATTGTTGAAATTTTTAGCTACAATATTTTTTCTCTTCCTTTAAAACCCTCATAAACCCTTTTCGCAATGCCAGACGGACTTACTAATATGTCCAGTAAAATCTTGATAAAATCCATATCAGTTGCTACAATTTTTTTTCTATGCCATTATTTATCCTTTATCCTGGCGTCTTTATTTTCTTTACTTATCTCATCTCATTTTCAATCATATTGTTTCTGATGTGCTTCTCTATTATTGTTAAAGCAGCAATTGAGACTGAGCAAAACTGTCCAGTATTGATACTCATGCACACAACCCAATCTTCGTTATCGTTCTCATTCCACGTATGTCGACTTGGATCTTATACTTTTAGATCTGTTCTGCTAGGGGTAAAATTAAATGGGCAGAATAAATTAAAAGTGAAAAAAACTGTTGTGGGGATTTTACTCCTTATTTCATTGAAGTGTACCTTAGATATGAAAATCATAGTATTTCAAATGACTATTCCAAAAGATGTAGTATGGCTCAAGTATGTAGTATGTATTGATCAAAGAAAATTTTCTCATAAATAGCCAAAAAAATCTTCCAATTCTATTAGGGACAATATCTGTATTAAAAAGAAACAATGCCATTTGATTTTACTTACCAAATTTATTTGTTGAAGAGCTCTGTTTCTGGGTCAGATCATCTGATGAAGGTGTGGTTGAAAGCGTTAAAGATTTTTCAGTAGTTACTGATGAAGATGGATAACTTGTAAAATTAATAACTTCCGTTTCAGCTGCTTGTGTTGGTTTCATTGCCGGTCGCTGAGTTGTTTTAACAGGAAGCTTTGAATGCTGTCCAGATTGTGGTTTTGTCTGACTTGATGCAGCTGTAGTTTGAGTGTAAAGCGGTCTCGTGTTAAATATTCCTGACAATTCAGGCTTATTAGATGGTTTACGCTTGTTAAGACTTCCATGCTGTGTAACTGATGTAGTTGGAGATTCAGTTGTTTGTTCACTGTTATAACTCTCTGAAGCAGTGCCAATCTGTGGAATCAGATTGTTTTTCGAATCGTTGTGACCACAACAACTTCCGAAGAGAAATCCATCAGCACAGGTTCCTAAATGTTTACCTTCTGTTTTTATGCATTCCCATACAAACATACAAGTTCCACCGTCTCCCATAGAATTATAACATGCTTGAGGTCGTATCTGTAGGGATCTAACTGTAATAAAGTAAGAAAATAAGAAAGTTACATTATAAAATTTCAAATTAAAATAAAAGCGAAATATTTTTTTTTCGAACAAAAAAAAACAGGAAAATTTTGAGTTATATAAGAGCATTTTCCCAAAAATATACATCAAGTTTGAATAAATAAAATTGACCTGAGAGTTTAACGTATTATGTTAAATTGTCTTTAGCTGAAAATCACATTCGGTGAAAATTTCATAGATTTTTAGTTGAAAGGAATAAATAAGGTGTTAATAATTTGGTTTAATCTGCAGTAAAAATTTAAAATATTTTACAAAACCATAGTTAACATGCTTGACAAGTTGAACAGAAAATCTAAATTAAAAGTTCCTCACATATCATTTTCCATATTATTATTTTTTTGACACTACCCAATTAGAAAACGGTTTTAACATCTCCTGAAAAAATACAATCTTTAAAAACTGAAACGAATGTACAGAAAAAGTCATTCTCAAAAAGTAATTAAATCCATGAAAACTTATTGTAGCTTCTTTCTTTTTTGCTGTAATTTATTATTTTTTCTAATATGTTATTTTAAAGAGAAAATTAGGACCCTTTAAACGACAGTCATTACTTTAATGAAAACAAATTATTTTATAGGATTTTCGGATTTTTTAGTAAACTGATTTGGAAAACTTAATTGTTTCACCTTGAAATACATTAAAACAAAACTTTAAGGATTAATAAACGTTGCTCAAAATGTGATTCATTAACGATAAAGCATTTAATAAAATTCATGCATTGTAGATAAATCTTTAAGATCTGCACAAAATTTAGGAGAAAATGAAATTCTTTACAAAAAAATAAACCATACAGAAGTGTACGCTTTTATTTAAATAGTGGTTGTGGTTATCAATGAATTAAAAAGGTCGATTTGTTGAAGTGGAAAAGGAAGATTTGTAACAAAAAAAAAATGTAACAATCAGCACATAATTTTGTAAATGATAATTAAAAAAAATGTCGTTGTGTATAAATATATTGCGGAGGCAGAAATTATAGTTGTATTATAATACGCATAATTACATGTAATAGATTTTAGAGTAAATTGCATGCCCTCTAAAATTAGCAAATGATATTCTTTATAAGATATTATTAGCAAATGATATTATTTATAATTTTGTCAAGAAAAGTAATGTTTTTCAAGTAAATATTTTTTTTATCTATGAAGAAAATAAAGAGCTTACAAAATGTTTCATACGGAATAAATAGAGAACCTTTTAAAATAAAGCGATATTCGTAAATTAAAGAAGAAAGTCTTTCGATGATGAAACCAAAACATTTAACCTTTCTAACATATAAACAATATTATTTTTAATACTATAATTCGATAATCATTATTAATAAGATAAAAAAAAGAAAATTTAAATTTGGCTATTATATCTCATACTATTTATTCCGTGAATGAATTTATCAGCGAAATAAACTGAAACCACGATATTTCTACAAAGGATATTTGATCATCCTTTAATGTAATTTTTATTATAAAATCCCCTTTAATTTTAGAGCTCAGTTGGAAATTATCAACAAACGGGTTTAATTCCCTTGAGTGACGAAGTTCAAGTCTCTTTTTACATTTATTTATTTTACTCTAATTTACTTTTATTTAAACTCTAAGAACAGAATCTACAATACTTTTTTCATACTTATATTAAGCTTAATTTGTTTATTGTTTCTAAAGACAGAATTTTATAATTAATTTTTCATTCATATCATGATGGACTAGAATTTTAAATGTTGCACACTTGTTTGTTCTCGATAATAATAGAGTGTTTTAATAGTTATTACTCAATTAATTCATTGGATTAAAGTTTGATTCCGTACGAATGTTCCCACTTAAAAGTGAACCTGATAAAAAATGACGTTAATATTGCGTAATATATTTAATTATAAATTAACCATTAAAAAGAAGAAATTAATTGAAATAATAGAAATTAAGTACATTAATAAAAGTGTTTTCAAAAACCCTTTTTTGATATATTTATTTCATTGAAATTGACTTAATTGCACATTCATTAGCAGTATTTTTATGATGCATAATTAATGACTATCCTGCCAATTATTTCAGGCAGAACAAATTATAATGCCTAACTTGTTTCACTACTTTTAGAAAAGAATAGGTGTATAGCCTAATTCTTTTAACTCCGAAATACGTTAACTAATATAATGAAATTATTAATAAGACTTTCAAAATTTTCTTCTCGAAATTTGCAATTTTGATTCTGATAAAAAGATAAAAGATAAAAAATAAGGTTATTTTGTAGAAAAGTTATCCTTTAATAAACCTTAATAGAAGTTCTTTTTTGAAATTGCATTTAAACGTGATTTAAAGCGATGAAAATTGAGATCAGGACCTGATTTCATATCTCAGTCTTGTTGTCGTATGCCTAGTGATAAATACTGTATATTTTTAGAATAAAAAAAGAGAGGTAATAAAATCAATTCGATTTTGTGCTAGTTAATAAATTCAAAAAATTATAGAAAAGAAATTCAAGAAAACGGTTATTCCTTACAATTCAGTTTCTTTAAATCAAATTTATCCCGATTTATAATAATTAAACTCTCTCTAGATTACAGTTTTTCTTTCTAATCGCAATTTACAACTGTATAAATATATTCTGTTAAAGAAATTATGTTGCATATTTCCAGTGACTAAAATTAGCAAATATGATGAGGAAAAGAATTATAAGAATTTATATATTAAGAATTTATTCATTATTATTTATCTTAACAGCAAATAAGAAAACCTTCTTCAAAATCCCTTTAACTATTCTTAATTGTTCAAAATTACTAACAACTAAAAATTGAATCCATCACTCTAAACGTATTTTTTCCTGAGAAAATCATCTGCTTCGAATACAAAA
Source organism: Argiope aurantia (assembly GCA_026543865.1). Taxonomy (NCBI): domain Eukaryota; kingdom Metazoa; phylum Arthropoda; class Arachnida; order Araneae; family Araneidae; genus Argiope; species Argiope aurantia. Next base: position 486,007 of record JAPMOR010109940.1, read on the forward strand.
AATGCAATCTACATTAAATTTTGAAAATTAAATACAATTCTAGTGCCGTAAAAATTCATTTTTTTTTATTTATTCTATGAGCTTCTGTATTTGACTTTAACGAAACCAGTTGTTAGGTTAGATAATTATCCCTGCAAAGTAATACTTATAGAAAATATTCAGGTTAATAGGTCTAATACGTCCGCATTTCCAATGGAGGTACTCTTCGGGGTCAAATAGTTTACGAATCTCATTGTGAAATTTTTGGGGCGATTGGAAACTATAAAGACTCATCGAACATTTTTCCAAAGCTGATTTTGGAAAGGCTGATCGACTGTTAATATTTCAGATAAGGGTTGCATTTCATTAACCGTATATTAAAATTTTCTCTTGGCTTCAATGTTTAATGATTTTTCAGTGATATAAATATTTTTTACTGAAAACTTTACATTTAATAGAAACCAGTGGAAAACAAAGCTAGACATTTCAAGGAATCTACAGAAATGACGTTAAAATTTCACATTCATGTCATATCAATAATTTTGTTACTCTTATCACAAGACATACCATTTATTTAACGGCATAAAAAATGGAAACTGGTTCTGCAAATTTAATTATTCACGAATTAAAAATTCGCAAGATGAAAATATAAATTATAGAGGTTGTTTCAAATCCAAAAAAATTTAGTTCCTCAAATACCATTTTATGGATTACATTGTAATGATATAATTGTATAGATATAAAGATGAAGCTTTTTCAGGAATATGCAATTCTTTATAATTTAGTTTCGTAACTTTAGTTTATGGAATGTCAAAACGCATTTATCAAAAAAAAAAGTCAAAGTCAAGCTTTATTCAAATCCGAAATCTTAGTAAAATTATAATCTTGTAAAATCCTTTAAAATTTTGAAAAATCCCTCTATAAGAAAGATAAAAAAAAGTACTTTGTTTTTATTTATGAAACTAAATTTCACTCTGTATGAATTATTGTATAAAAATTTATCTTTTTAATATTTTGAAATTAATATCAATTATCTAAAATATCTTCACAAAATTTTATAGGTCACTTGTAAAAACTTCCCAGTAAAATCATTCATATAATGTCAAAATCACATGATAAATGTGACAAAGCATGTCATCTGATATCCACTTTTTTTAATAATGTGCTGTGATGTCGCATCTCTTAATAGATATTCGATAGATTTCAAAAATCAAATGAGTAACGCATATTACGCGTGAATTTTTTCAGCCTCAACCTTATTTTCTAAAAGTGAATAATTTGATTATCAATAGATGTATTCTTTGATTTCTACACAACCATCTACGAATCATAAAACATATTTCAAGATTTTGAAAGCTTTTATAAAAACTTAAATATTAAAATAAAATTAATAATTTCATTTGTTATTTTTGTATGGATTCTTTTGTTTTATAGCTTACAATTCTGTTAAAATGTATATTGCAAGATGTGAACTTTTTTCTGTTATTGTATTGAAATTTCTATGTTACTTTCCTAAAACCATTAATTATACAAGCAGAAGAAATTTTCTTTTGAAAATTAGTCATGGGCATCATATTTATTTCAAAAATTTATCTTAAACTATAAGGGAAATACAAAACCTACTAAATTTTCTTGACTCTTGCTGTTAAAAAAAAAATATGGAATTCGTCCCAGTTTCAATAAATCGGCAATAAAAATGACATTATTCATAGAGTTAAAATAAATAAGCCTGTATAATAAACAAACAAAAATAAGTCAACGGTAAATTTCTATCTAATGAGAGTTTCCATTGTCTGAATCAAATAAAAAATGCGAGAATCTGGTATCTCATCTGCATTACAAAAGAAGATTCTGAGTGAAGCAAGGATTAGTAAGCTGATTGGACATGCTTCGATGGATAATGCCATTTAAAAAGCTATCGTAACTTAACGGTAGTTTGATTAATATAATGAAACAGGATGTTCTAATTTCCTACAAGGACCGGTTGCTTTAGAAAAATACTTAAACATGTGTCTTCATTTGTTCAAAATACCTGTCATAGTCAATCAGGCGTTTCTAATTTTTTGGCCCTGCAGATAAAAAGTCTTATTGAATGAAAAAAAGACAAAAAATCCTATTTGAATGAAAAAAAAATGATCATGATTTATTTCACAGTCTGAACTCGAGTTATTTTTTAAATTATTGCGTTAGGAGACGTTTCATGCTTCTGAAGAAGGTCAAACTTCTTCTTAACGACTTTTCTTCGATGACTTTTTCTTTTAAACTGAGTGATCATTAATGACTTAGTGATCATTTTTATCCCTTTTTACATTTAATTTCTTATTACCTTTGTTAGCAACTAGTGAGTTCAGTTTCATTATCTTAGTTAGTAATTAACTAGGTCAATTCCATTATCTTTGTTAGTAATTCACCAGTTTTATTTCATTATCTTTGTTAGTAATTACCTACTTCAATTTCATTATCTTTTTTAGTACTTAACAAGTTCAATTTCATTATTTTTCTTAGTAATTAACCAGTTCAATTTCATTATTTTTCTTGGTTCTATTTCATTTTTGTTAGTAATTAACCATTTTATAAATACTTTTAAAAAGAGTGGAAAAAAGTACTGCTGCTCGAAATTCCGCAAATTCCTTCTTTTGAGGAGAAATGCGCTTTTTCAAAGGCAAACAATAAGTGTTTGTTTGCTTAACTTTGTTTTGTATCTTATTGTTTCGATTTATTTAATGGAGCAACAATTTAGTGATTTTTCTTCCTAAAAATCATTAAATATATTGTTTATAATAAAAAACCCTTTCAATAATCAAACAGGTTTACATTCAATTATCGACATTGCACAGGAATTTATTTTGTTTAAAAAAATTTACAAAAATATATAAAACATAGATAATATGTAATAAAAAGCATAAATATGATCATAATAAATTATGCTATTTGTAAGAATTGATAAAAAGTCTGAAGATAGTATTACAATATTATGAAGTGTTTTCTTTTTCCTGTCTTGAGGTCTTAGTTTTTGAAAATTCTAAATTTTTTTCGTTTGTTTGAACATTCCTTCTACTTAAGCATTATTACTGTCAATCCTCTAAAATATTAAAATCAATTTACTTTCCAAATTATAAATTGCCACAATTTTTTTTAAAGTAAAAGATCTTTTGAAAGAGAGTGAATTATTCGCTAAAAAATAATTTTAAAATGTACTAAACACTATAATCGTCAGGTTAACTGTAATTTTTGTTACTGATTTCACAGATAAAAAAGGAACTTTTAGAAATAAATAGCTTATAATTAGCATTATTTATTTCATTGAAATATCAAACATACATAGCAAAGTTTCGAAGGAAATTCCTCTATTCTTAGATATTCGCAAGATAATACTGTATTCGCAAGATAATACTGTTTTAAGTAATATTCATTGTTATTATAGTTAGTTTCATCATTCTCAAGGTTAACTTTTAATCAGTTCATGAACTAAAATTTTGAAATGAAATGAAATGGGTGAATGGAAAAGTGCCTTAGACCAGTTATTACCTAGCGATGTTCTTCCTATTTTATACATATAAATATTTTAATAATTGCTATTTTATGATCCTTGATCTGTATAAATTTTAGTGAAAGAGAACCATATCTTTTGAATTTGAAATCAACCATTATTCTGGTAGTGATGTTACAATTATATTTTCTCATATTTTTCCAGTTATAATTAAAAATGTTTAGTAATAAAACTAAATGTGACATATCTTTACAGTATAAGTAAAATATACTAGTGAAATAAAATAATATTTTTAACCACTTTCTGCTATTTAAATAAAAAAAATCTTTTTCGCCTTCAAAAATAAAAGGTATTCTACAAATAAAAAATCACTTTCAACTGTAGAGATCAAGCTGCTTCATTATGCTTAGAAATCGCAATAATTTCTCAAAAACAAATATAACTAATATTTTTGAATCCATTAAATTCGAATTTGAAACTCGCTGGACAGTCATCATATTAACCATTCTTTGTCGACATCCGAAATGTCACAAAATGTCCTTCTAAATGCCGAAGTCTGATACGGTATACAGAATCCCCTGCACCATAAAATGTATTCACCATAAATGTACTGCACCGTAAACTGTATTCTATAGATCCAGTTCTGTTTTTTAACAATTATTTCAGATTAATCGCGTAATGTAGGGTATGAGTTTTAATTTGCTGCAGCTTTGGAGTAAAATAACTTCCGAGTCGTTTCAAATATATTTTTTATTGAAAAAAATGTGTAAACATTTTCAGAATGAGAATCTTCAGAGGTGACACAAGTGCAACTAAATCAACAACAACAACAAAAAAATTGTCAGATACATATTTAGTATTTCTTTTCCTACTCCCTCCCCTCCCCGGTTTTTTACGAATGTCTATGTGTGTTTGTGGGAGTGCATGTACTCTTGAAAATGCGTCTGTTATGACATTTTTCAGCTTATAAGGGCTTTCGTAAACTAAATATTTCCTATAACGCTAAATACAGAAATCACAGGAATTAATATTTAGTAAATAAAATTACAAATGCAATATACCAAAAAAACGGTGTGGATAAGCACTCACGTTCTGAGCTTTCTATTACATTGAAGATTACTTCCATAGACAATATTGCATTTTTATCGCGTAAATGCCAATTTTTAATTATAACATTGTTGTCCTTGATTGCATATGATGACTTTGCAAACATTTTGAAAAAAATGAAAATATTTCTTTTTACAGCTTTAAGTTTATTAAAACTCATACTTTATTTATAAGCAAGAAGGTGATAAATTACATATAAATAAAAAAAAACTTTTTACGTTCTGCCTTTAAAGAAGAAGGGGATTAAAAAAAAAAGATTAATTTCTATATGCGAGCTAATTCTAAGAATGAAATTATAAATTTTGTAAATATACAGAAAAAAAAAAGAAGTGTATAATTCGGCGAAGAAGTATGATTCCAACAGACGTCTTTTACAAAAGTTTTGGAGTAAATTTGGAATTCATAAAATATATAATTTTGGTAATAATGTTCTACCAATGAAATTATTAAAAGATAAAATCAGTCCTTTTGCAATTCCTGACATAGAAATAGTAGAATATGCTTACGAGATACTTAAAAAATCCTTATTGAATTACGGGAAACCTTGATAGTATTTTTTAAATAATGTTAAATATTGTTTTACTCATCAATCTTCCTAATAAAGAACAAAAGATAAAACACCGAGAAGCTATTAACCTGGTGAAACGGATGAAGAAACACGGCAAAAAGCCTTTGTGACGGATAATTCCTTTGTGTCTGGATAAAAAAAAAGAAAGAAAGAAACAGTGATAAAGATACTTGTAAACTAAATATCCAGACACTCAAGCTGAAAGAATAAATTTAATTAAAAGCTAAAACATATGTGCTAAAAATAATCCCTTCAGTTGGATGATTCAACTGCGACATTCAAACTGTTATGTTTCTTTGAAATTAAAATACAGTATAAAATGGAATATGTTATGGAACTATGTTTCATGAAGAATTTTATAAGTTGCCCGAAACTTTAAAAAAATCTATAGTTATTTTATCTGACTTTTATATGTAACGGAGCCTTAGAATTAGTATTTCACAATTAAATAAATTTCTAGCAGAAAATTTTAAGAAGCGTATTATGAAGTCCAAATTGCAAGCATATGCCTTAAATACATGTTTAAAATTCTAGAATGAGGCCAATTATTTATATGAGACTTAAGTCATAAAAAAAGAGTTTTAAGTTAATAGTGATGGTAGAAAATTATTAAATCATTATTAGAATTATTATCATAAAATAAACAATATTAAATAAATTACTAAGTTATAATTATTTATTAATTTAAATTTATTTTTATGTTTGTATTGAAATAAATAGCATCAGATCTGAGAAAAAAAAACATCATTACATTTATTGATAATATCAGAAGAGGTATATACAAAGGGCTAAAATGCTGTTGAAAACAAAAATTTCCTTTTTTGGAAAATTTTTAGTGGATTCGCGGAACTAGATTATTTTGAGATATATTTAATTAGTTTCTCAATAACCTTGGAATTTAACTCTGATTATATGAAAAAATTAGATCAATTAGTTGGATTATTTTTATTATTGCTTCTAGTTATTGAATGCAATACGAAATACTGATTTTCTGACCGATCCAAGTTTCGTTTCCAATCGTCAACTGACGATTTAAATTAGGATATCAATTGACGTTCAATTACAACGTTAATTAATATTGTAATCTCAATTCGTGGTCAGAATACAAGAAAGGCACTTGAGCCAATTATTACTCTTTTCACAGCGAAAGACCCATAGTAAAAATTACAAGGCTCCCATATATGGCGAATTTCCAGTGGAATCAGCACCAAAAATTATTATCCTACTTCAATTTTCAAACAATTTGCATTTATACAATAAGTTTTGTTCAGATGAACGGAGGGTCTTAATAAACCGAGCAACTAGCCCTTTTTGTGGATAGAAAGCCATTTTTATAATGAAATCCATGTCATCATCTAATTTTTAAGAATATTCAAAGCCGATGATTTCTTTTTAAAGATCTTTCTCTGAGAATATTATTCACATCGTATTTTGCATTCAGTTCTAAAAGATTTATGATTTATTTTTATACCCTAACTATACATAAAAATTGAGGTCTCAAGATGAAATAAATGCATGCATTCTGAGAATTTGAGTACTAAACACACACACACATATACATATAAGCAATTTAGTATATTTATTTATGTTTATATATTTCTCGACTCTTTTGCGTAACTCCCGAATCTTATAAACTGATAACCGGTTAAAACAACAGGTACTAAACGAGAAAGGGAATAAAAAGTATTAAAAATTAGCATTCTGTTTCAAACATAATGTATAACTTAACGAAGTTATACATTAACTAAAATAGCATCTAATAATAAAAACTGTAATGTGGCATAATTTCATAAGCCTATCTGAACGATTGGATTCCTCGAAAAATCCGTCACCCAAGGTTAGACAAATATTGTTGATGATTGTGGTTATATTCGAAATAGGAAAAGAAATCGTTTGTCGAAAATAAATAATGCTTGAAAATTACTTTGTGAAAACAGTTTGAGTCGACGCAATTCAACCATTTATATTTCCGAACAGTTCCTTTAAAATTTCCAATTTTTCCGAACAGTCCCTTCATTCTCTCTATATTCATTTTATTTTGATGTTTCAAGAGATTTTTACGCTTTGTCTGACTCACGGGATGATAAATTATTGAACAAAGGTATTCACTTTCTCCTTTCTTTGCTCATCCTATGTGCTGAAATTAACTCATTGGAAACTGTAAAATAAAGGAATATAATAGTTTAAACAAAGGGAAACAAATAAACTAAAAATGCTGATTTGTGTTTAGCACCACACATCCCACCTTCCTTTTTTTCCCCTCGCTTTCTTAAAATAAAAAATCATGAAGGCTAGTTATATATATTTAAGACGAATTAAATGACTTTTTACCACACTAAAAGAATCGCGTTTCTTTCTAAAACAAAACAAAAAAAAACTGATAGAAGTTTTATCATTGGAATTAAGAAAAAATGAATCATTCATTTTATATAGGATTTCCCCCACCCTTCATTAATGCCAATATATTATGTAGCACCAGGGTTGTACGTAACATTTCTAGACATTGAGATGCCATTACTTTCGATAAAAATAGTTGCAGTTCATTGGATGGGATTTGAAAGATCGGCTTCCGGGGCCTCCCTATTAGGAAGAATACCTGAGAACTGACCTTGCGGCTTTAAGACGAAGGCCAAGGAGACTAAAGACAGCAAAACGCTCTTCGCCGGTTTTCTCAGCTTCTCCATCCCTTTGTTGCAGACAGCTGGGGGAAAAAAAGAAATCTGGGTCAGTCATGGCAGGGTCAGAAACTTAACGGGTTGATTTTTTTAAAGAATAATTACAACAAGTTACAGATTATTAATAATAAAGCAAGTGACTTGAGCTGCTGTAAAAGAACACTTGAACTTGACCGAAAACATAGTAACAAAAAAAAAAGCAAGTGAATAAAGAAAAGGGAATTCTGTTCGTTAGTTCTTCAAGAGGTGTTAGAAACAAATGGCCCCTTCCCCTTGATTCGTGGTTTGCTTAGTGAAGCTGCAAAAATTTTGTTGAATTTAGGGCACTTGGGCAAAAGATACCTGAGGCTATACAAAGCTAGTTCATCCGTGACTACAGCAGAATGGAATTGGATTCCATCAAAACGAAGTTTGTTTTGACAATTCTGTCTTCTGACGGAGTGAAAAATTCTTTTTATGAATATAATAATTAAAAAATAATTTCTTAAATATATTAAAAATATCGTTATTGATTGCAGAAATTATTATTTTTTCCCTTGGTGTATTGTAAAACGCAGAATAGTGATATTTTCCTATGAAAGAGGCTTGTTATTTTCATTAATTCAGCATATATTGAATATTATTTTAAAGTTATTATTTTTATGAAATATTTTTTATCTCAATAGGTAACTACGAATTATGTTATTTTTATAAACTTGAAATATAATCTGAAATACTAAAAATTAATTTTTTTCAGGTGCTCATTGAAAACATCTTTTTCTTTTTTGCAATTTATGATTGTTGTTTTATGGTAAAGATGGAAAATAAAGTAAATAGCGTAACAGAACAAAGTAAAAAGCATAAAATATTTTGATTCGTCAAAAAGATTTCAGCCATTCAGTTATAAAATTATATTAAGCGCATTGCTTGTGAGGTGACAAAAAATACTCGTTTAATTTCGATTAACTAATTAATATTATTTTTATTGCTTACTTATTAACTTTATTTATACTTTATTTTTTTAATACTGGTTTATTTTATATGAGAATACTTTGCGAACATTTCTTATTCTGAATGAAATTCTTGACTATAATTAATGATTTTAATTGTAGAAGCGAATCAGAGATTTAATGAACTTTACTCAACTATACCAGCTGAATGAGATAGTTAAAAAAAAATAGGTATCCATTTACCCTTCATTTAAACTTAACTATGCTTCAATCATTCCCATAGTTAATATCTTATTCAATTTTTTTTCCTGTTGTAATACAAAGTACAATTTCAGAAAGCTTTTTAAGCAATTAGTTTTGTACCGAGCTGTAATGCCTCTGGCACCTTCAAATCACCAGTGTCGTCGTTACTCTTAGTATTTATTCAAGCACCTAAGACATTGATTTAGTTCGCTAATAGACATTATCGTTAATATCGTTTTCTTCAATTGTAAAATAATTTCGTTTAATATATCTTCCTTGTTATCATAAAATGGTTTCGAGTGTGTTTACTTATTTTCCAAAACGTTTCCTAATTTACAATATTTATATTGCACAATTTTGCGTATACTTTTAAAAATATTTTTAAAATAATTTATACATGTCTAAAAATTAATTTCTTTTCTTCGAAATTTTTTATCCGTTTATTACAGTGTCCAAGTTTGATACTCTGTAGGTTAGCGAAAACATAAAAAGATATTTCTGAGTAATTAATTGCTTATTAATCTTTTTGAAAACGTAACCACAAGCATTTTTAAAACCGTAACCACAAATTAATGTTATTTTTCATTTGAGATATATCTTAAGTTCCTTAGACTTTTCAATTTGCATTGATTCCCTTTAATATTGCATTGGTATTTTTTTGACTTTCAAATATCTAGCGATATATTTTATGACAGGTATAAAGAAATCTAAACTGCCTTTGCAATCCTCAATTATATCATTATTTATTTTCAATCCGTATAGCATTCTAACTCCACAGTCTGCACTGTGCATATTCGACCTTTAATGTTATGGGGGAATTATCTTAACTGTCGGACTGGGTATTTGCCGAATATGACCAGGGGGACAAATGAATTAAACCCTGTAACGGACACAGTTACCTTTCCAAAATTTTGATGAAGAAACAGTTTCTCTGATGAAAACAAATAGTTGCAAATTTTGCAAATATTACATACTAATTCAAAATATTAATATGAACATTGTAATTACGAAATATTTAAATTATACTGCTTTTTTCCCTTTACAAATAGAAAGAAAAATTAAATTGTTCGTTTCATAAAGAAACATGGAATGGCAAGGTGAATAAAAAAGCATTTATATTCCTTTAACATCTGAAATGGCGAAACGAAAATCTATACCTGACAAATATAGGAGAGTTCTTTTTCTGATGATATTACTCTTAATGGCATTATAAAATTATATAGAAACAGTTTTTAGTACAATTTTATTCGTAACCAAAATGTAACTTTTAATTTCAACTTAGTTTATTTGTTAAGAAACGGTTGTTTTGCTAAGCTCTAATGCAATTTTTTTAGTTTTAATTCAGAAAAAAATATTTCCTATTCTAAGAAAAAATCTTTAATTATTTTCTTGTATTAAAAATAAACTGCATAATTTTAAATAATATAAAGATTTTATTTTAAAGCCCGAATATTAATAGTTAATCTATTTTTTCACGAATACGAAATGCTAACTGCAAATCGTTTGTTTTATGTATTAAACAGATCGTTTCATTATATTATATTATATTCATAAACAAAATAAATTGCCTCTGTGTAGTATAAAATTTTAGCATAGCTTGTAATGTTAAAAATAAATGTTCCTAGTAATAGTAAAGCTTCAAATTATCTTAAACATTTCATGGCCATTACAATGTAATTATAGATATTCGTATCGAAATATCTTTTATGCACCACTTTCTGATTATTTGTAAACCAGAATTACTGACCAAAATTTCAACTGCTTTATTTAGAAGTTTCTTTTAATTTTAAAATACATCTTAAACAGCTTATTTTAATATTCAAATAATATCAATAAAATGAATTCAATGTAAAAATAAGCTGCTTAATCAACTGTAATAGGATAAAAAATTCTATTGATAAGATACGACTGTTAAAAATTGTATTTGATAAGATATAGTAAAACTTGATCTAATTCATCTACTTTTCTTTTACATTCACAATTAGAATTCTTTTTAATCCGATTTAATAAGAAAAAGTTGTCATCAAGCTTGTAAAGTTGTAATAGAAAACAGTCCTATTTGGTTCTCTAGAAAATGTCTTCAACAAAGATTACAAATAAGTTGGTAATTAAATGAAAAGATAGTAAATGAGCTAAATGAACCTCTATTTCTTGTAATCAAAACGCAGAGACATGCTTAGTATAAAAACATTTTTTGATATATAACTCCCTTGTGAATATACCATTCCTGGGAATGGAATAAAATTTTGAATGCATGTATGCGTTCAAAAACGATGTGAAAAACAATATTCCAGCTCTCATTGTTATGGTTACAATAACAAAATTTTGAATTTTTTTCAAATGGCAACACCACTTTTTTTCACAGAAATGTGATCCTCAAAATAAATAAAAATAAAGTCTTTTTAGCTTGAGAAAGAGCAGCGCTAGATAAAGATGGGGAAAAATAGCCAATAACAGACAGAGACGTGATAAAAGCAAACAATTTTATGTTTCACAAACTTTCGACGTCCGCTTTCCCACATGAGAACATTCTGGATATGACAGACGGTGCATTGTGCTGCAATATGTATCATATAAAGAGGAATCTGTGAACATCGGATACCCTTTTCCAAACAAAGATACAGTTGATGAATTTGATGCATAAACTTTGGATTTCAGGTATCCCTACAGTTAGAAATTTAGAATGAGATCGAATAACTTTGACGACCACAGGAACACGAAATGGAAAGAGATAATTTTGTAATCAAGTGTGGGGCAATGCCATCTTACATCTAAACGATGTCAGACAGAACATTTCCTTGTTGAAAATCAAGAATAATATATTTGCTTATATTTTGTTAATAACAAGTATTCGTAACTATACAAGTTCGTAGATCTTGGAGAGTAATTTCTTTTAAAAAGTAAGGACCAAAGATGAAGAGGCACACAGTCGCTTTTGCTTCGTAATGGAAAAGGGATCAACCACATCAGGGGGATTTGAATCGGTCCAATATAGGCAGTTCTTCCAATCAACGTTACCAGTTAATGAGAAATGTGCCTCGTCTATTGTCAGCATTATAATAAATAAGGAATTCACAAGAAAATTCTGCACCAATCTCAAAAATTGTCTAAGACGAGATATGCAACTAGTTTCTTCAAAATGCACGTCAGATACTAAACATTTGTTTTCTCATATTCAGTATATGTGTATTCTACGGTAGATACGCAGTACATCATCTGTATTTTGTCTTTTCAGGTAATAAAACTTTCACCGCTGTAAAAGGCCTATTGTTCAAGTCAGAGGGCATTCAAATCACAGTATCTTTTGATGTCAACCATGACAATATTCTACATCAGAGCTAGAAATCTGTATACTTTCGTGCCTTCTTCTGCTTCGTGAGAGATTCAGGTAGATTCAGAGCAAAAGACATGGCAGGCAAAGGACAGGTAATTTGTATTCTGATGAATTCCACTATTACAGTTTTCACTTTTTCGTCTCTGCCTAGTGCCGTAATCTTTCGCACTAAAAATACTATTAATTCCATTTTTTTAAAAAATTATTGTGATGATCACGTTACTGTGAGAAAAAGTAGTAGTTGATGAAATTTTTCTGCCACCTAATTGTGAGAGTTGAAATATTGATTTTCACATCATCTTTGGTCACATACGATATAATGCCTGCATTCAACATTTTATTCGGTTTCCTTGAATAATAGGGAATCATAAACTTCCTTTTATAATCATCCTCTATATTTACAAAAGGATGTATTATTAATGCGTATTATTTATCAATTATAAATAATATTATGTGTACGGATTTCCGTACACAATTATGTTAATGTGTGCGAATTATTAATTACAGATTTTTTCTTGATCCGCAGCTTTGCTTTGATTAAGTTTATTCCTTTAGAAATAATAATAAATTTAAATGCCTACATCATCTGTGCACGTGAAAATTGTATTTCTTTTCTTAACAATCACGTTGTCACTTTTTTAAAAATTTATTGCGAAGTATTTAAAGAATCGTGAAGTATGAAATGATTTTATGTTCGGAAACAAGCCAATGAATTTCAGTTACGGGATTCTTTACTGTCAATGGCGAGAAGTAAATCAATACTTCAGGCTATTTTGTAAAGTTATGACAGTGAAAGGTTCAGAGTTCCTTGAGATGTCCGGAAATGCAAAGCTTCCTATTTTAAAAATTATGCGCAGAGCTTTTCTGTCTTGGTAGCTTTTAGCAAACAGTAAAAATTAAATAGAGAGTTGAAGGATAGAAGAAATTTCTGAAAGTTTTACAATGTATTACCGTAAATAAAATCTAATTTATGAAAAAAAAATCAGCTTTCTTCCTCAAAGAAAGAGAATTCGCCGAATTCTTTAGTGGAAGAGAAAATCTCATCAACGACGATTTAAATGCTGTATTAATATATTTATATACGAAAAGTAAAATTAAATGAATCTTGATCAATTTATTATTAAATGCACTTTGAAAAAAAAATCTTATTGTTTCTTGTCCGTAAATTAAAAATGTCATCAATTTTGATTAAAAGACTTGTTTTTATTAGAGAATCATCAAGATTGTTTTCATAAAAACGTATTAGAATATTTGAGATTTTTAACACAACTTTTAAAGAAGAGTCCTTCAAATGTTTAAAAAACTTCAATTTATCGCCGTTTTAGATATTTTTTCTCCGGGTTTTCAGAATCAAACAAGGAGCTCATGCTTTTGATGAAAAAGTCCATAATCAAACATTGCAAATTTCAGGTGTTGAGATCCAACAGAAAAAAATTTAAATGCTTTTTTGAAATGTAATTTAATTTCTAATAAATGTTTCCTACTGGTATACTATTAATCTATTTAAAATGCATAATATAAGCATTATAAATGCATATTAAATAAATATGAAAATAAAATCTTTTCATTAACATAAAGAATAATATTTACAACCTTTGTCTAAATATTTAAAAGGACTTACTGGCAAAGCGTCATTTATCACTATGACTTAAAACTAATCAAAGTCATTTAATAATCGATTTTTTTTTCAATAGCATAAAGTTGAACTAAATAGTTGTATAGCAATTACATCAGTTGCTTTATTAAATGTTAAGTCTAAATATCAGCCAAAAACAAAGTTGTGCCGAAGTTAGTTCATCTACTAGCAAATGAAAAAAAAACAAAAAAAAAACACCGAATTTCAACAAAGTCTCATATATGTGAGAGGTTTGATTTTAACATCCTTCAAACTTCAATTTAACTACAATTTAAAGTTCTAATAATAATTAATAATCAATAGAAAATAAGCCTCGAAAAATTAGACAAATCACATTTTCGTTTCTTTATACGCATTTTTCTTAAAAACATTACAAATGTTACATTTTTTTTGTATTAAAATTGAATAAGATAGTTAATCCATAAAGTAAAATAATAAATTTAAAAAAAACAATATAACTGAGGTCGAAGCAATAAAAAATAAACCTCTTGATATTACTGAAAGAAACTTAAATTTAATGCTTTGAAAATAAACTTCAAATGAAAGAAATAGACTTACCAAGCTGCTTATTATATTTGACGTATCAATTTGCTCTTTATTTCCACTGATGTTCTCTTTTGCTGAGAGAAAAACTCATGCTTTTCCCCCTCAAAAAAAAAAAAGAGACAGACCTTAATAAATTAACAAACAAAGTAAAGAGAGCAAAAATGTCAGTTCTAAAACACACTTCTTTCTGCCGATCAAAATCTCGAATTCGGAACTCATAGCCAAAGTGTGAAAAGGCAATCAATTGGTTGAAGAGAACATTCGAAAAGACGTCCGCAGTCAGCTGGAAGAACCGTTAATCTACGAATGGAAGTACCGTTAATCCTTAGCTTCCGAACTTTTCTGACGTCACAGCCTCATTTCTTTTATTTGGAAGCGGATACTTTTGTTTCTTTTTAATTTCTCTCAGTTATCCGATCTCTTTGGGATCAGCAAAAGCAGGTCCAAAAGAAAAAAAGAAACCGGTTCCATTACGGTAAGAAAGCATCTATGCGTTATTCAGCAGAAGAGCGGTTTCAAATAGAGGGAATCGACCATTTGTGCACCTTCGTGACCTAAAAGTTTGCTTCCACTACAAACCCTCTGGGCATTCCTCGTTAGAAAAATGCTTATTTTTAAAACTCGCATTCAGTCCGATCCACAGAGGAGAGCTTCGATTGTCGAAACAGTGCATTCAATGAGTTCTCTTTTTACTTTTTTAGCTCAAAATTCTCAAACCTTCTGACCTACCATCATTTCCTTCAAGGGCCAATGTTACTTTGCGCTGATAACTCGTATTTCCTGATCGTGTTGCCCTGCTAAGATTCAGAATTGTGGAAGTATTTTAAACTTAAAAATTACGTCCTTCCTTTTGTAGCGTGTCGCTAAATGAGAGATGGGACTATTAGATAATGACGTGGAAAATGCTTCGATCGAACTGAATAGAAATACATCATTTGAGTTTTTGGTTCGTAATTACATCTTCAGGTCCTGTTAAGATTCGAGACCGAGGACGTATTTGAAAGATAAACATTCTATCTTTCCGTGTCTGACATGCTTCGAAATTAGAGAGAAAACAATTAGATTAAAAAAAAAAGGAGCAGTTTTTGTGAAGCCATTATTTTATTTTAATCTTTAGTCCAAAAATATGTTATCTTCCTTCTGAATTAAAATTCACAGTTTGGGGCATATTTTAATTCTAACTCAAAGATTTCATCATTTTGTTCACGGCAAATTCTTAAACTGCAAATATGAGAATTACTGAGCTTTCCTTTGTGTTGATCAAATTAAGAAGCTGGAATATTTCAATTGAAATAATTCAATTCAGCAGGAAATTCATTTATGCTCGATTGTGCACAGAATTTTGCAAAGCATAAAACAATTATGCCTTCTTTGGTTGTGAACATAGAGAAAAATAAGTTAATTTTTACCGAATTAGAATGTGATTCTAACCTTAACAGATCTTTCCTTAAATACAGGTAATTTTTTAAATAATGTTGATCTCAGATTCTTATTTCTCCCTAAACTGAAACGTATCTTCCGTTAAATAAAGTCGAATGGAAGGGATTGAAATTATAGGGGGGTAAAAAGTATCCTAATATGATTTTAAAATAAATATAAACCATTTATATTTATTTTGATTAAAAAAATTCGCTTCGCGTAAACTTGAATTTTGCTCATATTTTAAACATTTATTTATGTTTTATAAATAAGGATTCATCAATAGCATTATCAATTAGGTTTTTTTCTATAACGTCTTTTTCTAAATGTCTTGAACAAAAACTCCTCTCATGAAAAGCAGAAATCTCAGAAAAATACTTTCGAATAAAACAAAATCAGACTTTTAAGACTAATTCCAACCATCCCATTGTTCTCGACTTTTTTTATCCAATATTAAAATCCCCTTACCAAATTTTAATCAATTAATGTCAGACGTTGAACAATTTGGGTGATAGTCACAGCGGTGGATAGAAAAGGAGCGTCTTTCGATGTCCCTCCCATTTCGTGCTCATTACACTGTTTAAATAACCAATAAGTTAAAGTTATAGGGGCATAAAGCGGTGTTGAGTAGTAACAATGAATAAAAAAATTTACTAAGATTTACAACTTTAAAAAGATATAAAAAGAGAAAAAACAGTAATATTCATTAACTTTTGCCGAGACATGTGACTCAATGTAGAACAGTTTGTAGAATCCTATATGAAAACTATTTAACAGGAGATGAATGTAAATACACTGTGATCCTTAAAAAAGCATTGGTTTATCTAAATGACAGCAACAAAAATAAGTTTATTTAATTCTAAAACGGAGATTAAAAAAAATGTACAAACTTGGTTCTGTCAATATGAAGAAAGTTTTATTAATGAGTTTATGATTATTGGAGGATTTTCTTGCAGACATGTAGTATAGAAAAAAGGTTAACAGATCGGATATTTTTTTTCTAAAAAATATCTCTTTACTTTAAACATGAATTAAAAGCCCCAGAAATGGTTCTAAAAATGGTAAACATTGTCTGTACTTTTTAAAATACTTTATTGAGAAGAATTACTTCATTTTTGGTTACCTTTCTTTAACGGAAGATGAAGTAAAGCCTTCTTTTCCTTCAATTCCTCACTCATGTCATACTCCAGTATATTGTCCAAAGCACTCGAAGTACTCGACTCTGCATCGGTTTCTGATTCTAAGACTGGGATATTCTCTACTGCGGAAATACCTAAATATTCAGGAGAAGTACAAACAAAACAATTTGATTTCGTTGCAATATATCTGAAGTGAAATATATCTCTATAGCTTATATCGGAAGAGTTCGCATCCCGATTTGAAGCAAAGTCAAATATTCACCAGAGAAAGATTTTTCAAAATTTTGATTTCGATTCATCAGAGTTAGGATTTGACTGAGTGAGCTTTTATTAAACAGAATGTTTTTTATTTTTCAAGATTTGTTGTATCATTATTAGTTTTTAAGTTGAAAACCGTCTAAATCTTCTTTTCCTATTGTGAACAGGCTTGAAATCAGATAAATCTTGGAAAATAAAATCTACTTCATACTGCGGAATGTCAAGAGACGAATTTTTATCCATGCGGGTTTGGATGAAAAAGCATTTAAAAAGGATTCTTCTAATTTATAACAAATTTCAGAAAGTGTATAAGATTTTTGAAATGGGACA
Source organism: Argiope aurantia (assembly GCA_026543865.1). Taxonomy (NCBI): domain Eukaryota; kingdom Metazoa; phylum Arthropoda; class Arachnida; order Araneae; family Araneidae; genus Argiope; species Argiope aurantia. Next base: position 503,660 of record JAPMOR010109940.1, read on the forward strand.
TAATCAGAAGGCAACACCGCAAGAATGATTTGTGGGCATTTGTTTTCCAAAATATCTTTAATTACAGCTACAAAAGCCGATCCAGCAGTTGAAGCGTGGACTTTGCTTAGTTTGAATATATCATATACCTTTACTCACTTTTTCGATCGCAGCTTCCTTTTCGAATTACCAGACAGGACATCAACGAGAAAAGGAAGTTTGAGGGTCTTTATAATTCATGCATTTTTTTTTTCCATCGTACATTCAAAGTTTTCGTAATCTGCTCCCACACAACCATCGTAAGTGAGAGTCCCACGAAAGGAAACTTGGATGGTCCAAAACGCTGGCACTTGAAGCACCACAGACATTAGGAATAAAAGACCTGTCGGTCAATCTAGTATCCCCTACTTTAATACATTTTGGTAGTTTGAGAGAATGAAAGGTGGCAATCAGATGCTTTGTCTGAAGGAATTTACCTTTCTGTCGTATTGTGATACGATGTACATCAGTCACTTCCTTACTTTCCAAATTCTTTTTTTTATTTCTTCAACATATGTTCCGCATGAAACAACTGCTAATGAAAAATTTAAAGTGGTATAGGCCGTGATAGTTACGGTAATAGAGGCAAGGTTATTCAATGATCTGCTGGGCCTGCTTCCAAGAATAAATTTAGGTAAGCAGGCTTTCAGAACGAAGCTTCTGAGATGAATCAGCATCTCCAAAATGTACCGAAATGTCTTTTTCCTCTAAAATAGGTGACATCGTATAAAATCGTTCATTTCAAGCGGGTATTGTAACAGCTTATTACATTATAAAACGTATCAAAATGCTGATTCAGATCAGTGATCACTACAGTATATTGTCCATTGAAAGAATCTTTTTTTTCCCGTACGATATGACCAAGACATTTAGGCCGGAGTTGCTTTGACAAACTATGGAGCCAAAGAAGGAATGGCAATCACTGAATCTGGGCATTCTCAACTTCGACCATGTTGCTAGCCAGAACCTCTAAGCTATTAGTCACCACTCTTAACAAAAAAACTCAAGAAATAACTTATTCGTGTGATCCCTAATAGATTAACCGGCCAGTTGGCTAGCTATCGATCAAATTGATACAGTGGGGACCACAATACCCCATCATATACACCATCCAATGGTCACCTGTGGCGCCAATACGTGGGATTTTTGGCTGTACATAGATAACAAAAAGCAAATAAATCGGCTACAGCTTCTCATTGTAAGCTCCATTGTTTGCCGTCGATGGATGGAAGAAAACAGCAGAAGCAGAAGACATAGAGGAGGATAAAGGAAGTAAATAGGAGTGCGTATCACCTATAAAAAGTGAACTCCTGGGGGGGATAAATAGCTTTATTTATTTATTTACTGCTGAAATTTGTAAACTCTCCTCTTTTGGGAATATAATTACCTCCCAATACATTTAAATAGATTACGTAGGTTTTTATTACCTCCATTTGAACACATTAACCGCTTAACTGTTTTGCCCGTATGTCATACGTGCATCGAATTATCAAATTTTGATAGTTGTAAGCAAAAAATAAACCATTCATAACGATTATAATTCAATATTAAAATTACTTCGAATATATAGATAAATCAAGTATTCAATGGATTCCCATTTGAATCAAAATAAGAAAATATTCCCATAATAGAAGGTATCATCTTATTAGATAGTAAAGAAAATAAAACATTTCAGTGGTTAACAGTTTGTACTTGCCATTTTTATGAAAAGAAAGCACACATTTTATATTATTCATCTACATAAAAGACATTGCCGTTTTCTCTAATAGTATATAGTTCTTTACTTATCCTATTTTTATCACTAGTTCTGCGTATTAGCATGAATTCGATTAATTTATTCTTTCTACTGTTCTTTATGTTTGAAATGTCATTGTGTCCAAGCATTTTGTTTTAATCAATATTCTTAGTTTTCCATTCAGCTCGTCTTAATGGAAGATATTGCGGCTGAAAAATCAAATCCCCCCCCCATTTCTTAAACATAGAGTTAATTAAACTATTATTAATGTCCTATTTTGGTGTCAAATCTTGTATAGAAATATATTATGTAAGCTTAAATTTATGTCATTTTAGAGATATCATCATTGAGTTAATAACTTATAACTGTACTTAGAGATGGCAGAGGTTATTCAAATTTAATCTCTTTCCAAATTATATTTCTTTGAAGTTTATTACCTCTATACTTCATTTTGTAGTTTTGAAATGAATGAAAGTATATATATATATATATATATATAATTCGTAAGAAATTGTATAGAATTGATTTCATTTAACAATTTGATAAATTCTGAAATTATCTACTGTAGAAAAACTATTATTTTTATGTTTAATATTCAATTTGTAGTTCCTGAATATAAAATTATTTCAAGTACTCTAAAATAAATTTTGTTCCTACAGAAATATATTTGCAGTTTCTGTAAAATACATGTTGCTTAAATTTTTGCAGTTGGTTTAGCTACAAATAAATTTTGAACTTGAAAAAATTTTATGTGAATACAACACGATATAATTAAATTAATAACGTGTATCATACTTATGTAAACCAGTTATTTCCTGCTCCATATCGTGCGGATCCTCCCTCATTTATGAAACCAAACAACCTGTACTTCCTGATTTAAATAAGTATAAGGAAGTCTTTATAAATGATTCGTAATTTACGTAAACTTTTTAGGTCTTCTTGAAATCCATAAAGATTAATTTCCTTTGTGTTTTATTCGGGAAGAAAGATCAGTAGAAGAATATAAAAAGAACACTATAAACAATATGTGGCATATTGTCTGTTAGTGAACTTAAAGTTGGCTTTTTAACTACGATCTTCTGGCATTTAATCATCTCTGTCAAGTGTTTATTTTAATTCATTTCTGTTGTTTAAAAGATAATTCAAATAATTATTTGATAATTCAGATAATTCAAAATTACCATATTCCAAAGAATAAAGAATTTTTTAAAAATCAAAAAACTCTAAATAATGTTAAATCGTTCAATATGATGCAGAATAATAATATTATGTTCTTCCAAATGTCTGTAAAAAATAATAATGTATTTTATAGTACATTAGTAAAAATATACTTAAATTAATCAAACGTCCATTAAGAATTTACTCTACAAATAATAAGTTCGATATTTTAAAAATATCTTTAAGCATCAACTCATCTGTTCATAAAAACATTGACAACCGTCATTCTTTGTTAAATCAGTCGAAAATTACCCTTAAGTCGTTTACCTTTAAAATTCCTTTTAAAAAAATTGCTTTAAGCAATCGACTTCATACCAGACCAATTTTAATCAGTCATTTCAATTTACTTCGATTTATAGCCTTACCTCCCCCCCCCCTTCTCCTGTGCGTCTTAGTTATCACATCTAATAAGACAAACAAAAACTGACAGAAATATTTTCCACTAATATTAAAATAGAAAAGTCACAATTCTGCTGGAAAAAATAACATAATTAGTTTTTGGAAAATAATATTAGAAAAGAAAGATTCAATGTGATGTTTAAAAACGCCATAGTTAGTAAATGACTCTGAGCGCTAAATTAACTTTGAATTAACTCATAAATTAACTGTGAGCGCTAAAAAAAGACCAATAGCTTTTAAAATTAAAATTAAAATATATCTTCGGATAATATAAAACCAAATTCGATATAAAAATGTTAAAAATAATATCATAACATTTAAGAATATAAATAGTTTTGACTATACCGTTAGTCAGAGTAATATTCACTAGATTGATTTAAATTCAAAAGCTTAATCTGATTCGAAAATCCGTTATCATCTTTAGAATTTCACCATCAATACCAATCTGCATCGCAAGAATTTACGTAGAGACTTATGAATACTCAAAAACGTTCTTTTAGACAGTCAGTAATGATTGAGTTGGATGTAAAAGAGCCGAGAAAGCGCTTTAGATGAATGTTTAAGTTTTATGATTTTGAAAATTGCTGAGGAATAATAACTGATATTGGTGAAAGTTATTTTGAAATCAAAAAATATAAATCAGTCTTCTGGACATTAAATATATAAATTACTTTGTTAGCAGTAATAAAAAAATTATAAATCAATCAGTGTTTGTCTTTAAATATAACTTAACTTCTTGATTTCACTTAATAAAAGTGAAATAAAAAAATAAAAGGACCATTAAAATGAATAGATTATTCTCTTCTTGTATCATTGATAATTTAAATTCATCATTTTGACAAAAAAACGTAAAAATCTATTTATGCTCTTTTGTAAAACTGAAATACATATATATAATTTGTACATGTAATGTGTTAAATATTTCAAAATTTCATTGTTTTGTTTTTCGAATATCAAATCATTCTTATAAAGTAACAAAAGCATATTCTTAAATTGCTGCCCATCAACAGATTCATGTCATGAATTTAATCAAAATTGTTGCCATTTCAGAGGTAAACAAAAAGTCTAGCTCAAATTTCAATTTGGTAGCATAAAATGTTATTTTAGATGTTAAATATCAAAGTATTAATACGAATTTACAGTATTGTTTTCTTGCGCAGTCAGTAGTTTTCTTGTGCAGAGTTTTACAGACATTTTAATAGATGCTGAATGGATGCCAGGTCAATGATTCCCGGTCTTGGCGAACTTGGAGACAAAAATGAAGGTTTTTAAAATTACAATAATAATTGCGATACATTTAATAGGAGCCGAAATTCGAAGATCCCTCTAAAAACTTCTGTACTCTGTACGCAGAATATAAAAACGCGAGAGAGCTAAAACGAATCAGTCGATTGGATTCACTCTAAAATGTTATAGCGGAGTAAGCTCTCTATCTGCAGGTTAAAAGTCAATGTACCGTGCTGTTATTTAATCAGCAATTAGCTACTTGTGTGTTATGTTGCTGATTTTTGCAAGTGCTATTTCTTTATTCTGTTGTGCTTTGCTACATGTATATTCATAGAGATTTTTTTTCCTTGTAGAATGAAATGTTATGGAGTGAATGTTGCTAAATATCCGTTATCGAGCTTGTTGAATTTCTCACCATACACCTAACGAACCGAATTTCTACAAACCGGGTGTCAGAAGTGAGATTCTGCAGTGTATGAAGTTAATGAGATCCCAGCTTTATACACTAAAAATGGTGGAAAACGGCGATCTGATCACTTTGCTAGCCGAATTAAAGTAAATTAAGTTCAATGATGAAATGAAATCTTGGAACGAAAAAAATGAAGAATCAATCCGAGAAACAAATAATAAAAAAAAGAAGAGTTGAGAATATTCATCGAGAGGCATGTCGAAAGAATTAAAATCATGTTCATGTATATGTAGGAAAAATAGGAGGTTCTCAACGTGCGAAAGGGGAAAATGAAGAAATAAAAGACGAAGTTAAAAAGGAGTTCAACAAAATATAAAAGAGACTTAGTGAACTGGATGACAAATCAAAGTGCGAAAAAAGGAGGGATATGCAGAGAAGGTTTCAAGAAATTACAGAAAATATAATACATTGCTATTTGCGATCGAAGGCTGGATTTTCTGAATAAAGTCCCTGAACAAATACCGAAAGTTTCCACATAAAAATGTCTAGAGGGAAAAAAATTGACTCTACTTGATTGAATTAATTACAGCATCATGTGTTCAATGTCGGTAGACACTGGTTCAAATGTAACTCGATTAGAGCAGAACTGGCTCAGAAATTAGAAAAGCAACTTATATACACAACTTTGAACATTTTCTTAAGGTATCCGAACACGTTCGGATAGCTTTTTTATAAAAACATGGTGTAGACATACTTTAACCATATTTCTGTGTTTAATGCTACTAAAGATTAGCAATAGAATGTCAATATTTGAAATAAAAATAAGTAATTTTTGAAAATTGGCATTTAATAGCATAAATTTAAGCAAATTCTTAAAAAACTTCAAATTGGCTGCACCAAAAACTATTACTCTCATCTGAGCAAAACTTATACCAAAATAAGCTACATAGTTTTATCTAGGAAATGAAATACAAGTGTATGACTATAATAATTAATAGAAATTTTAGAACCATTTGAATATTTATCATGAAATTTTTAGTAAATTTATGACGTTATTATTCAAACAATAGGTTGTAAATTAAAAAAACATTTACTCAATCTAATTTTTTTTAGTTCATTCCCTAGAAAATAGTATAAAGACAAAGTCCACCAAATTTCATAGTAATATGATAATTATATTTTGAATTATTTTATTTGAAGTGAGCAAAAAATAAGTAAAAATCTATCTTAATCACTTTCACTCTGGGTTGCATGTTGAGATGTGATTGAGCTTTGCTTTTGCTTCTTTCTTTTTTGACCCAATTCAGAAGTACGAAAATTCTACAGTCACTTTTCGTTTCTCCCATTGTAATGGAGCAAGATTGATTTTTTATTTACTGATATTCAAAGTACTGAATTTAAGAAGTTCAGAGAGTGAGGAGCTGATATTTCTTATACAAAATCGTCAAAAGATTATTCTTTTTAGTCCATTACTAATTTTGCACACGGCAAAGCAAAGTTTAAGTATCATTGAAATCAATATAATCTTCGGTACATTATAGATGACTTCTATTTCCATGTGTTTGATTAATTTCCTTTCCTCACTTCCCCCAAGTTTATTTTTTGTGAATTTTAATTTAACTATTTATTCTTTTATGTCAGCGACTGAAATTTATCTTTTCCTTTGTATAAATGAAGAAATAGTCTTGGTCTATTTTCAAAGAGAAAAACTTTTTATTTGAAAATGTGAGTGTGGAGAGCTAAGTATTAATAAATAATGAAAAATTTCATAGAATGTTCATTGCCATTTTACTTTTCCTTAGAATTATGTCTAGATCTGGAGTTACTTTGAAAAAGGTGGTTTTTATAGTTTCTTTATTCTCTAATTTCTTTATCTTTATAGATTGTAATACTGGAGAATGGGTATCAGATGTGGAAAATAGCCAATTAAATATTCTTTTTGCTTCTCTAGCATTTCGACAAAAATCAAGAGTATTAATATGTGGTACAGATTTGATAAGTTTCGAGAAAACAAGAATAATCACGATGTTTTTTGTTATCAAATACCTAAAAAAGAAGCAACTTTAAATATAAATTTGCGTAAACGATGAAAATAAGTTCAAATTAAAACATGAAAAATTTGGCAAACTTCAAAATAAAACAACAATTATTTTATATGATTTATGTTATATATTTCTTAGAAACAGTTTATTATTTTATATGATAGTACATTCTCAATATTTTAGTGGTAATTATTACTCATCAGTGAAATCCATATATCTTAATTAAAATTAATTTTTGAAAAATTAATTTTGCATCTTACTACTCATTATCTCGACCATTCTCCTTTACACGAATCACTCACAAAAAAAAATGCCAATGTTATTTGTGAAATTAACTGAATAGGCTCGTTCTTTCAGAATCGAAGTTAATTCCGCAGAGCAGTAATTTAAACTTTTTCAATTTTATAACAGCACCAACTCTATCTTGTGTAATTTGTTTTAAAATCTTGGAAAACATTCAGACAATCTATTAAAATCTTGGAATATATTCAGAAATATATATAAAAAAATTCCGCCTGTGGTCTTTGATTGAAAATAGATTTTTGAAATTAAAGAATTTTTATAAAATTATTCATCAATTTTTTCGAAACATTCAGAAAATACTTGTCATTAAACATTTTACAGTTGGTGTGACCTGGAAGTTTCGAAAGGTGGTATCGGTTCATATTTCATTTTCACCATCTGACCAACTTTGAGATCCGTTTTAAAATAACTGTAATTATATGAATTGAATTCAACTAAACTAAGTTATATGAGTTGGGATATCTGGATATATAATACAGAATGAGAAGAAGCGCTTAATATTTGCGTTTACATTTTTATAAAGAAAACGCGCGGTTTTATGCGGTGGTTTTTAAGCGGAATATTGCAGTACCTTGTTAAAACTTTATTTACACCCCTTGAGGTCCAAGGTTTTCCGCCCGAGGGCGCTGTGTCCCCCTCTGGGTTTTTTTTATATTGGGTTAGTCTTGTCGTGTATGTTGTGATGTTTAGTTGTGTTGCTTTGTCTTTGTTCACTTTCCTGTAAATATGCTAGCTGTGTCTGAATAAAATGTGAAAAATCCACTAGTTGCCTTCATTTCCTTTCTGACAGGTAAGAGCTTTTAGAATTATTCTATTGGCCAATTGAATTGAGCGTAAACTCGAATTGAAGTCTAATCATTTTTGGTGCCGAAACCCGGGAACGCCCAATTCGACCGGAGATACCTTTAGATGTGAAACTAAAACTAGGTGCAAATTAGCTAAAATGGATCTGGAATGCTTTAAAAAGTTAGAACTCCTCTCAGAAAGGTGGCGAAGAACATTTTAAACCACTAGAGCAGGAAGTAAACAAAACGGATGAAAGATCTTTAGATATAATCTAAGAACAGTAAGCGAAATTATTAGACAAAGATGATCAACTAAAGAAACTTGACTCAGATATTTTTAATTTGTGCAAAGCGCAAGATCTGACTAACGAAGTGGGAGGGCAACAAGAATACAGGGATCAAATGATAACTTGGAAAATGCGAGCTGAGAAACTTTTGCTAAAAAATGAAAGTAAAACTATCAATGATGGAAATATTAACAGAAACCCTCAAGAATGTTCAGTCAAACTTCCGAGATTACAAATACCTCAATTTTATGGAGACATTCTGAAAATTAATGACTTTTATTCTCAATTTGATACAGTCATGCATAAAAATTCAAGTCTTAGCGATGTGGAAAAATTCAATTATTTGAAATCTTATTTAATTAACGATGCTGAAATGGCTGTTCGGGGCTTAGCTCTAAAAGCAGAAAATTATGATGTTGCGATAAATATTCTAAAAGAAAGATTCGGTAGAACCAAGAAGATTATTGATGCTCATATGTCCCAACTGTTAAATTTGAATCCTGTACGAAAAGCAAAAGATGTTAAGTCGTTACGCAGATTATATTCTATATGTGAAACGCACATACGTGGTTTAGAAAATAATAGTGTTAGTCCAGACAGATATAGTTCTTTACTACACCCCATATTGCTAAAATATATCCCTAGGGAATTATCCTTGGAATTTTCACTTAAAATGTACTCGAAAAGAGAAAATACTATTTCGGATATTAGAATTCCTAAAAATCGAAATTCAATCTCGCGAGCGAAATGAACATTTAATCAAAGAATTTGGCACAGATACACTCCCAGAATCTAGAATTAGCACTTATGAAAAACCTAACCATAAATACGGAATAAATAAGAATAAATTATAAGAATAAGAATAAATTTGAACTATGCAACCGAAATAACCAAACAAGCGCGAATACTCCGCATGCGTCTTCCTTTGTAATAGATGTGAAAAAATGCTTATTTTGTGTGAAACCTATATCCGACCACGATTCTTCAACTTACCCGTTGCCGGTTCAGAAAAGAAAGGCACATTTCAGAAGAAACGAGATATGTTTCTTGTGCCTTACGAAAGCAGGACATGTTTACAAAAATTGCACCTCAAAACGGACATGTGGTAAATGTCGCCGTAGGCATTCAGAGCTAATTTGCTACGCGTCAACCCCCTCTGAACCTGCAGGGGGTGAAAGGTCGGAAGTAGAGAGGAAAGAAATTGTAACTTGTTCGAACAGAAATATCAATGAGGGTAAGGTTCTTTTAGAGACTTGCTCGGCTTTATTAAAGTAGGGAGAAAAAGGAAAAATGGTAAATATTCTGCTAGACAACGCTTCTCAGCGATGCTTTTTGAAAAAGGAAATAGCTGACGTGTTGGAATTGCCTATAATGAGAACAGAAAAACTTAGTCTATACATTTGGTTTGAGGGACCCGATAGAAAAACATATGAAGTTATGAAATTTACTCTTTGCAATTCTCGTGACCCTGAAAAAAGTATTGAAATTGAAGCCTTACTTTGCGATGTTATTTCTAGTTCTCCTTTTAAAGTATCGTCTAATAAATTAGAAAAGATGCTTAGTAATAAAAATATACAACTTTCAAATGCTTACGAGTCTTTCGGAAACGAATTTTCTCTCTTAATTGGAGTGCAATTTTTGGGGGAAATTCATTCAGATAAAAGGGAAAATTTAACTAAAACATTATTTGTAATAATACAATTTTCGGTAAAGTCGTGCAAGGACGAATCTCACCATTAGATTTAAATTGCAACAAGAACGTTTCTGTTTTATAAATAAAATACTGCTCAGCGTTAAATGAAAATTTAAAAATGTTTTGGGAATTAGATTCGATCGGAATAATAGATAGGGAAAATATTTCTGATTGCAACAAGGATTTAATTGCGCGCTTTGAAAACAATTTAAAATTCAAAAATGGAAGAAATGAAACTAAGCTCTTTTGGGATAAAATTCCTGACGAAATGCATAATAACTCCGAGATAGCTAAGCGCAGATTTGAAAATTTATGTATGAGAATGAAATAAAATAATTGGCTTTTGAATAGATATAAGAATATTATTGCAGATCAACTAAATCTGAAAATTGTTGAGGAATGCTGTTCGAAAAATGAAGAAAACGCATACTATATGCCTCATTCCGCAATTGTAAGAATCGACGAAGGTTAGATTGGTTTATGACGCTTCTTCGAAAGGTAAAGGTTGTAAATCTTTAAATGATTGTCTTACACCTGGTCCGCCTTTGAATCTTAGAAACCTTGATGTGCTGTTGAGATTTCTCGAATTTGAGTATGCATTTTGTAGTGATATACAAAGAGCATTTTTAACAATTGGAATAGCTAAGGAGGATAGGGATTATTTGAGATTTTTCTGGTTCCCAGATGACCAGGATTCGAAATCTCACAAAATTCTGAGAATAACACGCGCACTATTCGGTGTAACATCTAGTTCATTTATGCTTGCTGCAACCATTAAATGCCATAGTCGTGAATTAAAAGACAAGAGCAATAAATCTAGATCATGGTCTAATTCTCCAGATTATGAAGATAGAATGCAATCAGATCCTTTTGATGAGCCCCATGAAACTTCTAGAGAAAAATCTGGAAAGGATAGGAATGATCGATACGAAAGATAAGATAAAGAAAGGTGGGAAGAGGATAGACCTCCACGGCCAGATGGCCGGGATTCAAGAGCAAGTAGAGAATCCACTAAAGATGATAGGCACACTATAGACAGACCTGAAATTAGTTCTCAACCAGAACATGATAGGAAAGGACTTAATTCCAGAGAAGAAAAGAGAGAAAAGTTTGTTACCCTGTATTGGGGAGAGACTTCATATTCTGTAGAATGTAAAAGACGTGAATGGTATCATCACCCACCACCAATAACTTCTATGCAGTTTGAAAGTGTCAGGCCCAAAAGAAAAATATCACACCTTTGAGGTGATCTAATGCGGCTATTACCTCGTCTTCTACACCTGACAAAAAGTTGGAACCTGTTAAAGAAAATGCTTTCAGTAAAAAGACTGAATTGCATTCTAGTGTGAATAAAGAAAAGGATTCAAAAGAAAAAAAGAATGAAAAAATAAAGAGTGAAAGTGCTGCAAAAGATATTGAAAAGACACTGAAAAATATGAACAGACTCATTTTGAAAAACCAAAATCATTTAGTAAAGAAAGTTCTAAAAAAAGTGAACTGGATTCTTCAGAGATTCCTAAAAAGGACAGTATTTCTGTAATAGATGATAAAGACAAACAACGTAGTGAAAAAGAAAAATATGAACATTCCGCAAGAAGCGAACAGAATAGAGAACGCAGGGGGAATGGAAGAGAAAGGGGTGTCAATTCACGATCTAGAGGAGGAAGCTCCTTTTAATAATACTGACCAACCTGCTGTTATAAGTGGAGGCAGTGCACGTTAGGAAAGTTCTAGAGGTCGTGTTAGTGGCAATAGATCCGGAGCATATGGACGTGGACCTTCTAATGTAAAGTCTGGTGATGCTGTTTCTAATGGCGTTGGTGCTTATCGTGGTAAAAGAAAATATAGACGATCTAAAGTTGAAAGAGAGCCACTATCTGATCGGCAAAAAGAAAGGGATAAAGTTAAAGATGACAAAAAAGATAATCACAGTGATGATGCATTTTGTTATGAAGTTGGTGAAGGCAGGCTGGGTCATTTGAGACGGAAAGACGAAAATAGTGAAGCATCTGTGAAACTTGCCCTTCTAAAAACTTTAGGTAAAACCACTTTGTCTCGAGAAGAATTAGAGACTTTAATTATTGAAATTGAAGGTGCGCTTAGTTCACGTCCTTTGACTTATGTGTTTTCTGATTTTCAGGAACTTGTACCTCTTACTCCAGCTCATTTGTTATTGGGAGAAAGAATTAATAGTTTACCTCCTGCAAGGCTTACTATCGACACTAATTTAAGTAATAGGAAAATGGTAATTAAAAGATTTAATTATCGTGAAAGGTTAACTAATCATTTTAGAAAATGGCTTAAAGAATATCTTTTAATGTTAAGATGTACTCATTATGCGAAAGCAACAGGCAAAGTTAGAGAATTTAAAGTTGATGATATTGTATTAATTAATGATGATAAGCTTCCTAGGCATTTTTGGAAATTAGGAAAAATAGTAGCTGTATTTCCTGGCAGAGATGGTAAAGTTAGATCATGTCAAGTTGAAACGAATACACCTGTATTAAAAGGCCTGTTCAATTGTTATACAACCTGGAAATTGATTAATGATTAATTTGAATAGTATTATTAATTTTATTATGTTTTTTAGGAACCTATATTAAGATTTGGAATTTAAATGCAAATGTAAAGATATTTTTCCTTAACGTGTATTTAACTTTATTAAGATAAGTTTGTGAGTATGTAAAATATTGCTATGAAATATTGAATTTGTATCACTGATATTCTGTCTTATATTAATGTTGCATTATGCCTGATGTGTTAAATGTAAAATGTTAAAAATATTTAAATATTTGAATATTTATTAAATTGAAATTTTCATAACATTGCAACATAAATATTGATTTAAATGATGTGAATTTATAGAAATTTCAATTTATGTTAAAATTAGATATGGGAGAAAATAAAAAATATTGTAATGTGAAAGGTTTTTAAATATTTAATTTGAATGAACGCCTTGGTCATTTGGGGGGAGTGTGTTAAAACTTTATTTACACCCCTTGAGGTCCAAGGTTTTTCGCCTGAGAGCGCTGTGTCCCCCACTGGTTTTTTATATATATATATATTGGGTTAGTTTTGTTGTATACGTTGTGATGTCTAGTTGTGTTGCTTTGTCTTTGTGCGCTTTCCTGTAAATATGCTAGCTGTGTCTGAATAAAATGTGAAAAATCCACTAGTTGCCTTCATTTCCTTTCTGACAGGTAAGAGCTTTTAGAATTATTCTATTGGCCAATTGAATTGAGCGTGAACTCGAATTGAAGTCTAATCAAACCTCAAGAACAGATGATTGATTCAAAGAAATTTAATTTTAAATCTGTATTAAAAGGATTTAATATTTTTGATAGAAAATTTTAATAGCAATCCCAAGTATTAAAACTGCTTTAATACCATGAAAAAACAAAAATTTGGAACATTTTTTTTTTTAAGAATTTTGTGTTCAATTTATTGGTTAGATCCATGACTGACTATGGATTTATTTAAAACTCTGATCCTGAGAACGTAATGAATTTACATGAAAGAAAGTATTCAAACAATAATTTATGACTGACTCAGAAATACAATTCTAATATCAAAAGTTATAATTTCACTTATTCTGAAAATAGCATGAATTTATGTTGACAAGAAAGATTAGAACAGATTTTTTTAAAAGTATGATATATCCTCTTTAACAACTAAATAAAGAGTTGAAAATTTTATGAATTATTGAATTATTATTGTATTATTGATTTTTATTATGAAAATTATTTGAATTTAAAAATAAAAAAAATCGAACAGGAAGTAAAAGAAAAAAAAATGTTTGAAAGGAAACAATTAGCCGAAACTGATTTCATTGACAAAAAATACTTCGGAATCCAATGTTTTCAAGTTACCGTCAAATTGTTTCCTTTAAGAAAAGATTTGAAATTTACGACGAACATGAGAATTTATAACGTCTTCAAATTTTCAATATAATTCGGATGATATTCACAAATATTGACTGAAGATGATCTTCTTTAACGTTACAAAGTCTTATATGTGATTTTGCAAGATGACAATGTCTGCATTGATTTATTTTGTAAAATCAAAACTCATTGTTGAGGTTTTTTTACTTTTAAGAGCACAATATAACAATATTTATTTTTTAAAAAAAGTTTGAGTTGTATTCGAATTTTATTATTGTTCGGAAAATTGGGTTGACCTTGCCGATTACCGCCGCATTCGCAGAACATTATCTTTCTCAAAACTGAAGATAATAAAATATTTAACTTGAAATCTAGCATTAGTCAAGAATGATTTACTTCTACACTCATTTTATCTATTGAATCTGAATAATTTTTAAAAAAACACACCCTAAATTATAATGATATTACCAAGGAAGTTGCCATAAATAAACCAAGTAAGAAAATGAAACAAAATTCGCATATTGTAGCTTTTTTCCAATAATTCGCATACTAATAATTAAAATTTCTAAAATGATTATAAGTCGCATACCAATTATATAAATTTCTAAAACAATTATTTTTGTTGTTTGATTTTTAATTGTTAAGATGTGTGACTAAAATGTGAATTTGTGACACTAATTTATTTATCATTTTCATGTATCCTCAAGTCCTTACTATTTCAATTTATGCAATGTAATGAACAGCAAAAATCTTAGTAAATTATCATTTTGCTATCCGAAATTCGTTTCAAGACTTCAAAAGCCTATCTTACGCCAGAACCGCTTTTACTCGGACCGGCCTGAAATTACTTTTAAAAACATACAATTTTTTGCTGAAAATCTCCATACAAGTAATATAAATTTGCTTATAGAATGATATTCATACTTCGAGCAAGAGAAAATTTCAGAATATGCTTTAAGTATTATTTTGTGTATTTCTTACCCTAATTTTGTGTGCTGCTGATTTCTGTCACTCTACATAAATGTAAAGATTACAATTTATCACACGTAATATTCACGCTTATCTTATAAAAAACCCTAAAAGTCATCGCTCATCTGAAAATAGCAAGACTTCCCAAGGATATATAATTGTGAAATTTTCACTTTACACAGCCCTCAATTTGCCGGTTTTTCAAACTGCTCGAAATAAATTTTTCTCTTTGGACCGAAATTGTGGCCAATAAGTACAGGGTGCGGCACAAAAACTCGGACAAAGTTATTACACCATAGAATAGAAGTTAATTAACTTCTTTTTGTCTACCACTTCAATTATAACATATTTTTATAATGTATCTTTTAGTTTATGTACTGATCTTTGGGCCTTTTTAAAGCAAAGCCAAGCAAAATGCTATTTGAAAGTTGGAAAACGAATAGTATGAAATGGTTCGTTTGTTTAATGTGTGCTTAATGTGTCTGATGCAATGTATCGTTTCAAAGAGCTTGGCAATAATGGTCAAAGTCCAGGAAGTGAACTAAAACGTATTGTGAACACTTTCAGTAGCCGTAAGTTATCAAAAAGCGAGTTCAATGAAATTCGAAGGTTCCCATGAGAAAGATCGCTAGTGAACTGGAAATAAGGAACCGATCAGAGCAACGAAGGACAAAATCAGAGCTTGGACTGAAGCCTTACAAGGTCCAGAAAATTCAGCTTCTTACTGAAGAAAACATACTTGTGCGGCTCCAAAGACCCCGAAAACTTTTGAAACGGACCGCATGTCAGAACAAGAGAGAGGGTGTGAGAGAGATTCCTATTCACTAATGAGAAGGTCTTTACCGTCCAAAAGTTCGTAACTCCTAGAACTATAGGATCTGGTCTGTAGACGCATCAAGCACTTCAGCAATTGGTGAATATCGCAAAAATCCAAAGTCGGTCATGGTCTGAAGCGGAATTTGCGAAAGCTGCAAAACATCTCTGGTTTTTGTGGATGAGGGAGCTAAAATAATTAAAAAAGTGTATCAGTGGGATATTTTAGAAGCTGTTATATTTCCGTGGGCCAAAAAAATTCTACAGTGTAAAGTGGGAATTTCAACAAGACCCTACATCAGCTCACAAGGCTAAAAAGACAAAAGAGTGGTGTAAGGAACATTTTCTGGACGTGATATCATCTGAAGAACGGGCACAATACTCGCCGAATCTCAGTTCCATGATTAAAGGGTATGGTACATTTTGGAGTATAGGGCTTGCACTAAACGACATAAAAGCTTGGACTCTCTAAAGTAATGCCTTCTGTTAGAATGGGATAGATTAAAGGAAGAAGACTTGCGGCCCATTGCTGAAAATTTCAATAAGCGTTTGAGCCTCTACATCACTGCAAAAGCCAGCCACTTTGAAACCAATTAAATTTTTTATTAGTAAAAGTCTACTCTTATTATTATTTGTTATATTTTGTTAATTTATTAATCAAGTTATATTAGAATTTGTTTGTCCGGGTTTTTCTGCCGCACCCTGTAGAATGTTCGATGAAATTAATTCTTATTTTCTATCCGAAGAGAAAGGTTTTGGATTGGATTTAAATTTTTAGATTTTAATGGCACAAGAGCCAGTCCTGACTATACTGAACCAGACGTATGGTTTAAATATATACAAAAAATATTATGCATGTAAAAACTGAATAAATGTCAAAATGTACTAAAATATAATTAAAATGTTGGCATGTTGCCTTTTAAAGAGAAACAAGATTTTAAATTACATCATGGTAAAATATTAGATAAAATGGTAAATACCAGAAAGTTTTAAAAATTTAAAAATGTTTTGATGGGGGTACAGAAAAAGGTTTTAATTCGTTACAAAAATAATTTGATATTTGTTTAAAATTCTGCTTATTTGTAGATCAAATATCAAGTTTTTATACGTTGTTTCAGTAGCATAAGTACAAATCTAGTAAAATTTTAACCCTTTACTTGCCGAATTATAACCGCTATCAATTTTTCAATTTTATTTTTGCAGTATTAGTTCAGTTTTGGTACAGGATAGTTCAAGAAAGAGGAAAAATAACTTTTTTTAATTAATTAAAATAACTTAATTTACTTAATACTTAAAGACTTAATTTCTACTTTCAGCTGATATCTACTGCTTGTTTCATGAAGCTATGCTCTTCGTTTCTTTTGAAAACACCGTTAGAAAAAAATTGTTACATTACGAAGATACCAGCGTAATTTAAACGGTACATGCACTCTTTTATATATTTGTTTATATCACTATTCTTATCCACATATTTTTTAAAACATCACAATAGCAGCTTGATTGTATGCTACCAGGTGTAAACTGTCAATGTTTCAGAACAGTTGAATAATATTTAACGTTTAATTTTTAAGTTACCGACAAATTTACATATTTTCAGTTTCACATTTGAATACCAAAAAAAAAAAAAAATGCAAAAGTGCTGTCCCCTCCCCCTTTTTTCCCAAGCTCCGATGGACCATAGAAAAAGACAAAATGAATATATTAAATATGATTATTTTTTGACGTAGTCGCCGTAAATATTCAACCATTTGTCATATAGTAGAAACAGGTTTCCAATCCTTTCTTCGAAGAATATTGCCGCTAGTGATGCGAGATGGGCCTTAACGTTCCTCCAAAGCTTCTCATTAGTATGGAAGTTCTTTGAATTTTCGTTGAAGAAAAGAATATGGAGAAGGAATGTCTAAACATTCAGCTTTCAACTTCGCAATTTTGGCATGCTGGTTGGCCAGCTCACTTCTTGGGATTCCAAAAACCTCCGTTTTTTTCAAAGGACTTGATCAATTCGTCGAAAAAGATTTTCTTCTGCGACAGTTTCCACCCTTGTCTCCCTCCACAGAGAACACGGCTTAGAGCAGTGATTTTCATCTCTTCTCTTATTGGAAAAATTAGGCCAGGATGACTAAAAAATTCTAGGCTAATGAGGAGCTTCAACGGAATGTCAAGACCTATCTCACATCACTGAAGGCAATGCTTTTCGAAGTGGGGATCTTCAACTTAATCCACTGATATGACAAATGCCCGCATTTTCTCGATGATTATGTTGAAAAGTTAACATGTTCGTATATAACTTCAGGTAATAAATTAATTTTGTTCTCGGTTTTTTTTTTTTTTCAATGGTTCATTGTAGCTTGAAGGGGCGGGGAGGAACAGCTCTCATTTATTTGACTTAGATTGCCTTTTAAATTAAAACTAGGGAAAATTTTGCTACTAATTCTCACAAGATAATAAACATAAACGTATACTGTAAAAAAATTTGATTTTTACAACACGAATTCTTGATGAAAACTCATTGTAGTAATTGTTACTTGAATGTTGTTGAATTTTCATCCAAAAAGTTTTACTCTTAAAGTGAACGTTCCTGTTTATTTCTATAAAACAATGTGCAGTGTTCGAATTGTTTTGTTTCAAGCTACAGTCAAAGTGCACTCGATTTGTTAAATAATTATTCTGCAAATATGTTATAATGTTAGCCTTTTACTTCACACACACGCCAAGAATTGTCTTTTGGTAAAACAGAATTCTTTTTGTGAGGAATATTTCGATCCTTTTACCCTCTCGCATCTAGATAGGAATTTTTGCCTCTTTAAACAGTGAATTGAGGAATTAATTTTTAAACCTTTCAGTCCCCTATTTTAAAGTCAAGCGATAATGTATATACACGCCGAACGCAATACCAATGGTTGTAAAGTAAATTTTGCAATAAATCATAATAAAGAATAAGATTTCATTTTTATTAGATTAAATAACACATCGACGGCGCCAAAATGAAGACATGGATGTATGTCTTCAATTTGCATGCACGCCTAACGCACTTAGCTGATTAATAATAAAGTTACAGCATTTGAAAATGGATAGTTAGGAAAAAGAAAAATGTCAGCTGTCAGAAAAACCTTTTTCATCTCTTCTGAACCATTGTTTTATCTGTATGTATATATATGCAATTAAATGTGTGATTCCAGTTTTGCAATTCAAAGTGCTTGCTATGGATACCAGTAGAATTTTAAGTAAAAAAGTATAAGTGTATAATGAACTACTTTCATGCAATAGTTTTTCACCTTTATATGGAAGGTTATTGGTCAATTCACGGTCATGTGTCAGGTACGAAACAAACCACTTCTGTTCAATTTTCACCCGTTCTGCGCATATCATGTCTACGATAACGTTGATGGAAGCATTGTTTAGTAAATATTACGCTAGCCGATCAATTATTAAAAACTTCTGATTCTTTTTTTAAAGATATTTTTTTGAATTATTTTCTCCAAATTTACTTAGTTATATAATTTTATTTCTTATATTTAAATTTTAATTAATATTTTCAATGGAATTATGGTTTTTGCATAATTAATTAACATCGCTTTTTAATTCGTTTGGTGCCGCTTTATTCTTTCCTTTCCCATATCGTTTTTTTCTCACTCCTTTTTTTATTCGAAGGATACATTTTGACAAATGACTACGGCAGTGTTTATGAAAAATTACATATGTTCTTTTTTACATATTATTTAAATATTATTGAATGTTGAATCTTATGAATATAGTTCCCCCAGTTAGTTCTTTTTAAAAGTAATTATTACTCTTAGATAAGTTAATATTTTAAAGCTTACTAATAAAATTATTACATTTTTTTTCTTATGTAATTACTTTTATAAATATTGAGACTAATGTTTTCTGTTTGCTCAGAGGAAAGAACATGAAACTCAAATTAGTATATATCGAATAAATTATGTTTACAATTTGAAATTATGAAATATAAAAGGTATAGATATCTTTTATAAATCTATGCCACTTATGAATTAATAATTTCATTTTAATTTGTAGAAATCACTAAAGAAAAACTAACAAAATCATGCTTTCATAATTTTTATTTAGATATTACAAAAAAAATATATAGATACATAAAATATATGTGATAATTATTTGAAAAAATATGATCAAATGGGTGTTTTAATGTATTCACTAATTCAAAAAATAAAAAAACTATTTACTATTTATCAACATCTATTTTTCTAGACACTTAGAAATAATATAAACACAGTATGACAAGAATGTCAATGTAAATGTAAATGATGAAATCAATTTTATTCAACAGAAACATCCTAGATACTAAACAACAGTTTTTTTTTTT
>JAPMOR010109940.1:523880-541768 GCA_026543865.1 Argiope aurantia
ATATATATAGAGAGAGAGAGAGAGAGAGAGAGAGAGAGAGAGAGTTAAATAGGATATAAAGAGTAGTTGAAAGAAACACTTTATGCTTTTACAGAATTTTATAATTCAAAATTGATATGTTAAAGAAATAGAAAGAAAAAAAAAAAGGTAAAACATGCATGTAGCAATGAAGTTGAGAATAAAAATTATATAATAAATGCTGATATGGAAATTGATTTTCAATGAAAAGACCTGTATTTATTAAAATAGAAATCACTGAGGTGCACAATGGTATAACATGATATTATGATAACAGTCAATTTCAATTTAAATACAATAAACTATTGACATTTTATTTTTAACAATAGAAAATTTGTTTGATATAAATTCACTTGGAATCTCTCACAAATTTGCAAATGTAATTAGAAAACTAGTAATATTTACTTCCACCTAAGTTTAGCATTATAGCAGTTGTTATTTTTGCAACAGGAGTTTGTTTACTTACATTAATTAAATTTAGACACGATTTTGTAGAAAAATGCAATGTAATATTCATGAAACATTTTAAAATCTTCTAAGCATATTCAAAATTATCAGAAATTTCACCAAATGTGAATAAAGTAAATTAGAAATGCACTCACGATTTTGTTTGATTGTTTTTGACAGCAAATCGCTTACCGATTTGTTTTTCTTCGAAGAGTTTTTCTAACAAATTACTGGAACAGCTATATTTAATAAATGGACGCACACTGAATGAATTCTTCAAAATGATCGAAGCATATCACCGACTTCGAAGGTGTGAAAAAATCTATACCAAAGCTATCAACCCAAGTCAGGATTGTTGAAAGGAAAATAAGAAAACATTTTATCATGACAGTCACTCTTGTGTTTCACATTAAAGAATGCATCCATCAGCGCACCAATATTTCCTCTTTTAACACATAATAAAATTAAAGAAAATGATTCAAAAATTATAACTTCAAATGTAAACAAAATATCCACTTCATACTTGGCGGAGAACGTTAATGGTAGACTAATCGACGAAAGCGGTACGGACGAAACTTAAATGCCATGCGCAGAAGTTCATGACATGTGACTTTTATGTCACATGAATTGACCAAAATCATTACAGATTTTTTAACAATAACAATTCAAAACTAATACTTCTAATACATTTATATTATTTTAATCTTTTCCACACTATTTAACACTAAACCTACCGGCATTTCACTGATACATTGGAATTGCCATTGGAAGCGGGTCAAATGACCCGCTCGTGGTAGCTTTAGTGTTAATGTCTGCAAGACAATTTTAAAATTTGCAGTAATAATTTTCCTAGTTGTTATGAAAGTCAAACATATTTCAATGCTTAAGTATTTACCTTTTCAAACAGTACTTTTTTCTGAGATTTGTTTATAATATTATCAAAACATAGCATTAAAAACTAGACAATATTTCCAAATTTTTGTGACTTGGACAATGTAATAACATTCATTTGACATTTTTCAGAATTATTTTGCTTAGCGTTATTATTATTATTATTTTAACATAATTAGATTTAATTTATCAATTTCAATAGAAACTATTAATAATATTGATGAAGCAGTTGATTGCCAAAGGCAGCGAGAGTTAAAGCAATTAAATTCTATTCATTTTAATCATTATGTTGCTATTGTTTCTCCATACACTAAGCTAATATTTATTTTTCAATGGAAAAAATGAGTTTTAGCATAAAAGCATTAATAGCAGAACAAACATTTGCATGGGATATGAAAATAAATAAATACTAGGATAACATTCTAAAAATTCGCCTGGAGACAATGTTTTTTTTAAAGTAAAAACTGCATTGTAAAAGAAAGGATTGGATTGAGTATGCATTTAAAAATAAAACTTTATTATAACAACACATTAACATGAGTAGAAATATATCACAATTTTAATTTAAAATCTTTTCATTTTGCCATTTTAAGGGATTATTTTCAAAATACTTTGCAAATTTATCCCATACAATCACAACTTTAAAATCTTCCCTGCAAGTGGAGTCATTTTTAATATCTTACAATACAGACTGTTTAATTCCACTGGATTGTTCATTTTGATGCCCATCTCTTTGATGAACGAAGTTATGCAAGACACAGGCATCTTTCGTTATATTTTCAAAATCAAATTAAAACATTTAATGGGAAGTGGAATATGAGCCCTTAGTTAACTGTGATGAAGAATGCACATTCAATACATCGCCTTGTCTTGGGTAGAAGATATTTAAAAACTATTCTTTACCAAAAGACTTTTGCCATCATATGCCTTTTTCCTGACATGGCAAGTCCTTCATCCTTCAGAATGACGTAGGATACTAACTTATCTCCCAGCTCATTTGTGGAAGGGATATCCAGTTATCCCTTTAATAATTTGTCATGCAATCCAAAATTTCTGAAAATTCCCGAGACTGAGAATTTTCCATGCAATCCTAAATCAATAAATATAATGGCAAGCATAGTGCATGGTCAACAGAATTATAGAAAAAATTTATAGCAATAAAACAGGGTGTCACTATTATCTGACTGTACCATTCAGATGTGGTTCCCATCAACTGCCCTATGCAATGCAAGAAGTTTGTTGATTCCTTGTAGCCCTAAGCAATTTCTTGAAATGACTAGACATGATTTAGAGGAGAGATTTCTTTTTCAATCAAAGCTGTCTATATACATACCTGGAAAAAATAGTAACAATAAGAAAAAGAGTAATTTCATTATATAAATATGCAGATTCAAAAAAAAATTCAAAGTTTTGCAATCTTTGAACTGATAAAATGCATTTTTCCAGATGGATATTTCAAAAAAATTGAAAAATATTCAAGCGACCATATTAACAGAGAAAACAGTGAACTAAATGGCATATTGGGAAATGGAGGCCGAAAAATAGAACCGTACATATATAACAACTGGAATTTTTCAGGGATTCCATAGCATTTCAGAATACACTTGGTTTGGTTAGTGTGTGTTGTTTATCGGCACAAGAGCCATAATTGGCTACACTGTACCAATTTCCAAATACAAGCTACTTGATTATGCACAATATTCTTGAAAATGCAGAGCTCCATCTATCTCAAAGGAGGTCACAGAAAAGAAAGCATAGACCACCTCCAAAATGAAGAGCATGAGCTAACAATTTAGTTGGAATAAATTGAATGAAATTTCAGAAGAAAAAAAAATTGTGTAATGACTAAAAATAGCCAGGATGAGGATCTCTGTTGGGAACCTTGAAATAAATTTAGTCTCACTTTAAACTGAAAGCCAAAATGGAAACTTTGGTTAAGTACTCGAAAGTTAATGAACTGGGTATACTGATTAATGAATCAGTCTCAAATTTTAGAAATAATGAGTCCTTCACAACCAGTACATTCCTTTTTAAATTGCTAAATTGAAAATAGTTTTGAAGCCAGCTTAATACAATACCAAATTACAAGGGTTTGAAACGAGGCAATATGTTTTTGTAAATTTTGCATGATTTGTATAATAATTTTTAGTCATACTTAATTTTCAACTTGAGATTTAATTTTTCATTACTAAATTTGTATTTCTAATGCACAATCTATTTTTCTACATCGTTATAAAGTGAAATAACATGCTATTTATTTATTTTTTTTATTATTTTCTATATTGCCTGTGTTTGTACAATTTTAATAAAGATAAATTTGTTTCTAATTTTCATGTGTATTCAGAGCAATATTTGAAAACAGAACAATATTCATAATTCAGAACAATATTTGAAAAAGTGATATTTTCGGTATCGCTTCTTTAGTGTAATTTTAATCAAGTTATTTTACTGTTTCTATTTTTCTACAGTGCTATGACGTACAATATTAAAAATTGTTATGTTTGCTATATTGCATTAATAAAGATAAATCTGTGTTTCTAATATGGGCAGTCTATTTTCTTACTATACTATAAACTAAATAAGGTTGGCCAAAATAGTTATGATTGACTTTAACGTCACTACATATCGTGATATTAACAAATCAAAAACAATGTGGTCTTTTTTAATCACAATTATTGAATATTGTGATTTAAAAAAGAAACATTGTATATATTGTCATCATCACATTTCTATAGAATTACGCATTTAAATTTTTCTCTACTTTTTTTTAATGTAATACAGGCATAAAACTGCTTTTGATAAAATAGACAACATTATAATGTACCTCCTTCTTCAAAATGTGGGAATCTGAAAGTTTTACTAAAAATTTACGATTGCCGCTTGTACAAAAACTTCAAAGATTTTTTTTAAAAAAAACTCTTGAAGTCTGAAAAATTTATCGAAATAAAACATTAAAAAAAAATGCAACCGTTTCCCCCTCCCCTTTCTTAAGTTTTGATCTACAGAAAGCTGTTCAATTAACTTAAATGAATGAATTTAGTTAAAATATGCAGGGTACATCCTGAAATTTGCAGACGTTTGATAAACTCTTCTCAAATGTTATATGTTTAAGCACTTTTTTAAAAATCAAAATTCTAGTTGACTCTTTCAAATCTAATAATTCCAGCCAAAATCAAAAACTGAATAACTATTGCTGTGAAAGCTTAAGAATCCCACCTCTAAGTTATAACCAGTCTTTTTTCATCTGCTATACTGGATCGGTTCCTCCCCACTCATTCCCTTAATGAATCCCCTAAGTTCATATAAATTTTTGAATCACGTCTATCATTCGGCGGTATTGAAGAAATGAAAAATCCCACTCAATCACGAAAGGCGAATCTGCAACACCACCTGCCAGCGAAATTAGCTGAACACGTGTTCCTCAGCTAGCTGTCAGTTCTCACCTCATCAATTCTACACACCGGCGCGACACGATCCTACCCTATAATCTAATGCAAACGTTCTCACTGGCGTGAATAACTCATCATCTCTCAGCATTGCGGCCATAGCATAAACCTGATTTTTCAATGTGAAGGCATCAGCTTTTCTGCCCGGCACCTACTTATATCGAAATAAGGGTGGTGTTCACACTTTTGTCTTTTTGCACGCTTTTACATCTTAGGCGAACGACTATTACAAACCCCAAATCTGTTTCATGTCGGAAGGTAAAAATTTAACAATTTTAAACGATCTAAATACTGATTTTTTTCAAACTTTTACGATTAATTATGTTCTATATGCACTTATTCTTTGCTAATAATTTAAGTGAATATGTATGCATCTGTGGAGGATGAAACATTGCTCAAAGAAAAATTAATGTTTTCTACATTCACATTTTTCATTATTTGTAATGAAACAAGACTAAATAAAAATTCATGTATTTATTTGTAAATTGCAAATAATAGATAAAATCTGGATAAGTTTAGCAATTAATAAAACAAACTTAAAAGTTCTTGGAGTAGGTGAAAAATAAAAGTCAGATGCTTATTTTCTGAAACATTCCTTTATAACTGAAGCATAAATACCATTATGCTGTTGATTTGTATGTTTAATTTTCCACCAAGCAATATTTAAATCATTTTTCAGAATTTATTTATACTGCCCCTCTTTTTATGTGAAAGTGTATTAAATAAAAATAATAATAATAATTACTGAAACGTTTATAAACTTTTGTTTCATTTTTAAAAGTATTTTTTGGAAGTCGAGAGACACAGCGTTATATACATACAGGGAGTAGCTTTTATATTTTATTCAATACTGTTTTATTTATTTATATATTTCAAGTTATATAAATTTTGTACTTGGCACAAAATTTTGCTCTTTTATTAGTTAATGTGCTCACAAATCATTTCTATAACTCTAATTGGTGCCATTTATCCCAATCGAAATTTCGTTTGAAATGTAATTGGAGTAGGGCCCATTATATGCACTGATTTCCCCTACCCACCACCACCTTAGTATTTACTTAAAAAACAAAAAATATTAATCTAAAACAATCTTGAAAGACATGCTTTGTTTTCTGCTTTATTTTAATGATTTTTTTTTATTTAGTGATCCCATTTGTAAAACTGAATTAGATCCCCAAATAATTGCTGTTGCAAAAGGTTTTGGTTATTGTTAAATATCTTAAAAACTATTAGACAGAAATGGGTAAAATTCGCAATTACAATGCGTTTAAGTCTTGCTCCTTCGATTAGCATCAAAATTATTAACAGTCACTTCAAAAATTCTTAATTTGTAAATTAAAAGTGAAAATATAGAATACTCAATATTTTTAAATTGCAGACTTTTTTTTTTTTCGATTGTTGAATATTTTAATGCGCAATAAAAGCTCTTTTTTAAATCATCATTATATTTTTGAATACACTGAAAAAAATGGAAACTCATTTAACTTAAGGAATTCAAGTTTCCATTTGATTATAACTCATCAACTATTAACTTAAAATTTCAAAATGTTATATGTTTTTGCACTGCTTTAATTTGTAGAATTCAGATATGTATTCAAAATCAGCTGTTGCTCTTTCAAAAAATTGAATCTGAGAAAATGTAAAATATGGAGACAATTATCATCATCAGACTTGCATCAGGAAATATTTCCTACACTTACAGAGAACATATTTGTACAATAAAGCCATTTACAGTTTTATTATGCGATAATCAGTTTTAAAATAGAGCAGTGTCCAGATTTTTTTCTGACAGACTACACAAGATATATTTTAAATGAAGATAGTGTTACTATGATGTATTGCTATATTAAAAAGAATTGAAATAAATTAAATTCACATATTTTTATAATTGTTTTGAAAATCTCCACAAATAAGTATTTGGTATTATTATTAAGAAGTTATTGAAGCTGCTTGTTTAAAAGATACCTTTAAAATGCAGTGTAACTAGATTTACAAAATTAGTGCTTAAAATAACTATTTTATTTAGTTTTAAAATTTAATTTGGTGCTTACTATTATCATTAGAACATCAAAAAAGATTTTTATTCATTAAAAATAAAACTTACAACTGCTTACCTTTTAGCCTAGATTGGTGGTAAAAGGTTTTGTTGTTCATTCACAATGAGGGTTGGGGGAATTCACTAATATCCTACCTTCTCATGTCTCTCAAGGATCAACTTATCTTATATTGCAAAAGAGAAAATGGATTAATGCTAATTTACAATAAAGTTTATTTTCTCAAGAGATATTTACAGTATAAATTAACTCTAATTTAACAATAATATATACATTTCTTTAAGCGATAATATCCCTACATACTATTCTTAATAAAAACAAAATGTTTCACTAATACCACTGTCCTCAAATTAACATTTTGTTCCACAATGCCATACTATAACCTATGTTAATATTATTATAAATTTAAAAAAAAATTGTCAACTTTTTAAAAAAATTACATGTAAACAGAACTTTTTTTCACATAATTATAAAAATAAAAATGTCTTCCAATTTTCTCAGATTTCTTAAGTGTAAAAATTTCATACCTCAGATTGTCATTAAGAATAAGTGAGGATAAAGGAATAAATAAATGAAACAAAATAATGTTTTAAAGAAGTTACAAAAATTCATAAATTCTGTATAAAATAAACAAATTAAATAGTGCATAATTCTAAACTAAAGCATGTTTCCACTCTCTAGAAAAACTGAAAATGAGTTACAAATCACAAATACTGTTATTACTGAATACACAAATCACTGTTATCAAACAGTTACATTAGTAAATATATCCTTTCCCCCATTGAAATAAGTTTGCTAAGTTATCATATGGCATTATATCATACAAATATTACTGAAATTAAATATTTCATAGAAATCTACCTTTACTGTTATTTTTCATGTTATTTATCCTAATATATTAAAATTTTGTATTTTCATAATTATCTTCAGATTTTGCATATTGAATAATTGCATCAAGTCATGACCAGCCATCAATAAAATCCTTAAAATTGTTTAAATACACTTACTAAGCTGCTCCATTTACACAGAATCATATGGCAACAAGGGCTCAGCTGTAAGACGAGGCTTGGGAAGGAAGAGGCATTGAAATAATTTCTAATTAATCAATTCTTTAAAAATAATATTTCAATCTCTCAAATACCATTTTCATAATAATGTTCAAACTTCTATATAGTACAGATTACTGTTTTCCCATGGAATCAAAATACTCAGTCAACAAATTCTTTTCTAAAACTATGTAAGCTCAGAGTATTTTCTCTCAGTTGCTCTTTCTTGTTATCTGTTTTCCTACACAGTTCTCTATGCCATAGCTTGGCCAAAGAAATCTTGATAAAAGCTAACACATTGGGCTATTTGAAATTATAAAGAATAAAAATCATTAAAAAATGCTATGCCTGCATCTTTAAATCATGTTTTGCATGCATGCCCAGGGCTGCATTAATTCTTCTAATGGCCTTTAGGCAACACAAATCTTGAGATCCATCCCACTTTTCAAATCAGAGTATTTTTAATTGATTTTAATAATTTTAATTTTAGGCAGTAAAATTTAACAAATTGAAATAACAAAGCATTTATTTTTGAGCCAATTTCAAGAACATAAGTAAAAAATTCAAAATTTAAATTTAAAGGTGACTTAAAATAGAATAGTTTAAAAAAAAGATAAAATATTTTTAATACAATTCAAATATTAATTAATTATCTGACATTTTTTAAATTATACAGCTTCATATCCTTTCAGAATTATAAAAAACTTGCAAAATGTAATTACTTCGGAATATTACTAGAATAAGATTACAAAATTTAAATGATATTTTAATTTATTTGAATACACTCAAGTACATGAATTTTTTAATTAAATAGAAGTAAGAAATTAAATTTTTCTGAAAGAATACCCAATAAATCTTGTAATCCCCCTTACGAAGTTGCCTGTTTTTAATCAGGCCTATGCATGTTATCATGTTGTATATATTAGTAATAATTTGATAATAAAAAATTACTTTGCATGTAGATGCTTAGAATGATAAATTATATTATGTATTTCAGCCTTTTTTCAAATCAGCAAATCTCTCAAAATACATCAAATTTTAAAAAATAAAACAAAATGGTAAAAAAAAAATTATAGCAAATCACCTAACAAGTAAGCAGTTAGTTTATTTTCTACAAAATATATATATTAAATTTTGCATAAAACTAATATGTAATTGCCAAATATATAATAAAATGGATTTTATTTGCAGCTACTGTTATTTGTGTAAAATAATTATTCTTAATGCTGTATCTGTAAATAAAATGTCACTTACAGGTACTGAACTTTCTTAGAAGTAATCTTTTTTTCTGAAGGAATAATTTAAGGCTCTAAAAATGAATACTATCCTATTATCTATAGTTGGTGTAATATTAAAATACTTATTAATTTAGAACACTTCTAAGTATAGGAGGAAGGAAAAATCAGACTACAAGTTATATTAAATATATGTGATAATAAATAAGGCTTTTTCATTGATTGACAGGAAATGGTGTTCAGATTTTTAGTTGATAAACATGATTGAGAAAAGGATAAAATTAAAATAAATTTCACAAATAAAATTTTTTTAATTTATCAGCCAAAATAAATTAGTCAAGTGGAAGGGGAAAAAAAGATCCCTTACATTTGAAAAAAAAAAAAAAAAACAGAAACTGCAACATTATGACTAAGAGAATGAGACCTTCTTGACTAAGTTCCTGATACTTCATTCATAAGAGCAAATGGATATTTACTATCTAGTTGTTCCCACTTTGATAGACAATCAATTATGTTATTAAATTGAAGCATATTTTTAATGAAAAACTGCAATTTCTCAACAGACTTATAAGCAGATTAAGGCTTATAAGCTTTTAAACTATTTCAAGCATAATGCAAACTAGGAACAAAAAAAGCTGAACATTATAAAATAATGAATTATTTTATGAAATTCACTGTGAAAAATAAGTATAATTAATTGAAACAAAATAAATTTATATGTGCGTAAGATATTAAAAATATCATAGAATAATTACATAAAAGGAAAATCGATCCATCTTAAAAATGACAAAATTCAATTCTGAAAATGCTAAAATCTGCTGAAAGGTGTCATGTCTGCTATTTAGATCAATGAAAGCAGCAAAAAGCTAAATAAGTTCTTAGATAATAAATAAGATTTCTTTTAAGTTATACAACTTGTTAAGATTAGAAATTCAATTTTTACTTTTGAAATTGTCAAGAGCTGCCATTTCATTAATAGAGACCCTTCACATTATTTCTAGTGAGTTAAATTACATTAATAGGAAACTAGCAATTAAAATTGACTAAATTGAAACTAGCAAGTGAAATTAAATGAAAATAACATAATAAAATGTTTAATGAAATTGGAAAACATTTCCAATTTATAAGTAAATCATAAATTACTTATAAATCGAGGAAGGAGTATTCAATTTCCTACACTCAATTACAAAGTGAACATTTCCAAACACCTACTAAAGGAATATTAAATCTGACATGAACTCTATTTGACACAAAAAATTTTCTGCAGGCACAGAGCCTGCCTACAAATACTATTTTATCCAAAAATACATAATGATAAATAACTTTGCTAGTTTTTTTTATTACATAGAATATTTAATAATATTATTTAAACAAAATTCTCTTCAAATATTAATTATATATTAGGAACATTTCAGGAATATATGACAAGGCATAATGAAGTAATTTAGAATTCAATTTGACAGTAAATAAAATTTTACCTAAAAGAGTAGTAAATGAAATTAATAATTGCCTTTAAAATATATCAGTTTAATTTCAAATAATTTAAAATCTAAAATTATTCCAGGAAAAAAAAGCCTTTTTTTTGTATTATAATATGTTAACACTTAAATGGGGAGGTACAAAAAAATTTTAGTTCATGTAAAAATGCCAGTACGGGATTCTCCAAACTCTGCAGACATTTTAAATACTACAAAAAATGCTTTAAATTAACTAGAAAAATTAATTTCAGAATATATAACAAATGTCGATTTAAACAAATGCAATTTTCTGTTTTTCTTATACTTATTTTTCCATCACATAAATGCATGACAAAGATAATAGAATATAAAAATTAGCCCTTATATAAAAGATATCTTTAAAAAATGAATGAGGAAAAACTGACCTGTTTTTGCATGTAAAAATTCATTCAGTTCAGATTTTTGTGCACATACATAAGACAAGTTTAGAGTGCATTCTGAGCATACAGATCTTTTACTATCTAAGCATTTTTTTTTTCTTTAGAGAATAAAATTTGTCTTTTTGTGCTTCTAATTTGTATTCCTTCAAGATTATTAACCTCTCTATCATTTCCTGAAATTCATGCAATATTTCAGTTCAGACTTTTATATACACACATATGTCGGTTTGGAATGCATTCTGAACACACAGATTTTTTACCGTCTATGCATAAATACAGAGTTTTTCTTTAGAAAACAAAATTCGTTTTCTTGTGCTTCCAATTTGAATTCCTTCTTGTAACAATTTCAGTTTAAATTTTTGTGCATTTATATCAGACAAGTTCGGAGAGCATTCTGAACATATAGATTTTTTTACAGTATACACATAAATATAAATTTTTCCTCCTTTTTCTTGAGTAAACAAAATTTATTTTTTATGTTTCTAATTTGAATTATTTCAAGACTGTTTATCTCTCCATCACTTCCTACAATTTACTTCATTACAATGTAGAGTTCTTAATTTGTCCTTGAATTCAGATATAACTTACGAAGAAACTCTTCAGATATAACTTATGAAAAAAAAACTATGGAGAAACTTGAGATTTCAAGACTTCTAAGTAAATAAAATTTTTTCTCTACATTTCCCTAATCTTTCATATTTTGGAATGGAATTTAAATCTTCCAGTGAAATCTTCTGTAATTGGTCTATAAACATGCTATAAGAAGATTTAAAAATTGTTTCAAAATCAAATTGAAGATATTTTGTTTCAAGATTTTCAGAGAGAATTTCACCAAAAAATTTTTCTTTCACATATTTATAATTCTTCAAAGGAGGAAAATACCAGAGAAAAGTATCATTAACATTATATAATAATTCAGCATTTTCTACAGAATCATTTTGAGACATATCAAATGATGGTAAAAGAAATATTTTTGGCTTATATTTTAAGGAAGGGCAATTCTTGTCACTAAATAAATTCAAAATATCATGAAGCATAATATATTTACCATCACTACCATATATAACTTTAGAATCCTTATTTTTAACACCAAAACCTAGAATAACAACAATGCAAGAACTTACATCACTAAAATTCATCTTAGAAAATTTTTTCAGTTTTAAGTAAAAACTATCAGCTAATAGATTTTCTTTATATTTGTGGCTTTTATAACCAACTGTTGATAAAGCTAAATCAAGAGCTCGAAATTCCAATTTAAATCCATCCTGCAAAACCTTTGATTCTACAGCAGTTTGAATTCCTTCAAAGTCATAATTCAATAAAACATAATAATATCCATGCTTATCTGATAACTGGTAGGCTGGATTTGCTAAATGACACAAATCTTCAGCTATGGAAGCATATTTCTTCTTATCTTTTAACAAATTAATGAAACGAAAGAAAGCATCAGGACCACGAGTGGGTAATTCTTCAAAAAACGATGCTTCCCCATCATAAATATCTCTAAGCATATGGGTAGTGAATATTTTTGATTTTCTTAAATCATCTTTAATATCGAGCAAATTGATCGATTGTTGCAGAAGATGGATATGTTTTTTGATCACGTTTCTATGTCTATAATCCATGGTATTTTACACATAAGCAGTTCAGTTTGCAGATGATCACTATCGACTCCTTTTTTTTTATTTTTTTTTTTACCTCTAAGTTATTTTAGTAAGCAGTTTAGTAGCACTCATCAATAAAGTTTAACGTGATTGTTTCTATAATTCAATATATTTAAAATTTAGGACTTAAAAGAAAATACTTGTTCAGAAATTTTCTTCTCAATTAAACTCGCAGCAATTCTCCAAGCAACGGGAACGAAAAACTGTTGCGACGGCAGTCCTTTTGATTTAAATAGACTAAAAATGAAAATAGAAAGAATTCCCTCACATTATGCTACGTGGTTTCACTTTTCTGTACTTGCAGTTGTACTCTTTAAAGAACAATAACCTGTAGTGGTGATAACGTTAATTGAACGTTATCGTAGAATGCGAAGTTTAATACTATCACTTATTTTTGCATTCAGTTTTACCTGTTATTTCAATTCTTACTATAGTCTAAGCGCGAAAAGGGCCCGCTTCAATACAAGTCCCCTATGGAGAAAAAGCTATAACTTTGCCACTTCCCTGATGGATGACGTATTCGCGTTTCTACGTGTCAAAGATACCGATTCGTAAAGTTCGCCGATTGCAGGAAGATTTTTTTTAAAAAAAATTTAGCTTTTGAGTGCGCCGGAGTTTTGTTGTGACTCTTGGCTCTGAAAAACAGAAACAAAGCAGTCAAATATATCTTGTAAGTTTTAGCACAATCATCGACATTTGCAAACATTGTTAGTTTTTTGCTTTAAATTTCTGCTACACAATTCCAATTTTCTACAAAAAGCATTCACTTTATCACTCGTGTTGTAAAGCGAAGCGAAATATAACCGCCACCAGGCGGCGATGTCGTGACGTCAGCCTGCGAGCTGCTTGATATATTCAGTATGGATTGTGATCTCGGCGTAACCGTGTGATTTTTATAAGTGTATCTGTGTTTGTGTCGTCCATTTGTCAATAAACGTTATGTGTCTGAAAAAACCTTTGAACTTATTTTGACTTAAGTACCCCGCATCTGGTAGATGCAAACCTATTTGATTTTTGAAAGATTCTATGTTTAGTTTTGGTTTCCGAACAACTCGTATCCAACAAATGTGTATTTGCTCCTTGGAGTTGAAGATTCAAGTTATTTAATTTCTGAAATATGTCGACCAAGTACCTCAATTTCATCACAAATAAACCATCGCGAAAATTCTCGGCCTCCAGTCTGTTATCTTCTTCTAGGAAAATAGCGATTTCTTCTCTTTATTCATAAGCACGTTGCAAAAATTTCCCACGTGATGACCATCTTGCCTCGCAATAAAATAGTAACGCTGAATGTACTGAACCCATGTCTTTACAAAGTGCGGATAAGATTCTCGATTTCAGAGGTCTCATTTTTATATAATTTACTACGGTTACAACCGTGGTTAACACAATATTCAGACCAGGACTCATTGCTTTGGAAGCCAAAGCTTCTCTGTGATCATGCAATGTGTGCACTGATGCGATTTTTGTTTTACAAGTGCTTGAATACCTTGGAATCCTCCGGACATTGAACAAGCACCATTGGTGCATATTCCGAAGCAATTTTTCCATTCTATGTTTGCCTCGTTCATAAAATCCTTTAAAATAGCAAATAATGCGAGCGCTGTTGTTCTGAGTTCTATTAGTTTGCCGAAAAGTAGTTCTTCTACTACTGACATATTATCACAAATTCGAACATAGGCAATTAAATGAGCATCTTTATTACTATCTGTTGCTTCGTCAAGCTCTTCTGAAAACAATTTATCCCCCAATTCCGAGAAAAACTGACACTGTACATATTCGGCTATATCGCCAATTTGACAAGCAACAGTATCATTTGAAAGAGGTATGGACTGCAATTGTTTTCAAAAATTATCTCCAAACATAGTTTCTCTTGCTGCTGTCAAAATAAGCTTTTCACCAATGGTGTGTGGTTTTTTACATCTGGCTATTTTATTTAAACTTTGTAAGATGCAATTAAAGCTTTTTTATTGACAGAAAAAGTTTATTTTAAAATGATTTTTGCTTTTTATATGATTTTAATTCGAAGAATTCTTTGGGTTTGTTGACGTATTTACTATAAAGCGTTTCCAAATGTCGTTTAAGTTTATTAGGTTTCATGCTGTCTGCGGCCAACATTTTTGAGCAAATGATGCACAAGGGCCACCTTCTTCATTTACTTCAGCACTGGTAAACCCAAAATTTAAGTATTCTTGAGAATATTTCCTTGATTTTATTTTCGGAACCACGTTCGTCTGTATACTTGTTGATGCTTGACTAATGCCCACTTACTTCCACTTAAAAATTTATTCATGAGTCTGCATAAAACTGCTACCTGCTTAATATGGTGAATTGCAATTAACACGAAAACATATATAACATACACATTCACTATAGATTCGATAGCGATAAAAGGATCGACTCGAATGAGACTGGCTGGAATTAAAACTTGTGCTATGGAACATTTTTCTTCTTCCTATGAGGAAACATTTGTTCCGCGCATGCTCGAGACAGCATAGATCGTGTGGATTCCCTTCCGCAAACAATGCTTATTTTTTTCTCTTTTGTTTAGTCATGATTCTGTTTTATTTCTTTTATTATTCGAAAAAATGTATTCCGAGTTTCTAAATTTAGCTCACCACGTCTAGGTTAGCTTTCATTAATGAATTTTTCTACTTTCATATTCGTTTAACGTTATCTCCCTGTTTGGCTTTCATTTCAAATATAATATTTAAATTTTCTCCGCTTTCATTCGCCTTTATCTGTTCACCGCCCGCTTGTCCAAAATGCAAGATGTTGTTTCTCGCCAACGTTGGCTCGCTTTTACTCTTGTTTTGGCAGTTAGTTAATAATAATTTAAAAACAGAATCCAAAATACTCAATATATATTATTGTTGTATATATTTTATTGTAAGCGGGGGCCGCGATGAAATTATGTTTGAAAACTGGGCAGCAAATACTGAAAGTTTGAGAAACGCTGGCATAAGTGCATGAAATTTTAGTATATTTCGAGCTCAAAAGTTATTAATTTTAAACTATACATTTCTTTGCGTTACATTTTTAAATTTCTTTCTCATTTTTAATACGCTGTTTCTAGGAGTTTTTTTTTTAAATTAATACGGTATTAACATTAAATATGTCTTATTTATATTGTAAAGAACAACTGCGATCATCATATCATGTTTCTATTTTACACACGTACCGTTCATGATTTACATTATATCGTTAATATCATACATTTCGCACCTATTTGTCAATTAAATCTAAAATTTATTGTATTTTACAATAAAATGGATATTAACTGAAACTTATAAAATCAATCAAAATTAAACTGAAAAGTAATACAAAATCAACATATTTACATGGAATAACTATAATAGAATTAAAATAAATATCAAACTGCAACACAAAATTTTAATTATACGCACAGTAAACCTTTTTTTTCATTTCACTCTCCGAACGCACATTTGTATAGAAGTTTTTGAAATAAATATGGTATGTTTATTAAATATTTTACATATTACATTATCAAGTGGCATTCTATTTTAAATATTATTCTTAGCATCATTTATGGACACACTTTCGACTCAATTGTATCAATCATATATCTAGTTATTGTTCTCAACTGTTAAATTTAGTGTACTATGTTTTAAATTAAGATGCAAATTAAAATCTTAAGTTATCATACGAATATCAAAAAATAATACCTAAACAAACGCATCGAAAAAAAAATCTAACATTGTGATACATCCTGGGCAATATTCTATACATCCCATTACACTTACGCATCAGTATATCTGTATATTTAAATTTAAATTATTAATTGAGAAATTTTACATTCTGGAGTATCATCAGAATTGGAGTCAGAAATGTTTATTCTTACTTTATTTTGCTCCCAAATGCCATCCATCATGCCATCTATTGTTGAAAACTCTTTTTCAATTTTTGTTACATGGATAATAGCATTTTTCCAGTCATTTGTAAAATTTTTCTCCAAGCCTCATGTAATAAATTTTGTACCTGTTGTAATGAGAAGGTTTGATTT
This sequence comes from Argiope aurantia, assembly GCA_026543865.1. NCBI lineage: Eukaryota > Metazoa > Arthropoda > Arachnida > Araneae > Araneidae > Argiope > Argiope aurantia. Next base: position 540,603 of record JAPMOR010109940.1, read on the forward strand.
GTTCGAACATCATAACCTTTCCACGTTATGTGTTTTTTTCGTGCTGCTACTTTGAGATAAAGGGTACATGGAATGTTTCAGAATTTAATAATAATAATAATTAAAATATTAGCAATGAATAATGATAGAAATGTAAATTGCATATATTACATATTTGAATTAAATTATAATAAAAGTCAAATTGTGACACGAATTTTATACTATGTATAAAAAAAATTTCGTTAAAAAAAAGCAAATCTCCTAAAAATTACTATGGCGTGCAGATTACATATTTTACTTTATATTATACAGCTCAATTGAAAGTTTCGTATCTTATCTGAAATATTTTCTACGGCAGAATTCACGATTTTGCTGGTACACTTTTGCCTCAAATAGTCCTTTAAACCATGTTTTTTATTTTTCTAGTACTTATTAAATGGAAAGAAATAAATTTGTGGTCGATTCATATTTCTGTAACTATGCAATTCTGCCAAAAAAAAAAAAAAAAGCTGGAGGCAAGAGCTTGTGATTTGACTCAAAATTTTCCGAAAAACATAATTGGAAAAATTGCACAAATTATCCAGGGAAGAAATGTTGCACTGATGTTGATAATTCTAAGTAGTTTTATTGAATATTAGCTGATATATACAATACTGAATGCGCTTAAAACCTTTTTCATTCATAAATTTTTTATGTAAAATTTATTTTTGAATAAAACGTTTAATATACAAAAACTTTTTATCATCTGCAATGTTTTTTCATCAAAATTAGAATATCAATCAAAACAGGTTACTTTCAAAACTGCCAATAACTGATTTCCACTGTAAAGTTAGCAATATTAATTATATTAGTATTGCAAATTTTATTCACAAATGCTGAAGTATAAGAAAATTTTAAAGAGCTATTTGAGAAACAATTAATTAAATAGTTACTTTTTCATTATTAAAAAACTGAATCAACTAAGTCGGTAGGTTTCTTGATACATACTGTTAATCATTTGCTTCTAAAATTTTCTTTTAAATTTTCTCTCATGGCCTTTAGCAAAAACCTTTGGTATGCATTCTTGTTCATGAAGAATAGAAAACATTTCTTTTGCTCACGAAAGATTTATTTTTCTAGTTTTCATCTGAACTTGAGTGATAAACTTATGTTTTCTTTTAGTTATCGTTAAATCACTATTTTAAAAT
>JAPMOR010109940.1:543929-553968 GCA_026543865.1 Argiope aurantia
AGCACTGGCAGTTATAATTACTATACGGGTAAACATTTCTTTAAATACTTAAAAATTATCCTGGACAAAATTAAAGATGAAGAGCACTTTATTATTTCTAGTAACAAAGAAATTCTGGATTTTCTTAAAGATAACAACATTAATAAACTTAATACTTTTGATTTCGAAAATTTGTACAATAATCTACCTCATGAAAAATTAATAAAAGTCTGCACTTTTGTCTATGACGAATATTTAAATGAAGATATCATTCCTAAAAATAACTGGCTTGAGTTACGTAATTTTAATATTACTGAAAATTACGTTTTTAATGGTATTAACTTTTATAAACAGGTTAAGGGCATTCCAATGGGAACGGCTTTCTCAAGTGCTTTGGCTAATATTTTTCTACATTACTATGAGAAAAAAATAATTAAATATAATTTGATAAACGGGTGGAGATATATTGATGACCTACTTCTGATTGACTTCGACAATACTAATATTGTAACTAATTGCTATCCAAAAGATTTAATTCTAACAGAAACGAATAAAAATCAACTTGAAGCTACCTTTCTGGATTTAAAAATCGAAATTGATAATGATAAAACAGTTGTTGGTATTTACGATAAAAGGGACGAATTCAACTTCAAAATAACAAAACTATGTAATTACCATTCAAATCTAAACTCTAAAATCTTCAAAAATCTAATTTTCTCACAAGTTAACAGGATAAAAAAGGTTTGCAATAATAAAAACTCCTATATTGAAGCATCAAACCACCTCATTAATAATTTAATTAAAAATGAATTTCCCCAAAATTACTGTAATGTCAATTTTTTAATTAAACAAGGTATGGTTTGGGATTAATCCTTTTGGCTTAAATAAAAAATTAGAACTTTCCTTGCTTTTTTTTCACTCAATAGGTGGCGCTGCGAGCTTACAATTTTTACCTAAATTGCCGTTAGCTTTGTTTTTAATGGGCGGGAATCACAATCGATAGCTTGGGATTTTCTGGACTGTTATAGAAGGTATGTGTTGCCTTTCATTACATTTTTTAACTTTTCATTATTTCTTCTGTGTTTAATTTGTCTGTATTTGGTATTTTAGTGTTTTTTGTTATTGTATTTTTACTTATTAGTAGTTTTTCTTCTAATTGGTTGTTTTGTTTTTTCCTTTCTGTTAAAATGGTATATCTCTTAGGCCTAATTTCAGGGGATTTTCGGGTCACGAAGGAATCATTATTAGACGTTTGTCTGTTTTTCCTTTACAGAAAAAATCCCTTTTTTGAATCCCTGCCTGAGGGTGACCCTTGAAAAAGTCTTCAGGCCGGATTCTTCCTTTTTTAATATTTTTATTTGGTTTTTTGTTTTTCCATTTTACTTTATTTTTATACTTTTGTATCAGTTCATCTGTGTTCTAGAAGTAGCTGCATTTGCGCTCTCTAAATACTATGAAGTTTTTACCTGTTCCATTTTTGGTTTTGTTTGAATAGATTATATTTTTTGTTGCATTTTTGAAATTGTTTTGCTTTCGTTGTCATTTTAGTTTAGTTTTCAAACTATTTCTTGCTTTTGATTGGTTATATATATATATATATATATATATGCAGGGTGTTGCCGAATGACTATTATCCTTGCTCTGAATTCATCGTTCGAATTTGACAACGCTCTCTGCGAACATCAGTACTGATGTTGCAACGATGTTTTCTGGTGCCCCTTTTAGTTTTTCTTGAATATCCTCGGTTTTCACTCTACACGCTTACATCATAGAATATAAAATTCCTTACACTTTCAAACTTTTAGTTTTCTTCAAGTTTAAATATTTTTGTAAATATGGGCTCTAAACTACTTTTTCGTTTTCAGTAATTTGCGACCCCCTAAATCATCAAATCTGCATGTTACCTACATGCAAAAACAAAAAAAAAAAACTTTTAAGAATGTGCTTTCACTTAAAAAAAATCATAGATGGAACAAAACATTTGTTATTTTTTATTTATTTTTACAGTTTCCAACAGTTCTCAGACTCCCTATATTTTTGCGATTTTCCCCTACTAAACGCCATTTGGGACCCTATGTTGTATGGTGATTCTTTATCCTCTTGATGCCTACTATCACCCCTCTGAATTTGTTGGTCGAATTTGACACCCTGTATATATATACACATTCGATGAATTAAGAGATTTGTACACATTTTTTGGTTTCTTAAAGCATAATATTGTTACGAATTTGTGATGCTGCTTCCCAGCATAGTTGGTTCCATCATCAGAAAGACCGTTTTACAGTCATCTGTATTGGACGGAGTCCGGGTGTCGCGTCAGAGGTCCCAGAGCTTGGCGACAAACTTGGCAACCATTTGGCGACGAATTTGGCGACTTTGACGCCAAAATATATTATACCCGAAACATCGAGAATTTTCCCGATCCGTCCATTGGGAACCGAGATACGCCTCGAAAGTTCCTGATTGGTCGAGAAGCTTTTAGCCCCGCCTCCTGAGACCTATAAAAGGAGGCAGTCTGCAGCTGCCAGAGGAGAGTAGTCGGAACCGACGATAAACAACTGGTCTTCCAGAGATTAGCAGAGCAGCGACAGAGTCAAGCTAGTGCTGCACTAAGCTGTGCGCTACTGTCTGCAGTAGAGTCTTGTTGTGTGCTGCTGTGTGCACGTCTTGCGGGTGAAGATAATTGTCTTCTCTATGCTGTATATAGTTGTCGTCTTTGTGCTGTCCTGTGTGTCTTCGTGTAAATAAACGTCGTTGTTTTATTTTCTACTAGTGATTGAGCGTTCTCCACACCATATAACTTACACTATCCAAACGAACAGGGAAATGTCGTAACAATATTAATATAAATTATTTTTGATTATTATTTCACTATCGTATGAAAAGTTCCATAATAACAACTTTTTGAATTTTTTTGGAAGGGGGAGGGATTTTTTTAAATTCTTAAAATTATAATGGAGAAAATTTTCTTTGTAAATTTAGTATAAAACTTACAAACTGATTTTATACAAAAAAAAAATTTCAAGCATTTTTTGAAATATTCTTGATACATTTTATATTCAAGGGCTTTCTATATACATATAACGATTACTGTGAATTTAGTTGTAGTTATAATGTTTAAACCGTATCACAAACTATTTTATATATTATTATTTTTTAGTTGCAATTTCAATCTGAAAACTCCTCGGTATAAAGTGCCAGAAAAAAAAATAAGGATTGTGTGTGTGTGTGTTTTTTTTAGTATATATATATAAAGAGAAAGAGAGATGGGCGCAGTTTTGATATTTGTTCTGAGCGCCCTTTTATATAGGTATGCACCTGCAAAGGATATATTAAAATAAAATTTAATAAAATAGACGTGAATTAGTTCTTAACGTTACCTATCAAAAAAGTACATAATAATTTCCTCATTTCGAAAAAATCTGAAGTACATTTTCTAAAAATAAATAATTAGCCACCTTTGGCGATCAACTTGTTCGTCCAGTTTATTGATATTCTAAAATTTTAAACCATTAATATGGAATGTATTTAAAAAAATAAATGAAGGGGATACTTTCGATGTTATGGATGATCGCCAAGAGGTTATCGCCATGTAATAAATAAAGCGAGCGATACCTCAATGACATTGGTTACCCACTTGCTTTTTCGCTACGAGTATTATCATTGTCATCTATCTCCAGACGGTAATCTTTTAGCTCTAAAGCGGTTCTTGTGCTTCCGTTTTAACAAAAGGTTCTTAACTGTTTTCGTTACGTTTAATGCGGTTTTGTGCTTCCGCTTTTGTATAAAGTTCCATCTAATAATGATATCATTAAAAAAACATTATACTCTGTTTCACCCTAACTTGGCAGTATTGTACAAGGTAGAAAATGTGATGCTCCGCGTTGGGAAAGAGTTCCCAATCCATTCCGACTTTAAAATAGTTAAAATGCGCAAAAATTTTTAGATTTCCTTTGTCCATTATGGTAACATTTTGTTATTTATTTTCAGAAATTTGGCTGAAATACTCAGAAAAATGGGGGGCTAAAATTTGAATACAATCAGAAGAAACAATGTTGGATTTTTTTTTTTACCTTTTGATTATGTATTTTCATGAAATATAAAATTTATTAATCATTATCATTAATTTTATGTTCAATATATTATTGAAGTTTTTATTCTCATTAAAAAGAAATACTATATATAGCCTTTTTACATAATCGTCGACAAACAGTTATTTGATTAAATCTGGTGATAGAAGTTTTTTAGGTTCAGAAATCGGAGCCAGTAGCCTTCATAATTTCTGTTTAATCAAAAAATAAAAAAATGCTAATTTCTTATTGAAATTTAGAATTTGAAAATATTGTAAAATATTTTTACTGTCATGGAATTATTATTAACAAACAGCAATTTTTTTTTCAATCAATGTATTTGAATAATTTTTGTTCCATGGTGGTATAAAAGTTCAGTGAATCTCTAAAAATAAACCTTGTATAGTTTTAAAAAAAATGGATATTAATCAAGCTTTTCATTTAAATTACCTTTACAGCTGCTTACTCAATGAATGGAAAACATTCTCTGATAACAACAATAAAAAAAAAAACTTAAATAGAACAATTCATTTACAAGTAATTCCGTATAAGACTGAGATGCAAAAGTAAGTTGCGATAAACAGAAACAAACCTGCATGTTTTAAGTCCTAATGAACAAAATTTAAAAAATCGTCTTGTGGAATTAAAAGAGCTTCTCTACGATTTTTAAAGCTTCTGAAAAGGTGCAGGGAGATTTCTGATTGAAAGAGCTTTTCGAATTAAAATCTGAAACTAACAAACTAAACTGTAATAAGGCATTCTTCTAAAAAGTTCCAGAAAATTAATTAAGTTAATCCCTCATTAAAGTGGGGAATCGAACGAAACAAGGTAAATAAAAAGGCTAATTCCAGAAAATTCTAATTTTCTAATAGAGAAATATGAAAAATTTTCAGTATTTTTTTCATTATTTTCAGAAAAAAGTATGAAATAAATGTTTATGCAATTTCGTCATTGTTTGTTTAATTCACTTTAGTTAATGATTAACATATTTTTTTAAAAATTTAACAGAATGTTAGGATTTTCTCTGAATTTTATTAAAGAATTATAGCTGTTGCATCGATAGCTCTTTTAAGTACTTTTTTCGTTGTTTAGGAGGGTTGAGGTGGTAAAGTCTTGGCTTTATAACTGGAAGGTTTCAAGTTCGAGACCCGATTCCACTGAAAAACCTTCGTGTAAGTGGAGCTGGGGCATGTTGAATCCACCGGGGTCAAACGTCCTCCGTGTGGTGTGGTGTGGAAGTTTAGAGAAAGGGCTGCCGACTCAGGTGCCGTCTTCATCATCTGACGGCGGCTCAAAATTACGAGGTCCGTTCCAAAATAGCTCTAGTGTTGCTTTAAAAACGGGACGTTAATATAACTAAACAAAACACTGTTTTAGAGTATAATTTTAATTATTTTATAGAAAAAAGCATTTAATTTCAATTTATAAGAAATGTAAAGTATCGGGCGGTATTTGATCGGTTCAATTTATCCGCAAGCCCTTTCAGTGTGAAATTCTTTCAAGAAAATTGTTCATAAAAATTATAAATTCCAAAGTAACAATAGTAAATGATAGAGAATTTTTATAATAGGTAAAATAATTTCTACTGGTAAGAGGGAGGATGTGGATTAGAGAAATAACTATCAATTTCTCATTTTAAGAAAGTTCTCTTACTCTGTTTAGTATCTTTAAAACATTAATTCATCAATACAACTCATAAACCCCTTTTGTTATATTTTTTTTCTCAAAAGAAATAATACAGAGAATGCTGCTTAATGTTGTCGCGATTGATATTATTATTCACTTTATATTATCAAAGTCTTCTGACCTCGAATCGACGTATTAAAATATATCCAAAAAATATCATTTATTGTGATCACTCAATCGTTTATTGTCATCAGTTTTAAACTAGAGAATAATACCGATCCGTCATTTTCAACAAGGGATTGATATTGTAGCGTTTCTTCGTTTCCTCCCATGATAATTGGCATTCCGGCCAGATGTAACGTCACCTGTTTTCTCACACTTCGTTAAGTACTTCCGGACCGCCATATGGGGATCCTCTTCACCTGTGGAGTCATTGTGTCCGATCATTTGTTGTATTCATATAAAGAACAACATATGTGTGTTTCGTCGTTTCAAAGAGATCCATCATATCTTCAAGGGAGAAGAACGTCAAAACATCCAGATGTTAAACTTTTTTTCCATTATAAATGGACTCGTCACATCTTCGAGAAACGATCAATCAACAGCAACCGTTGTCATTAAATGTTGAAGTCAGATGGACTTTAGCCGGTGTTACCTGTGAATTGAATATAATTTTCATGAATTTGCAATTCATGTCAGCTGCAAAGATGAACCATTAACAGACATTCCCAGACCGACTGGAGACCATTGAGGAAGCTTTGCTGAGCAGCTATCGGGTGATAAGGAACTCAAGTGCACCAATGAGAAAATCAGAGGTGGATATTTGACGGAAATAAAATGCAGTATTTTTGTTTTGAGAGGAGAGAAGATCAGTGAGAGCCGTTTAAGGAGGAGTCGGAGAGGCGTAGGTGTTGGAAGGCGTTCTTGATTTTGTGAGAAGCTCCGCGTGATTCTGGTTGAAATGGTGAAAATTGTGTCATCTTATAGAATTTACTCTGGTATTTCAAAATATGAGCACATCATGTATGCGGATCTGTCTTTTTTTTTTTTTTTTTTTTTTTTCAAATTTAGATCCTTCCCTCCCTCCAGATTTGTAGCATATTCTTTTGTCCACCATAATTTACAGAAACAGTGAGAGATGGAGTAGAATTGTTATGATATTTTCTGATCCACATGTACTTTTCTATCCTCCTATTTTTTCGCAGATTAAGTCCAACTAACTCTGTATACAAAATGTCTTATTAAAGATAATGAATATAAAAAGTTATAGTGCAAATGTGGCCAACTTTCAGAAACGTGTACGCAGACCGATTTTGTATAAATTCATATAATTTTTTTTTCAGTTATAAGATTGGGCAATATGTTATTTTAGAGTAAAATTAAAGGAAAAGTTTTATTGATTGTACTTTCGAAATAATAGTTTGCAACCGCGGTCAAACATATCCGATTTAATTGTGCTGTGATATTGCTTCTTTCTAAAACTAAGAACGTGCTGTCTCTAATCCTTACCTCGAGGACTAAATTTATTGTAAATTTATAAAAATGCGTATAGGAGTATCAAAATTATCTCATTCAAATCTTGAAATTAAAAAAAATCCACAAATTTATAAGAAGAATTAAATTTAAAAGGAATTAAAAATTTTACATTCTCAGCTTACGCTTTGCCACCTTTTATTAATTTTTCAAAAATACATTTTTACGAACAAGAAAAATAGATAATTTAAAATATTGTTATGGAAAAGTGACCGATGTCTGAGTCCGATTAGTGAGTGTAAGGAGAAACATTCCAAAAGGCTCAATAGCAAAGAACGACATTTATTTAACACGGACACGCAGACAACAACAACAACAACAAAAAGCCGAAATGTACACAAGAGCAGCACTTGCAGTAAAAAGAAGAATACAAGAATTAAATTGGTATAAAGCAACCGTAACAGCACAATGCACTCAAAGAGAACTCCGCAGAAGAATGACTCCAAGCAACTATTTTTGCCCCTCCAGCGTTTCCGACTCGTTACTCACCAATTGCCTACTCAATACTGACTGGCTGTTCAGCACACGACTGAATGCTGTCTCAATACTTGACTGACTCCGGCTCTGTCTCCTACCATTTTTTAGTGCCCTGAAATTGCAATAAAGAAGGTTCGGAAAAGATCATTTAAGGTTTAATGAACCTACCGCCAAAATTTCTGGTAGATTCTGGAATTTTTTATTTTTATTTTGTGTCCAAATTCGTCGCCAACTGGTCGTCAAATCCGAAGGCCATCGATCCGACATCCAATCAGGATTCATAGAGCTATCTGTGAAACTGTCCTCCTGACCAGGAGTCTCACTATGGTTGGAAGCAATATTACAAATTCGCAACAATATTTATATTAAATACATTATAATTTTCTTTTATAAATTAAATAAAAGACATTGGATATAAACCGTCGGACATTGGAAGAGCTGTCGTGTAAGGGGGCCAGTTGCACGTTAAATCCGTCCTGACCAAACGTCCTCCCGTTGGTGTAGTGTGGAGAGGGAGGGGGGGGGGTAATTTGGTAAATGCAATCATAATATAATTAATGAAATTTTCTTGAAAAAAAAGTACAATGCCACTATATTAACCCGGTTGTTCGAAGGCTTTTAAAGTTGAATTACTTCTCCAGCTGTCGCTACTCGCACCTCGGTTGAAGCAAATTATTAACATATTGTTGCGAAATTTTCTTTACCGGGGTTCGTTTGGATAGTGGAAGTGATATGGTGTGTAGAACGCTCAATCAGCATACGGTAGTAGAAAATAAAACAACGACGTTTATTTACACGAAGACACACAGGACAGCACAAAGCGACAACTATATACAGCACAGAAGACGATTATCTTCACCCGAGACGTGTAGCATACAACTAGAATGTACTGCAGACAGTAGCGCACAGCTCAGTTCAGCACGAGCTTGACTCCGTCGCTGCTCACCGCCGTTTCCGCCTCCTCCGCTCCGTCTTCGGACTTGGATTACTGACTTCGCTCCAACGATTCCGCTTACCCTTCTTCGACCACTCCATCCACTCCGACTACTGGCTTGGACTCGCCTGCTCTGGCAGCTGTGGACCCTTTTATAGGTCTCAGGAGGCGTGGCTAGAAGCCTCTCAACCAATCAGGAACGTTCGAGGCGTATCTCGGTTCCTACTGGACGGATCGGGAAAATTCTCGAAGTTTCGGGTATTATCTATTTTGGCGCCAAGGTCGCCAAATTCGTCGCCAAGCTCTGGGACCTTCGACGCGCCAGTCCCATTCAGATGACTGTAAAACTTTCTTTCTATTGATGGAACAAACTATGCTGGGAAGCCGAATTGCAGGTTTGTAACAATATTTTGCTATTCTGACTTGCTATAGGTTTCTAACGAAACTGTTGCAAAAGTCACTTTCAGTCGTAAAGAAAATATTATTCTAATAGGTTACATTAAACTGTCAGTTAAGTTAATGAATTTCTTAAATAAAAACTTTTTTTTTATTTTATATTTGCATCATAATTTGTACAAATTTGAATTAACTCGGATAAGTTATCTACACTTGTTTTTAAAATTCCAAAATTTTCAAATCCCAATTAATCTATTTTCTTTGTTCTTTATATACTTCTCAGAATGTCTTAAAATATACAAAATTAAAAAAGGACTTCTGTATACAAAAATCTATTTTATTCAAATCTGACTCGAAAAGTAACATATTATATGAATTAAAAAAGAAAATTCTGACGGAGACAGCTTCTCCAAGCATTAAAACAAAGTGCCATTAAAGGCACTTTAAAATGTAATATTGATGCTGATTATTAATTCAAAATTTTTCTACAAGAATTACAAGGAAGTGTCAATAAAGGTGCTTTAAAATGCAACATTAATACTGATTCTTAATACAAAATTCCTCTATATGTGTCTTTTTATTTCTCTAATACATATACATATTGTAATAAGATAATGAGCACATAAAACCACTAGGAAAGAACTACACTGATATGAACCATACATGTATATCATTTTCTATAAATCATAAAAAGAACAACATCAAATTAAAAATATATTTGATTTTCAAAGATGGGAATAAGGAATTATTTAGTCATTTCTATACAGATAACTTATAAAATAACATCTTTCAAAAAATAATTAGGTAGAGAATACATTAGAAGTAATGTTAAAATTTGTTGTGTAACGAGAAGGAAAATATTAATAAAAATTGGGAATCATTTTCAGCAGATAACAAAGGTAATGATTTGATCTCTTTAAAAAAATGTTAATTTTATACACATTGTTGAAGATTAAAGCTGAAGTAAACTGGTATTATAAAAGAGATTAGCTATATTGAGTGACTAAGCACATTATTATATCAC
>JAPMOR010109940.1:568968-579426 GCA_026543865.1 Argiope aurantia
AAAAAAAATTTGAATCGATTTTTGAAGTTATCGAAGTAATTTTTGCATTATGAACAAAAGAAAGCATGAAATCACTAAAGATGATATTAAAGCAATTTTGCTTGCTTCTAATGAAACTGATGATAATTTGTGAAAAGAAATTGATGATTGACCAAAACAAAGATACTTTAGCTTATCTTCCATGTATCTCAATAAAGAATATGAATTGAAACTATCGATAATTATTTTGGAAAAAATTGGATTATACTGGATTTGAATAAATTTTTGGAAATATAATATGAAACTTTAGCCCCAAAACATATATTAATAATATTACAGAAAACCTCAGATTCCTTTTTCAGAAATTCAATATGCAAAATTCAAAAAGCATAACGATTTATACTAAAGAAGTAATGCTTATGACGAACTAAAGTAAATTTTTAAGTTGAAAGCTTGCAAAATGTATTTTCAAAATATATTTCGATTCCGAATTTTATTTAGCACACTTTTGTATTTCAGCATTGAATGAAGATTTAAAAATTTGTTATTTCCTCTATCGAATTGTTTTGATAGAAATAAAATTTTGAAAACATAATATATGACATAATCTCTTGGTTTGACAAAATTTTAAAAGTTATAAAATAAGAAGATTAAGTAGATTAGTAAATCTACTTAATCTTCTAGTAGATTAGTAATCTACTTAATGATTAAGTAGATTAGTAAAAATAAGTTGCAAGTTAAAGATGTTTTTGGAATATATATTTGTCTCAAATTCCTTTCTAATGATTTAGTTCAAAATAAGAATGAATAACTTTTTAGAAATATAATGTGTAAACTTCTTAAAAAATTTAATTAAAATTCTAAGAAAAAAAACTCTTAGTACTGCTTTAGAAAATTCAACTCTTAGTACTGCTTTAGAAAATTCCAAATCGTGTTTTATAATGAAAAATTCAACTCTAAAAAATCAATAAACATAATGGTTTATTCTGAAGATACAATACTGAAGATAATTAGAGTAAAATTTTAAGCCGAATGTCGTAAGAAATATTATTTTCGAAATGAATAAAATGTTTCAAAAAGTGTTATTTGTTATTGGTTGCTTAGTAGGTTCCGTTATTTCGGTATGAAATGAAGATTTAAAACATTATCATCTCTATTATTGAATCGCATTTCACAAATAACAAAATTCTTATATGATAATATATGATCTGTTATTTAAATTTGGCAAAATAATTTTTATTAATAATTTAAAAGCTTAGTAAAAATTAGATGAAAAATAGTTTTTAAAATGGATATTAATGTCAGTTTTCATTTCAACGCATTAAAACCAAACAAAAATGTTCGAAAGCATCATATGAAACTTTTCTTTAAAAATTTATTCAGTAAGTTATAATGTAAAATTTGAAATTTGTTGCACTGAAAGAAAAAAAAATTGCCCCCAAAAAATCAATGAGCGAAATGCTTCATGCTAAAAAATTTAAATACGCTTGAGTAAGACTCTTAGGCTGAAAGAAAATGCAAGCTCGTTGTTGAAAAACCGCAAGGCAATTCATTGCTCAAAGTAGATTTATTATTTCGAATGACGGGTTTTTTCTATATAAAAGCAGTCTAATTATGTACAATTTAATATTCGAAATACGAAAATTACTGTACAAAAGTAGCCCAATGAATAAGTATAACTTTCGAGTATACTCTCTAATAAAGGCATCACCTCCCTCCCCAAATAAAATCATGGGCATTGGACAATATCGTCAACGTCACAAATGCACAGATTTTTATTTTTAGACAATGGCATATGAGTTTTGTGCTTCGCAGTATGGTGAAGAAAACCAAATATGTATTGCGAATGCCCTTTTTTCAACCAATTGAAATCAAAATTTAACGCAGAATGCATTTTTAATATCACGATCATATGTTAAATTTCATTTATTTAAGTCGTTGTGTTTTTATATTATCGCGTACAGACCAACTAACATTCAACTCTTTGACGGATTTAATTCAAAATTCGATAAGTATCTAATTTAAATGTTAAATTTTTATGCCGATTTTATTCATATAGCTATTTACTGTCGAATAGCTGTCGAATTGTATTCGAATAGCCAAATAGACAGACTTCACATCAATAGATTTCATTCATCAATGGATTTGATAGAAATCTTCAAATTTGTTGAAAGAATATGCAGCCAAATTTCAATTTGTCTTGATAAAGACGGTTTTGAGTTATTGTGTTCACAGACTTATGAACAGACATAGTTCCCAAATTGTGCTTTATGGACTCAGGAATTTAATTAAAACTAAGATATTGAGATTAGTTAAAATATCGAGTCGGATTTTTGACTATTACAATACTTTCTCTTTGCATACTTCGTTATACTAGTAAGTAAAAATGGGTTTGACTTCATAAATCACTCAATTCTTTTATGAATTATAATAAATTTTATTATAAACAGATAACTATTATGGGAAATTTTTATATCCTTTCTGAACTTCGAACTGAAATAAACAATGTCAGCTTTCAATAATTCGAATGGCATATTGTATAATCTAGCATATCTTCTGATAAAGAAAGATTAATTTGAAATAACAAACAAAATTAAATTCAATTTTAGAGGGAGGTAAAAAAGTGCAATAAATAAAATAAGTCGCAATAAATTTATACTTTTGATATAATACTAAAAAAAAAAAATCTGAAAATAGAATTTAACAAACATAGAAACAGATATCGAAAGACATAAAAATATCAAAATGCCACGTTTCTTATTTTAAACTGCAAAAATTTGTCTATATTTCTTTGATGATATCAGTTTGAATAAATAACGGAGACAACTGAATCATACTATTCAACAAACAATTCTCGACTATTTTAGAAAAAAAAAAAAAGAAAAAAAAAACGGTCTTTTTCAACTTGCATTACAGATTCGGTATGGATCTCCGTTATGTTTCAGTCCGGAAGAAAACTAAATAAAAAACAATCAAAGAATCTTTACTTAAATATTCAATCACCATTTATAACCTATTGAATTTAGAATGTTTCTATTAATTTAGAAATATATATATTATTCTTATCAATTTAAGTGAACTGACATTTTTAAAATGGAGATACTCGCCTTCAGCAATGACATGTTCGATGGAAAGGTGTGTGGGGGAACCCCTAATTATTGGCATCTTCGATTCAAGCAAAAAAAAAAAAAAAAGAATCACACTATAGCATCAGAATTCGACGTTTAAGGTAAATATTATTCAAAATTAATCCTTTTTATTAAATAAAAAAAGACTGATAGATATTCTTTTAGCTTAAAAGAAACTAACTGCCTTCGGTGACCAGTTGTTCACCTTTCATATTAAAAGTAATAATTTAGCCCTTCAACTACAGAAACAGATAATCAGCTGAGAAAGACGAAATTTTAGTAATAATTTTACACTGTGGTAACTAATCCGTAGAAAATAAAAGATAAGAAAATTAATAAAGACAGTAACAGGAAACCCATATTGAAAGGAAAAGGAATTAAATTGGAGTAGATGACCATGAAATTGAGTTAGGATTTCAGGATTACTTTTATACTGTATGAAGTAGGATAATCATTTAAGTTCTTCTACATGGAAAGCAAAGGGGGAAACGTAAGCAGTATTTATATTTTTATCTTTCGAAAGCTATGCCTTCTTATTGAGAATTCTATTTAATAATAAAATTTTTTTAAAAAACCAGTTTTTTAGATTTTTCGAGTCCCAATTTCCAGAATGCATTAAAAATAGTTTCTAACTTTAAAAAATAGAATTAAATGAATTTCTTATAGTAGGCATTTCAATTGTGTGTTTCTCATAATTTTTGCTAAGTTAAATATTAAGGCGAAATATTGATTAGTAATTTTACAAAATCATATTAACTTTATTATTAATAATTATCTAGAATAATTAACATTCATTAACTAATAAATATGAATAATTATTTCTTATTCAAATTCGTTTTCTTAGTACTCATGTTAAAATGCATTTATAATCATCTCAGAATTAAGGCATTTATTCTATTTTTTGAAAATATCAATTTATATATGAAATAAAAATACATTTAAAATCCATATAATACAAATTAAATAACCTCAATTTAAAAATGGAAATTTTTTTTAAAAAGCTAAAAAATGTGCAGGTGTAGCTCAAAATATTTACATACATGACATTTTTTGAATTAGTTTTAAAGAATGAAATAATAGCATTTCAGTTCTATTCTAAATATATCAAAACTGAATATACACATAAAAGTATTAATAATTATGCTACTATTAAAAATTTTTTTAAGAGCTATTTGGGAAGGGGGATCACAGATCTCAATACAATATGGAAATCAATATTACACTAAGATACCTGTGAATAATTTATTGGCTTATCCATTCAAGAAGATCTATTACAGCTGTGATGCATGCAAATAACTGCTATCACAGATGAACAGATCATCTAGTTTGCCATGGCTGCCAGCTGGATTTTCTTCCTTAGCAAATCTTCCACTTTCTTATCCAATACTTTCAAGTTGAATATTATCAAAAATCAATACTGTAATATTATACCAATTTTTTAACATGAGATATTTAGAAAACAGAGATATAATCACTGAAAAAACACAGACAAAATTATATTATAGAAACCAAATGAAAAATAAATAAGTGGCACAAAATCTAGCATTGTAGTTTAAAATCTAAAGACAGAAGATGACTTTTTTATAAAATCATTGCCAATTAGGTAACTATTATATATTGTTGAATTAGAAAGAAATTTGCATAATAACAAATAAATTTGTTATGACCGATTGGAGGTAAGCAAAACTAAATATTGATCTTTAGATTGAATAATATTATGAATAAATAAAGCTACAGGGCAATGAAAAGTACATAAATGTTGTTAAAGTAAATGCAAACATAACATCACAACTTAACAATAAAAGAAATTTTTTAATTAAAATTATTATAAAATGACCTGATTACAATGCATTACACTCGATGAAGTAAGAGGAAATAATGCATCGTAAAAATTGTCATAAATAAAACAACTAAAAATAAAATAGAAAACTAAATTATAAATATTGCTTTTTATTTCTCACAATGCTATGCAAAAATAAAATTAGAATTCATTGAAAAGTAAGATTATAATTATTGTTAAAATTAATCTAAAAACAGAAGAGATTCATATAAAATTCGAGTCAGAGCTATTTTAAATACTCAAAGATAACTCAATTAGTAATTGAGTTATCTTTGAGTCAAATCAATAACTCAGTCAAATCAATAACTCAATTAGTAATTGAGTTATTGATTTGACTGATTCTAAAATCTTTTCTTTGAAGTTGTGTAAAATAAGTAGAGATGAACTAGATGTTTCCTATAATGCATACTGTGAGTTTCTAGCAAGTTTCTTTCAACCCGTATGATATAATAATCATTATAGAAAATTTTTCAAGATAAGATTGGCTATTACAAATCATACTAACCATGTGAGAAACTATACACAAAATATAACTGTAAAATTACATTTAAATCTGAATCTTATTTACCAAATATATGTGATAAATATGATAAAATAGTCAATGACATACATTTATTGTCAATCTTTCTTCCTGAGAACCATTTCAAATTTTAATATTAAAATCTTCAAGATCTGTATTCACATTTTTATTATAAGACAAATAACTATATATGTTATAAACAGCCTTTAAATAACTTTTATATTTATTATTCATAAAAATAAAAGATGCCTTTTTTAAAAATAAATCTAAAATAATGGTATGATGAAATAAAATATAATTATAGTGTAGAACTGCATAATATATAAAAAATGTTAATTTATTTATAAATTATTGAATAAACTACATATATAAATTAAGTATTTGGATATTAACTGCATGCTATTGATGAATAGAGTCAAGATTTAATTATGAAAGAATTTATGAGCAATGATCCTTGGCAATTAATTGTTAGTATGTGGTTAATATACATCTGAAAACTAAAGTTTTCTTCAAACATATAATTTTTGTATTTTATTTATTATTGAAATTAAAAATTATTTAATAAATGAAAGAAAATGATATATACAATCATTTGAGCATCATTGAAAAATATTTAGAGAATATCTTTTCAGAATGAGATATAAAAAATTTCCTGACCACTGATGATACTTGCCCCAATAATTCTCCAACATTATCTAAATATAGGGGAGAAAATACATGTTCAGATTATTCAGTTGATTTTAAAATGTAAAATGCACAATAAAAAATTAACTTGCATATAAAAAGATTTTTCTATATCATTTTGCTTATACTTCATAACAAACAATCATACAAAAAGTTGATTAGTTTTTCATTGCTTCTTGCATTATTATTTCACTTAAACAAAATTTCTACCTTTCTTTTAATTCAGTCTACCTATTTTGTGTTCAGTATGTATAAAATTGTTTTGTTAATTTAGCAAAGTACAAACATGGTTAATTGCTCCTAATGAAATTAACTATAAAAGTAAATTCAATAGAATAAAGAATTTAAAGCAAAAGAAAGAAATGTCAAAGCTGGCAAATTTGGATATCTGCAAAGTCTAACAGAGCAAAAGAAAGTGAATGATATTTATACACAGTTAAAGAGTATTAATCATTAAAAGAAAACACATGGTGATTGATGAAAATAGTAAGCATGGAAGGTGGAATATTATAAGACAATATTTTTTGAAGGCTCCGAAAGTTAATTCAGCCTTGATTAGAAAGATTCATGCGAGTCCATAATTAGTTAACAAAAAGATAAAGATATGTAATAAATTTTCACTTCTGAATAAAAAAGCATATAACAATTTCTTGCTACATATTTACTATTACGAATTTGCTATTATGAGTAAATAAGAAAATAAAACTTATGCAATAAGTTTTCGCCCTAAATAAACATAACAAGGAAGACTTTTTTTTTTTCCCCCATACTCATCTATTATCCTAAATGTATAAACATTGTTCAGAAAGCATTATTAATACTCAGTAGAAATGAATTTAAAAAGAAACTAGAATATTCTTATATGATAACCAGAATATATTATACTCAGAGCAAAGCTTAGCATGTGGATCTCGAAGTGCAATGTAAACATAAACAATAAATGGAGGCATCGGCAAGCTCATGTCAACCTTTAGGAGTCCAATCACAGCGCAGTTCACATCAGCCTGATGCTTTTATAAGATGCGCTGTGATTGTACTCATTTAGGTTGACATGGTCTGGTCGATTTCTAGAGAGTGTCAATTTCTGAATTCAGCTGGTGGAAATTGTTGGTATCATGACGTCATTCATACAGTAATTGCTGTCCAGTTTCCTCAGCTACGTAAAAATAGTGATTCACCCAAGCACGTGGAACATGGATGATTGGTTGTTTGAAAAACCAAGTTAGTCAATTCTAAAAATAGAATAATTAATATAATTACCGAACAACACTGCAACATCATAATTAAACATCAGATGAATCCCTTTTCAGATAAATCCTTTTTAAAATAAATCCTTTCAAGTAAATGTTGCTTCCAGTCTCCTGAATTTCACATAATTTCATATGCAGTCCAAGATATATTTATTTTTCAAATAAAATACAGAAATTTATATGTACAAAAATTTAAACTCATGATCAGTTAATAAAAAAATGATTAAAGGAACTTCAAGACTCTACCAAGAAATATAAGCATGCGTTCCAAAACAAATGAATTACTTTAAAATTTCCCTATGCAGATTATTAACAGAAAAAAAAACACATACACCTAAGTAGAGGAATGATTGAACGAATCATGAATATTGATACCTGAAATAATATTGCTAAAATACACTTTTTTTTAAATACAATTGCAAAAATATGAGAGGATGAAGGATTTATTTTTCAGTCGAAATAAAAACTACAAAAATTAAATGCGTTAGGAATGGCAACCTTCCTTCCATCTTCCTGTTTTCTATTCTGTTTGGCATTTACGTGCTACTTATGTCATTTCACTTTTAAGTGTTTTTGAATTTTGCTCATGGTTATGAATTGGATTTGAAAAGATTGTTAGCTATCTGTATATGACAATTTCTGATTGTGTTGTTCTTTCTTTGTCGAAGAATACGCAATGGCCCAAACTTTTGATGAACTGGAAAACAACCCTTTTTATACTTCATTGGAGGTTTGTAGATTTTTTTTCCCTCTGTAGGAATCAGTATTTCCCCCCATATATTATTTTGTAATATGATTTGTTTTAAAATTATGAAATTGGAATTTTTTAGAAGAGGTTGTTTGTCATTTAATGAAACTAAATTTTATAAATGCACTATTTGTATAATAATGATGATAATTTGGTGTATATGTTTATACTATTCGAATTATTGATGTACTTCTATCGTTAATTTTTCATTTATATCAAAAATACCTATTTAAATAACAGAAAACTATCATATATTTATGTGAAAAAGAGTATTTCCTTCTTATTTTTCTGAGAAGGAGAGCAAAAAAATCCCACTTTACTTGGAATTTATATTAAAGTTTTCATGACTTTATCGATTTTCCAGAAAAAAATTGTTAAAGTCAGTATTAATTTCTAATGCCATATTAATAAAAATCACATGTTTAACTGTCAGTAAACTCTATCAACTTCATTTAATTATTCATTTGAAGATAGAAACATATATGCTCAAAATAATAATAGCATTAGTTTTATCTTGTAGACTTTTTGTCATAATGTAAAATTATGTAACTGTTAAATCACTAATTTATTTTCAATGATTTCAATTTCTAAAAATGTCAAAATATTAGTTTCCATCAGAAATCTGAGAGTTTGTCATTTATTGAAGGAAGTTTGTCATGAATATTTTCTCAATCTTTCTCAAGTAATGGAAAAAAATATAAATTAAAAGACATTTTTAAAATTATTAATACAAAATTATAAAATTTTTTTTCTAGTTAAGTAATGCAAATTTAAAACTGAATAGTTATTTTTTAGTACTACAAACATCAGCATGTAATTGCCAACTATTTGATTGTTTGTTCACAGTTTCTGCATTATTTTTTTCTTTCATTTTGCTTTTTAATTCTTCTGATAACAAGAATACATGCATCATCAGTGGCTTCCTTCATTAATTTTCCCATGTTTGATAATTGTTTTTTCTATTTATAATTTTGTCTGTGTGTGTTGAAGGTTTATAGCAAACTTTCAAAGTGATGGATTTGAGTATTGCAATATGCTGTAACAAAATTGTAAATGCAACTAATAATTAAAATTTTTAATTGCAAATAAAATTTTTTTGAAAAATTGACACTTTGAAATAAGCAAGATTGATTAATTTAGGAACTAAAAGGGATTGTTCTTAAAAGTTTAATGAATTTTCTTGCATTAGTCCTGTCTTTAGTATGATTAAGAACAGAATTTTGTTTCTTGCTCTTTGGCTGACTGATATATCTCGAGAAAAGATGTCGGGACTATCCTCATTCATTCTGGGCTAAGAGACCTTCAGTAAAATCTGCTCCCATTCAAGATGGACTAGAAAGTTAAATAATTCACATAAGATGTTACTGCTGTTAATTTACTTACGATGTTATACTTTTTTTGGGGTTGGAGAAAAATCAAAGAACTGGAAGTGAAAATTGAAGACTTTTATCTTATTTTTGCGATAGGAAGGCCTTGTTGCTGGTAAACAAATGAATATAGTGTAGAAGATTTTGTTTGAATGATGATCTTTCATTAAATTAGCTTTCCTTTGAGGAGGAAAAGAGGATCTTGAGACGAATACTCTTTGTCAAACAGGATCTAACTGAAATCTGCAAATTGAAATATTATTTTAGAAAAGTAGCAAGTAGGCAGATCACGATGGCTGCTGTTTTAAACACCGAAATGTATGGTTTCATTAAAGGTAACTTAAACATTAATAGATATTTCATTTTCAGCAAAAAATAGTTTTGAACTCTTTTTGATAGTTCTGTTCAGATGTCTGAAGGAGAATTTTAGTCTTTTGACTGCCATTTTTTAAAATCATTATCTAGAAGCAATGCTTGCAAACAAGTTAAGATATTTTTTAAATAAAGCAAGCTGTTATGATATGCTGCATGCTATAATTCAAATATGTAATTGTAAAATATAAACACATTATATTTTACACTTTGAAAATTTCAGGATGCATAAAAAATTGTCTGACTTTCAACTTGCTGAAAGTCAGTCTACACTCATCGGATAAGCAATTAGATAATTATACAGTACTTAAAATGCATGTGGCTTCTAAAATGATCGTCTGACAAATTTTTTAATCTTAAAAAATTATGCTGTAACAGATTAGCTGTCATGAGTTAGTAGCTGCACTAGCATGTTAAAAGTAAGGAATCTGAGAAAATTAAGCAGGTAGTGTAGCAAAATGAAAAGAAAGAAGCCAAAACATATATGATCCTAATAAACACTCCTAATTTATCCAAATAATAATTTAAAAAAATATGTTTTGCTAGTCATTCATCCATTATTTGAGGAAT
>JAPMOR010109940.1:579436-724154 GCA_026543865.1 Argiope aurantia
CTAAAATTCTTTGTGAAAATATAATTAATAAACAAAATTTTCTAATTAAAAAAAAATTTATTCTTTAAATAATTATTTTTCAATATTTTTAAGTTTTAATAATCTCAAAATTTATGTAATATATCTTCAAATCAGCAATATAAAACATTTGTAATTACATCAACAATCTAGCCAAAGGGCTGCTATTAGAATTTTACCAGTTGCCTCATTGGTGATAAACTGAGTGGTTATGACTTTTAGGCATAAAATTAGGATTTTCAACACTTCAGATCTCCTTCAGTCTGAAAGATATACATTTGATTTGAAAGATATAAATCATATTTGGGTGATGTCATCAGGACTATGGAATGGAGGAAAAGCACAGATAATATACAAAAATTAGTCTTTATTTTGTTAACACATCAGAAAAGAGTTTAAAAAAAGTTTTATATAAAATGGTTGTAAAAAGGATTATATAAAAATAATACAGTTTACTCTATTCGGCAGTTAATCACTGCGTTTTTGCATATATGCTTTGAATATTCCCTGTTTTCAGAATTTTGAAAATAACATATTTCATTAAATTTGATTTCAACTATACCTCTTGCAACAGATGTGTTATGCTCAATTTTGTGAGCACACACTTTGATGATAACAAATTTCTCTTGGTTAAATCTTCAGTTTAAAAATAACAAGCATCAAAATGTGTTGTTTCATAGTTTATTTTGACATTCTTAGAAAAAGTTATGACTGTTTAATTATCACAAAGGATTGTAAAAGCTGTTTCAAGAGAATTTTAGATCTTTATATTTATTCATTATTTTTGACAAATGACGAACTTCGCTAACAACCATATTAAAAGCAACAAATATCTTCTCCATTATTCTTTTTGCAATACATTTATTATTCCTCATCACAAATAAACTTCGTCTATATCTCGTATGCAACTGAAGATAGATCTTCTGTATTAGAAGCTGAGGATTCATCTGATTATATAATTAAATTCCTAGAAGTGGCCTCTGGTAAGTTAATAATGTAGAACTTCAAGCATATTTCAAAATTCTTGCAAGTAAATAATAAACTGTAATACTACTTAATAGTAAATTATAATGATGAGTTTTTAGTTTAAAAGAACTTTGAACAGCATATATAACAGAAAATAGGGTATCCAATGTGGTACAATTTGCTAAAGAACATCAAATTTACTAATAATTCTCGAAAAGGAAATATGTATGTATTCACTTATTTGAGAATGAGTATAAATAAGATTAGGTCTAAGGAATTATATACTTAAGCAGTTGAATCAACATTAAAATTTTCTAATATCTTTTAAATATATTGAATTTGGTGCATATATATTTTCCCTGTAGGTTCATCAAACTTTACTCCCCAAAAATATACATTGATTAAATCCATTTCCTATATTAGTTATGTCATAATTAACAGGTACATATAAAAATACTCTCTGCAGCACTTGTACAACTTTGGCAAAAGTAATAAAATCATTGACGTATATAAGGATAATACAGTTATTTTCAGGATAAAATTTGAAAGATTATGAAAAGTTCCTAATCTTACTCACTTTAAGACCATACAATGCCTTCTTCAATATTAAAACATTATTTTTATCAATATCATAGCTTTCTGGTATCTCTTTACATATATCTTGAGTTAGTGTTCCATACAAATCAGCATACCTCTCATCAAAATGCTGTTTTACGAGCTATTTAAAAATTGCTAGAAATCTGACAAATATTTTTGTTTCAAACTTTGGTAGTGAAAATGTCAATTCATAATCCTCTCTATATTCTTATTTATATCTGTGAGGAAATTTAATAGTAAATACCATCTTGAAGTTAATATTTTGTAAACTTCATTACATATACTTATTCCCAAATATCATGTGTTGTAGTAGTATCTAGTTATTTCTATATTGCTTTCCCCTTATTTTCTTGATTAGGAGATATTGTGGCTTCTTTGTAATTAAATTTTCATGTTTAAATCCGTATATTTCGATTTTAAATCGTCTTTATCTGTAAAAATAATACGCATATCAACTTGGAATCCTTGATATTTTCTTCTGTTAACATATAATTAAATGGAATTGCAAAGATTTTGCTGTAAATGGGGTATTTTTTTTATTTTTAAATTAGCGCTTTAATAAATACACATAATGTGCTATCTTAATGTTAGACAACTCATTGTATAAGTCTTTTTAATACCCTATTTAAACATTTTCTTTCGGATTAATGTCCTTTAAATAAAAGGCGAAAAATAGCTTTTACAACCCTGCCTCCATCTCATCCGGGAGTAAATATAGGGGTGTGTTTTCGATATCCAATTCGACAACTATGAAATTGCTCTTACTTAGCTTACATTGCTGATTTTCTTATTTTCGGCGGTCTTTCGTCATATTTCACAAATGCGTTTTCAATTTCTTCTCATTGTTTAAAAATTGTCGACGTGGCCGTTTCAGTCTGTTTTGCTTAAGCGTTTTGTGGTTCAACGTTCATGCCAAATTCGCTAAAAATGTTCAGCTTTTCTCCCAACGAAAAACGTTTTCGTTTTCCGACAATTTACTATGCTTCACAGTGTTTCAAAAATCACATGTTCTGTAAAACCGAGCATCCAGTACACCTCACTTTCTGCGTTGTAGAGTGGGGAGCGATAAGAAAGGAAATTACTGTTCAGCCGACATGAAGCTCAAATGTTCTCATTACTCATTATATATACATTTCCTCATTACTCGTTTGTTCGTGACAAGATGGATACAGTAGTCACTTGAAAAACAATCCAATATTATTTTTAACCGTACTAACAGTTTTTTTTTTCTGAGATAATTCGTTGATACGGGATTAATCCGTTAAATAAGAGTTTTTGTCTTCATTTTAATCTTAGAAAAAGAAAAAATTATTAAATCTAGAAATTCGGTAAATATGGGTTCGTTAATTCGGTATATCTTAAATTGCTAAAAGCAAAAACATGCATTCCGTTGGTTTCATTTCTCTGAGATCCTAAAAATTTAGCAAAACGTAACTCAGATGGGTCAGATCATTAGCATTAACATTCATTTTCAAATTCCAACTAACATGATGTTTTTATTTGGAAATTTTCCCATTTCATTACTATTCAAAATATTTCCGAATGCGCCTCTCATCCCGCTCTAGATAATCTGCTTATACGGCTTAATTCTGTGGTAATGGGGTGACTAGCTGTAATAATAATAATAATTAAAAAAAAGTATCTCCCTAGGCATTTTAGAAATTTTTATTGTAAATGAAACGTATCGATTTCTATGTTTTTTAAGTAAAAAATTACTTCATTAGCATATATACAACTAATTCACATAATGGTATTTTAAGCTAATGAATTTTTCAACCTGTATTTAATGGAGGTAATTTATTTTCAGGAAGAAATGACTGTTGGTCAGATAGGAAATTCATTAAGCCGAGAAGTACTTTTTGTTTATAAGAAAAATAATACATTTGGATTTAAACAAATTTCAAAAATATTTTAATTAGATAAATAAGACAATTGAGTTTGATTTTAAATTACAGAAAGATCGATTCACTAAAGAAAATTCAATCGACTTCTTGTTAAAATAATTGCATACGGAAGACATTTATGATGATGAAGCAACTCATCATCGGAATTAAATTTTTTTCCTTTATTTCACTAAAATTAAATTTTTATTTTTCATTTTTTTGCATACGAAATTTACAAAACGATACGCTGTAATCGTCTAACAATTTAACCCTGTAAATTAACTGAAATTTTATATTTTAGACCTTCCTGAAATTAAACCAACAAATAAAAAACACTGGAATTAATGTTTGCCTGTTTTTGAAAATGAAGATTCAAAAATGGAGTGAGTGAGAGAAATGAGTCAAAGAACAAGTTAAGAGTTATTAAAATTTCATATTTGGTCATTACACTAAAAATGAGTATTGTATTAAGTTTTGATTAATTTCAAATTATGGAAGTTATTTTGTTTGTCTTACCTATCACGTATATGCGAACACGATACTTAAAAGTTGAATGCATGAATTGCGGTATAAGGTTTTATCATAAGACTTTAGGATCTGTATCAAAATTTGACTAATAAACAGTCAAACAGTTGATTGTCTAATAGTTTTTCGATTCCTGAATGTTCAGACGAGATTGCTCAGAGCTACAAGCTGGATAGTTGAAATTTGTTACGTAGTTTTGAAACTAAAGTTGTAGTCTTGTGTCTAATTTTTGATTCAGTCCGTTAAAGTCGAAAAGACTTGTTTTTATTACCGTAATGTAAATAAAACATCCGTTGCATTTTTGAATATTTTCAGTAACAGTATGCATCTGCAATATAGTCACGAAGGTAATCATAGTATAAAAGAACAATAATACAATAATAATTTGAACGTGAACTTTGCTATATTGAAGCTTTCCTCTCGAACCCTCTTACTGGAAAAAAAAAAAAAAAAAAAAAAAAAAAAACATAGAAAGAAATGTGAGGATGCAATCAGCAGGATTGTATCAAATGTGAATATATCATAGGATTTTAAAAATATTCTTTTGTTTTAAAACTACATAGCTTTAGTCTTTTTTTAAAAATTTTTTGTAATTATCTTATGTGCAATATCCTTCATGCAATAGGAACAAGTGATTTATTGTCTAGCTTGCATGTGAATGACATTGATTTTACTTTCGCTAATCACACATAACCAAATTAACATGAAAGAATAAAGGGCAGTTTTTTTAGCAGTATGAAACGAGTAATTCACTAAGAATAGATGGTTGAATTAGCCCCAGGAAGAATATAAAAGTGAAGATATTTTAAAGTAAAGAAGTTCACATTTGCATCACAAGAGAGGAAAATTATCATAAAATTAGTTATTCAATATATTTTTGATGGAACACCACTTCTTGTATGTGTATTCCGAATTTCTAAAATGAAGCTATTTACAAATGTGGTTCAGTAAACGCGGGCTATTATTGCTGCTGCTGCTGCAAAAAAAAAAAAAAAAAAAAAAAGATAAAATTTTTATTTTCTTAATTTTTTTTGGTAATTCGTTCACTTCTATTTAATTTCGATTTGATGATTTAATTTGAGTTACACTATCTTAATTTGTATATTTTCGGAAGAATATAAGATCATATTTAAAGCGCAGATAAACTAGTAATTCCAATCAATAGAATATCTTAAATAAATTTGAGTATGCCAGTTATTTTGCTTTAGGGCTTGTAAAAGGAAAGATAATATTTTAAGAGAAATGTACGTTGATATCTTTTAATTGAAAAAGGGTTTATTTCGGTTGCATTAGCTAAAATATGAAGCGAAATCTTGATGTTTAAATTTTTCTAAGATCTGTTAAGTAAATGAAATTGCCCTTTTTCAGGAGATATTTTGTCATTCCATCGAGCAGTTAGGGATTATGCGCCATTCAAGTGCCATTTTGTCGGCAGACAAAATTGGTGTTAAATTTCTGCCCGTCAGCTGTGAAAGGAACGGAAACTTTTAAATTCATTTAAAGTTAGGTTTCATGTAGTGAAGGTAGTCTTTATATCGATTCCAATGATTACAGCCAGGCTGTAATCATATGATACAATAATAATTTATTTACATCATTTAAAATATTACAACAATGCTTGCTTTCACGCCGCACTTAGCTGTATGCGAGGACATGCTCTTGTAGCAAGCGATAGAAAGTGCATTCGCGTTAAAGGATCAAAGGAAGTTACTGCACTTTGTGTATATTCTCGGAAGCTATTTGGATCTGGTGAAATGCTTCTACAAGAGGAAAAAATGTTTTATTACGATGCAATTTTTTTATAAAAGTGACTATGTGAGGGATAAGATATTTGTCTTTCACCTTTTGCGCATTTAGAGCGTGGTAATCGCCTACTGAATACCAATCTTATGGGTTATCCATTTTAAGCTGTTAGCACACTTTGGAAATTACTGAGGGCCGTCAAGACCAAACAAATCTTCGTATATGATCTTCTGTGCAAGAGGCGTTGATACCAATAATTAATATGGCAACCTCAAAACGAAAGGTTGGTTCCCTATGATAATTTTTTTATTGCTGTTTAGACGATCTTTCATTGATTTTTTTTTTCGCGTTTGTATTTTTGTAGGTCTTTTATTTCCTCTCCAACAGTTGATTTGTACATTTTGCTGTTGCATTTGAAATTAGATCTTCCATCCATCTGTAATTTTAAAATATTTAGCTATTTGTGCAATCTTAGCTAGAGTTTGATTGAAATAAATTTTTATTTTGTACAAAAAGTATAATGTGACCAGCAGTTAAATTTTCTTGCTTTGGTGAAAAATACAAGATGTATCCATAAAGGCTTTTTTTTTTTTTTTTTTTTTTTGCTGATAGTAGTAAACTGATTATTAAATGCAAAACAGGATTCTAAAGCTTGACTGAACTGCATATCATGGAAAGCTTTCTCAATTTGATGAACTAAATGATGAACAGAATTGTGATAAAATTTTGTGAGGAGGAAAAATTTATTTGCAGCTAATGCCTGATTTCAAGAAAGCAGACTTTTTTGAAGAAATATAGGATATAAATTTTTCATGTAAAGCAATGCAGGATATACATTTTAATTCAGGATATCTTTTTTCAGTATATTTTATTTCCATGAAATCTCTTTAATATTATATTTCATGATATGCCATTATTTGTTTTTAAGCAACTTTTTATGCATTGCCGTATTATTAAATAGGTAAAATAGGCAACTACCTAGAGTCTCAATATCTTCTTCTGGCATTTTCAAAGTAATTTCATATGATATCATTTAATCATCACTTATTCAAAGACTTAGATTAGACTTATTGATTAGACTCAAACTTATTCAACTTAAAGTATCATTTGAATTTCGGAAAGTCATTCAAATAATATTCCTAATAAATCACATTTTGCTAGTTTTATATTGTGTTGTTTTATTCTACTTTAAAGTATTGCTTTATAATTAAATGTAATTTATATTGCATTAAAATTGCTGCTATTTTTTACTGTTTTGTTTAAAATTACTTTAAAGTTTACACTTAGAATAGTGATATACTTAAGATATTGATAGCAATTCTCCAGAAAGAGGCTTATAATGAAAAGTT
Organism: Argiope aurantia; assembly: GCA_026543865.1. Lineage (NCBI taxonomy): Eukaryota > Metazoa > Arthropoda > Arachnida > Araneae > Araneidae > Argiope > Argiope aurantia. The sequence goes on from JAPMOR010109940.1 coordinate 586,518, forward strand.
TTATATCAGTATGGAAAAATTTGCTTTGTAAAACTACTTAAATAGAGACAAATTCAAATTAAATTTTTAAAAAAATCTAACTCTGAAGGTGAAAAAGAAGAAAAGCTGGCACATGAGTCTTGCATTACCTAAACGTCCCTGCAAAACTTAATCTGGCCGTGACTGTGATCTCTACAAATGATGTTTTCAAATTCCTTCAGTAATTTTATATTTATTTGTCATTTTTGATAGAGTAATGTTATAAAGAGGACATTTCTTATATCTTTGGTGAATCATTGATTTAATGACATTTGTCAACCCTGCTCTATTCGTGAATTCACTTTCATGTACTTTATATTTTTAAAGTAATGCCCAAAGAAATAATCTAATGCATTTGAATTTGGCGATTTTGGAGTCACTAATAAAGACCTCTGTATCCAACCACAGTAATATTTTCAAACGATCAGGGCAGTATGCAAATGGAAAAATTTGCGATCTAAAATTTTTTTTGCAGATCCTATAGAAGAAAAAGGAAAGGAAAGAAAGAAAAAAAAACTCATCGAAACAGATAATGATCCAGATAAAATAGTGGTTTATATAGCAGACGCTCTAACGTCATCAAAGAAAAATTATCTAATTGAAGTATTCTATTTTCTGCACCAAACATTCACAGACCAATGCACTTGTACCTATTTGTTTGTGTGTTATGATGATTTTTTAAAGCACAGAAATGACTATTGTTTGCTTTTAAATTTTAAATCATGATTTTCTTAGTTAAAAAAGAATGTATTGGGATGCTACTGTCTTACATCTTGTCATACTTCTAATTTTCAGTATTTTTTACATTCAGTATGCTGAATACATTTAATTTAAATTCAGTTTTAATTTCTGAGACGTGTCAATTGTTGTTGATGCAATCAGCTTTTTTTCTTTCTTTTTTTCATATTCAAGATTTTTATATTAACCCTTTATCCTTCTTTGTTATCTAAAATCTAATTAAATATAGTTGATTTTTGCTTGCATTTACCTGTTATATTCCTTAAAAGATGATGCAGTTGCTTTACTTAGCAATCAGAATTAGTAATTGTGGTCTCAGTAAAGATTTGTCAATGCTATTTGAATAAAAAATTGAATTATATGTGTTTTAAGCATAAAATATGCATGCAGCCTAATGTCTCTGTTGTGAAGCCAGTGGAGTGCTAAGAGTTAATAATCTTTTGCATTAATCAATTTTATTTTTTGCAATTTAACTTAATCCTTCGTATAACCATTCTGTTTAAAACAAAATAGAGCTCCTATTGTCTTTAATTAATATTTTTTCAATTCCTTGAAATTTCATTCTTTTGTGCTGAAAAATGCCAACAAAATGTCACATTTAGCTTAATGTATAAGTATATAGAACAGCAAATATTCTATGATATTATAACCCATAATGGTTAGTGGTAAGCATGCTTACCACTTCCAATTTTAACTGAGTTATCATCTGCATGTATATTAATCTTTATAAAATCAATGTATCATAATACCCTGCCTTTTTTTTTTTTAAATATCAGTATCATACTTTGTAAATAGCGAAATAAAGAGTTAATACTATTTGAAGCTACAGTAATACCCTTTCATGTCAAGTAATCAAAAGAATTTAAACCTATTAACATATTAATTTATATTTTCATTTAACATGTAATTGCTTAATAGCACTCTTGAGATTGTGAAATTTAGTTGTGATTATTGTTTAAAATAGTGATATTCAGAGCTTCATGTCAGTTGGTCAGATTTGGTTACAGAAGAATGGAATTTTTTTTAACATATCAAAAATATTGTACTAAATATGATTAATAGAACCTGAGTGTATTGTATAATATTTGAGATTTCATAATTTTTTTAGTATTACATCTATTGGCTCAAACAATATAATTCTTTGTTCTGTTTAAAGCATTTTTTCAATTAAAAGGTTTTTCTTATCCCTAAAAGTTTAAAAAATAGCTAGTAGATCATGATTAGAGTGGTTACTACACTCTATACCTTCTCTATACGTTACTATACCTCTCTAAACTTTATTTTTCATCATTTCACAGAACTCCATTCTTATCTCTTTCTAATCATATTCTGCAATGTGCCTTACTTAATTAAAAATCTATTCTGCATCATTATACTGGAAATTAAATCGACTTTCTTAAATATATTTTCTTTTCAAAAATATTTAAATTTGTTTTATGAATAGTTGAAATGAGGGTTTTTTGTTATGATAATTTCCAAATGGAAATAGTAGCTTTTCTTACAATGTGTTGAGAATTATCAAGAAATTTAACGTCATTTCATACCTTTCTATCTCTTGGATGAACCTTAAAATTTATTTTTTACTCAAATTTGTTCCCTCTAATTTCGGAATATTTTGTTATCACACATGATAAGACAATACTTCTTCCAACATTATGTCTGCATTTTTAAGAGTTTTCATTCTACTGAAGCATCAGTATGATTTTAATTGAAGATTTTATGTTTGTAAATCATTGTGAAGATTTCTTTGTCTGTATTAGCTTCATGTGAATTACTAGTCCAAAAGTAATTTTGGATTTCTTTTCCTTAAAATGCAATTTCCCCTTCAAAGTTAAGTGTTTGAATAGTTTTGCCTTTTTATAAAAATTAAATTCCTATATTAAAAATTTCATTTATAATTCAGGTGTCCAAAATTATAAAAAATTATATTTTTAATTGTTTAAATTTTATATATTAAGGCAATAAATTAGTAATATCAAATAATGTTATAAAAAGAGTTAGAGATAGATAGATTGTAAGTTATTATGTAATTTTTTAGGTCTGTGACATTATATATGAAAGTTAAAAAAAAATGATGACGATTTCGAAATTCCTCGTATTTAATCTATCTTCTAAAAATATTTTAAATTTTGTTTTCTTCTGTCTTTCAATATTTTTTTTATCAATATTATGTTTTATTTTTTGGTGTAATTTTCTGGCTTGTTTTTAGACCAAATTTTCTGAAAAATTGAAGGAAGCACAAAAGAAACTTTGGCTAATTTGTGTTCCATTTCACAAAAGTCTTAAAGGGGCTACAATTACTAAAGAATTTGTTGGTAAGTTTTTACCTGGATTTTTATAATTGTTTTGAAAAAGTTAGCTAGAAATCTTATTCAATTTTTATCTATTTGCAGATACTCATGTTTTGAAACCTTCTCCCTTCTTTAAAAGGTAGATTTTGATTTTCATAAATTAAATTAAATCATGAATAGAACATCATTTAATTGTTTAATAATCATAATTCCCTAGCTAATTGTTCTTTTTCTTGTAGTCATTTTGTCACAACAGACATCAATAATCCTTTGAGTTTTGAAATTGAAGATGACACAATCAAAACTCAAACAGGTAAGCTGTAAACAACTGTTATTGCTTTTTACTTTTTTTTATGTAGCTTTGTTAATTTTTTGTGGTTTATCCTAATTTGTTTCATTTTAGGGACCATAAAAATTTTAGCTGAAGAAACTGCTTATAATGATGTAAGTTATCTTTCTATTTTATGCAATTTGTATTTACTATCATAAGTCCTATTAGATAAGATACTTAATGGATAACATCATTATCTTTGTCTTCTGTAAGTTATTTGATATAATTTTAACATATTCTAATGAAATTTATGCATTTGTTACATGAAATATCACATTCTTGAAATATAATGCATTAGTTAATCATAGCCAGTGAAAACTATGCAATTTCATTTTTCAGTTACTCATTACATTTTTAAACTTTAGTCACCTGAAAGGAATTGCCAATGAATAGTTCTAGTTATTTTAATTTGAAAAACAGAGCATTAGAGAACTGTTTCATCATTGTTATTGCCATGCCATTTATGATTCTTTAAATTGTTAAGGAGAAGTTTTTTTTTTTTTTTTTCCCTTGAAGGTAATGAGTTTGTTGCACTAATAGAAAAGAAGAAACAATTAATGCAAAAATAAATGTTAAGTATAGGAGTAACTGTAAGGAGGACTGTAAAGTGTTAAGTATAGGAGCAAATAAATCAAGACTAGTTAAAAAAATTTGTTTTGTTTGGTAAGCTTTATTTGTTTGAGATACTAGTAATGCTATATTTTTCTTTTGATGTACTATTTGTTACATTTGATCATATATTTCTAGTATCCGTTATGTGGTACAATAGTTATTGTTTTGTAGTGAATACAAATAAATGTTTCTAATTTTTCTTTTGTTGTGCATCCATTTAAGAATTATAATATATATGTAATATTGATATTGCCAAAAATTTCTCCAAATGGGAACATTAGGACACTAAAAAAAATATTAAATTTTTAGTAATGTTTGCTGGGTTATGCTGTTTTTATAATATATTCAAATTGCAATTTAATTCTTTTATATCTGTTTCTCTTGTACAACTTAAAAATTATATAATTAATTTGAAACTAGCTAAAAAGAAATGTGAGAAATGTGCAATTTACTAAAAGAAGAAGAAGAAGGGGGGAAAAATGATTGAAGATAAATTATTGCTTTAATAGAAAAATCTTGTTTCTAAATGGATTGAAATATTGAAGTTGAAAACTGGCTTCATTTGAAATGCTTGTTTGGGTATTGAATAAAATGCTTAAAAATGGTTATCTTGAAATAAAATTCTAATTTATTTTGTTATTTTACTCAATTTCCTCTCAATTTCAAATTTCATATGCATATGGGATTTCATTAATATCAAAGTAGACAAATTATATTGAATCATTATTGGTGAAAATCCAAAGTATAAAGCATACAAATTAGAAATCTTTTAATTACTACCTAATTCAGTGTTTAAATTATATCTGGTTTGGGTTCTTTTTATTGTGCTTACTGAAATCAGTCACTTAGTTCCTTTCAACATCTCAAGCTCCTTTAGAATGTTGGATTAGCAAATCATTACTCATTACATTCCATTTAATTGTATTTTCCAGTTGTAATCTATAAAAGCTGTCGCCGCTGTCTTTCTATCCTTCGGCTTTGCTTGAGAGTACAGTTCAAATAATAGTAATAAAATGCATATCATTTGAATTTATATTTAAAAATTTAAATCGTGAATATTAAAAAAAAGAGAACCTTTTTCCATTCCACAATAAAATAAAATTGTTTAAAAACCACATGTATTGTATGTAGTATTTGAAAATGTATTTAAAAATGGTATAGCTGCTGTTATCTTTAAATTTAATTCTTGTTTATTATTTTTAGGATTATAAGCCATATAGGATATTAATAACTGAAACTCCACTCTGTTCATCCAGTATCAAGGTATTATTTTATGAGAATTTTTTTCAATGTTTTGTTGGGGGTATTTTATCATTTTATTAATACTGATTCAGATTATGCCTGTTAAGGCTTGTGTGTATGATAATACATATAATTTGTAAATCATTAGTTAGATGTTATGCTTTATGAAAGGTGAATGATATTAAAGGAATTATATGGTTTAAAATTGAAAGTTTATTTTTCAAGAAGATTTGGATATGATTAAATGTTTATTAGCATGAATGATTTTCTTCGTTAGTAATTATATCTATTCAAGAAGTTTAATTATCACGGTATTATTAGATGACTGTATAAAACATTTAAGAAGGAAATTTTGTATTACTTATGAATATGCATTTATTTGAGAATACCATCTTTACACTGCTTTATAAATTCTAAAGCAACTTCCATTTGTTTTTTAATGAATGCTTTTGTGATTTAACATTAAGAATACAAACTGGAGAAATCTTAATATATTTTATTAAAGTAGGATTCTGACAAGATATAAAAAAAATTCTTATTCCTTTTCGAATTAATATAATTAGTAGATAAGATTTGTGACCACCATGGAGGTACCTGTGCTTCCATCAATAACAATAATTCTAATGTTCATGCATCTAACACTGCAGTAATTTATAGGGATAAAAGTGTTTTGCAGGGTGATTATAGATCTCATTGATTATCTAATTGAAGGGAGTGAAATTGGAGGCTTGGTGGTACAACTGTTATACTGGCCTATACACAGGGGGAAAAAATGGCTGGTATTGTGCATAAAGAAAAGGTTGAAAAGGTTAAATAATAATTTGGTATTAATTGGTGCCATACCAAGTGTAGGATGAAAACTTTTTGTTACCAAATGCATATTCTAACAAATCCTATACAACAATTTTATTCCAGATCTTGCTTTTTCTTGGGAAAACTGTCTTTTGAACTTAACTTTTTGAACCCATTTTTTGTTGCATTAGCTATAATAAATTAGAATTTATTAACAAAAATTTATTAAAAAATGGAATAACATATAAAAAAGAAACATTTTAATATATAAAAAAAGATCATTATTATTTTGTAAAAAAGTAATTACTAAATTTTAAGAACAGAAATTTTTTATTCATTCTTCATAATTTAATGTTTATACCCTTTTTATTAAATAAAAATTGCTCTGAAATATTTTACTGTGCATTAGTACCTTTTTCCTTCTGTATTACTAATTATCTGTAATGTTTATGTCTCATAAAACCGTGAGTCTTCATTGTTAAATTTAAACATCTCCTCCGTTATCTTCCCTCTTATCCCTATTTTGCCGAATTAAACCCATCCTAACGCATGCGAAAAAGCGCGGAAGGCTTTACAATCCTTTCTAAAACAGTATTTTATCACTTCTCTTGATTGTACGATGCAACTTTGTATTCAGAGTCTAATTAATTTCGCCGGTTAGGGAGACATAAAAACAAAAACGAATACTATTTTGCTACTTTGGCGATCCCTGAACATATATTGGAGGCAATTTAAAAAATTTCTAGAAAATACCGAAAAAACAGTATTTAAACTTGTGAATACCGGTAGTACAAAATTGTACAAATGGCTCAAAATACCGGTATTCCGGTATACCGGTACTGCAATCCGTAGATACTGGTTATTGCATCTACCATGCTACTCACAACTTGAATTTTTAGAAAAGTCCTTCAATGAGGTATATAAGTAGTTAGTTTTGCTGTTTAGTTCGTATTTAATCCAAGTAAAAGTTCTCTGGTATGTTTCAGATTTACTGGAGCCCAATAAATACTGCTTAGAGTAACTTGCAGATATGATTCAATGTTAAATATTTCCGAATTGATTTCTATTCAGAAGTTATTAATGAGATTCTTAGGTTGATCATTATACTTATTTTTAGAAATTTTGTATTTCATTGTATAAACTAAGGCTGTATAATTTGTATCTTTTTCAGGATGAATTGCACTGTACTAAGAATACTAAAAATGGTCTTAGGTTGTCTTTAAATGAGTAAGTAGCTGACTAGAAATAGAACTGTAAAATTAGTTTGGAAATTTTTTTGATTCCACATTATTTCATTAGATTTAAAAATTATTTTATATGATGGATATCCAACTTATTTTGATTGCATAATAGTTTAATGAAAGGGAAATAATTAGAAATAAATTTTTATATCAGTTTGGATTTTTTTCCTTCTTTTGAGGCTTAATCTTTTTATTACTTGCATTCTTCTAGGTGTTCTAGTTTTCTTGCATCATTTCCAGAGTGTTCTGAGGTTTTAAGAATGCTCGATAAGAAAATACAGATATTTAATACCTCATACATGGTTTTACCCCAATATTTGCAACATGCTTCTCTTAAATTGAAAGAGATGTTGAGTTGGGTTGTGAAAGTAAGTTTGTACTTGTAAGCTAATCTAGGAATACCATTTTATCATTTAATTTTATATATTTCTGCTATCATTAATATTTGAATCATTCTCGTGTTTTAGGAGTTTTCTAGTTCTCTGCAATATCGTACATCGGAAGATTATTCCAAATCTGAAATATCAGCAGCATTAGAAAAGTATGAGCAGTTATCTTAATTTATTTCAAACCAACTGTGACATTTTTGTTTTCTTTGTGTTTTTCTTTGTGCTTTTTCTATCTGGGTGTCTGTTTAAAACATTGATATAAATAGGTATGGATAAAAAGACTGATCATGAGACAGGAAACAAGTAAGAGGAGGGGAAATTCCTTCTACAATAAGATGTATTAATGTCATGCACTTTTTAACTTTTTAATATTACATACTTATTTCTTTCGTAACTCGTATCATAGTATTATGTTATTTTTTTTTAAAAAAAATATTTGGCGAAATAGTATCCTTACATGATACTTAACCTTTTTTTTTTTTTAAATATCTAATGTGAATTATTTATTGAAAGATTCGCCATCTAGAAGGTAGGACTACCTAATATTTTCAGAGGGAAACTTTTCAAGAATTTTTGTAAAACCAAGTGGAGCTGCTGGTGAATGAGCAATCAAATCATTGAACGACTTGGTGTCATCAAGTGCAGATTGAAGATTTGACTCGCTCGTTGCCAAGATAAAACCTTTTATATACAGTAGTGGCCAAAAGTGTGGACATTTTTTGAAAGTTTCATGTTTTTTAACTTTGTGTGCTTGTAGAATATATTAATTTTCACTTAAATACAAATGTTTATATATCAAATTGAAGGTAATTTAATATAGAATTTAATAACAAAAACAGTATTACAATATCTGTATTACAAAAAAAAAGTTACGCTCATTTTAGTAAGATCTATCTTAGATTTGCATTTTTTTAAATTTACTTATACAACTTGTATACTTACACAATCAATATTTAGTAGGATAACCCTTATTTTTTAAGACAGCTTCACAGCGTCGTTTCAACGAGTGAACGAGTGTTTGGAGTTCATCTTTCGTAATTACATGATGCCAAGAATCAATTATAGATTCAATAAGTTGTCTTTTATTGGATGGACGTTTTGTTCGTAAAAGAATTTTCAAACGTCGCCACAAATTTTCAATTGGATTGAGATCAGGGCTGTTTCCTGGCCATGGTATACATGTATGCTTTTATTTGTGACGACGTTTGAAAATTCTTTTACGAACAAAACGTCCATCCAATAAAAGACAACTTATTGAATCTATAATTGATTCTTGGCATCATGTAATTACGAAAGATGAACTCCAAACACTCGTTCACTCGTTGAAAAGACGCTGTGAAGCTGTCTTAAAAAATAAGGGTTATCCTGCTAAATATTGATTGTGTAAGTATACAAGTTGTATAAGTAAATTTAAAAAAATGCAAATCTAAGATAGATCTTACTAAAATGAGCGTAACTTTTTTTTGTAATACAGATATTGTAATACTGTTTTTGTTATTAAATTCTACATTAAATTACCTTCAATTTGATATATAAACATTTGTATTTAAGTGAAAATTAATATATTCTACAAGCACGCAAAGTTGAAAAACATGAAACTATCAAAAAATGTCCACACTTTTGGCCACCACTGTATGTATTATCTCAGTAGATTATTCCTATCTAAAGCTCGGTTTACAATGGACTATATTTAATGTGTTTCAGTATTGAACACAAAACTCATATATAGAGAAAACTATAAGTGCGGATGCAATTCTGTTTCTTTCAAAAAGCTGTACAAAACGGCCACAGATTACTTTTCCAGAATTTCGGAAGATCTGTGTACCCTATTGTTATCGATGCATTTCTGGTTTCTAATCATTTCTGGAGCATTTAACGCTGGTGATTTACCCTGTTGAAAGCAAATGTATCTGCCTGCTCTGCACAGATTTCAAAGCCTAATTCATTTATACAAAACAGTAAATGAATGGAAAAATTATAGTGCTGGCTTTAAGATATTGTTACTATAATTAAAACTACCGTCTTTGGTTCTGATATTTTACTTTACAGTAACTTCATTGGAAAATATTCCATCTGTTTTACTGCTTAACGATATTTTTGCCTTTTTGGCAACATATTTGAATGTCACAGGATTTTTGTTTAAAGAAAGGCTTGGAGACAGTTTTTAATTTTGGTTGAAATTATGAAGATACACACTCCCTACTTATGCACAGGTTGGCTATATTCGGAAATATATGGTAGTTAAAAACTTTTAGAATTTTTATCTCTCAACGTCGTTTAATTATTCTCTTTTTAGACATTAAAACCAGTCGGGAGACCTAGCGATTTTGACTTTTTGAAAACAAATGAATTTACTTTTTTAGCATGTGAATGTAAATACGAATGAAGATTGAAATTCACTATAATTCAGATCTAATGTTAAAAAAATATTTGATAAATGAGTGTAATTTTTGTGATTTATTTTTACTTAATGCATTCTTATTTTAGAATTTTAAATCAATCTGTGTGCATACTAGTTGCTTGTAAATTTTTTCCTGTACTTCTTTATATTTGCTTAAATATTTCAGATATGAAAATTTAGAGAGAAAGAGATTTTCACTTAATTCACCAGAATCTTCATTTCTCAAATTTTATAAATTAAAATATAATGCATAAATTTATAACTATACAACTTTTATAAATTAATAGATTATACAATTTAGACTTGTAAACTTTTTCTTTTAGCTATATCATGTTTCACGTGCACGATAAAGTTTTCCCAGTGATAAAGAAATTCTGCAAAGAAGAAGACAGAAAATTATTTCAGAAACTTGTGTCACTTTATGAAGATCATGTTACTGCAGATCAGCTTGGTGTTCGCGAGTCATTTTGTTGTGAAACTCCCAGTGCTGTGAGTTTAAAATAATTTTTTTTTTCCAGACATCATTCAATTTGATCTATCTTCATATTATCTTCATATGGTAATAAAGAATTTTTCCTACTTTGAAATAATTTTTTTTTGTGTGTTTAGCATGCATATGAAGAAATAAAAATCATCAATGTTTCAAATCTCTGAAATATTTAGCTGATTGAAAGATTGAATAAAATTAGCCATTCTATACTTTGCCATGTTGTAGCTTTAATGAAATTATTTAACACAGAAATATTGTCTTATAAAGTTAGTAATTCTTTACAGATTACAAGTTAAAGAGATTTTAATAATAATAAAAAATCATTAGTAAACATTGATAGATGATGAATTTTTATCCCATTGAAAAAAAAAAGTTTTTCATGTAGATATGGCAATTTTCAGACCATAAAATGCTTTAAGAGTTATAATATTATTTGAAATCTTTTATGTAAGAATTTCTTTTCTCATAAAACTTCAAGGTGATAATTCTTTCAGAAAAAGATGTTTTGTTTTTTACTCATTGTTATATTAAATTGTTGTTTCAGGGAGATTTATTTCATAAGAATGATATTCTAATTTTAAATTAAAACCATGTCTGAAAATGCAGCTGGAATTTTATTCTTAAATGGTGTTTCAAATGGACACTTCAAGTATAGGAATATTTTTAATCTGCTATAAAGGGATGCATACATAATTAATCTTATTTTCTGTTAAAGTACTTAAAGTTTTTTTTTTGTTCTTTTTAAAGAAGTTTTGATTGAAGTAAACTTTATTTTATTGCATATTACTTTAAAAGTTTTCACTATAAATTAAGAAGTAACAGTAAAATCAGTACCACCTGAGAATTATTTTATGAATATTTAAATGAATAATAATGGATTTTCAAAAGTGAACAGAATAAACTGAAAAGTAGTGATAACTCAAAAAGTATGCAAATAAATTGGACAAAGCTTAGTGGTAATATATATCCCTTCTAATTTAAGAACGCAAGAAAATGTTATATATAGTTTTTACATTTTATGGTATTACCATGAATATAAAATTGTTTTTGTATTCATATATTTATTATAACATTCTAAAAAGCATTTTTAGAATTATGTTCACAGGCAGATTCGAACTTTTTGATGATTACAATAATTTTTGTATATTTTATAGCCAAGAAAGTCAATAATTCTAAATCTTTAATTTGAGGATATAATTATTTCTTTTTTTAAAATTTTTTTAATTACATTCATTTGCCAAGAATTTTTTTTTTCACTTATGAAATATAGTAGCAGTTCTTAAATGATAGTCCTGAATAAAAGCACACTGGATTTAAAAATACAATGTAAAATTTCATCTAGGTATTTTCCAAATTGTGATTCAATGCTTTAATGTTTTTGTGGTTTCAACTAATCTTACTGTAATTTTTTCAAGTGTTTCTCTAAGAAAAAAAGAAAAAAAAAAAAAAAAGTATATTTATTTTTTTTTTTTTTTTTTTTCAAATTTAGTAAGATCAGTGCATTTCTTTTACATTCCTATTTTAATTTTGTGTATAAAGATAAAACTAGCAAATTTGCAGCTTTGTGCATGATTTCTCTGTATAAAAGTTTCTACAAATTCTTATATATTTTTACATGTGAAACTGATGATTGCACTTTTTTAGTGTTTGCCTGTTATAATTAAATATTTCATCTAGTGATGTACAACAGCATCTAGAGCCCAGGGAAATATTTGATTTTTTGCACCCTGTTGTGTTTTGTGGTTTAGCAGTTGCAAATGTTGGCAGGAGCATGGTATTATTATTTTTTTCGCCTTCTCAAGATTATTTTTAAAATTAATGCAAACACATTGTTTTTTCTCATTTCGTCCCCTAAGACTGGCACTCAGAATATCTATAACACCTTGCCCCTTGTTGCTATGACGTTGATTATGGTCCATTATGAATTAATATTTCAGTGTTAACTGAATAATATAACAGCTAAATTGTTTCATTAGTATCAGTATGATTGTCAAAAAATGTAAATATTTTTCTTAATTTTTATTTTGAATTACTGATTGTGTGTTTACTGTGTTTCAAGATTTTGAAATTTTAGGTTATTTCCTTGGATATATAGGCTTTTATTTTTAAATTAAAATATTGTTTACTTCATGATTTGGGTGTGAACGTTTGAGATACAGAAACTTCAAAATTAAAAATAATTATTCTGTTAGTTGAATAAAAATAATTTCTTTTAAAGGTTACAGAATTTCTGAATTTATTTATTCTCATGATCTGTCCAGGTAGTTGAACTTGCTTCTCTGAATTCAAGAAAAAGTCCTGCAGAAAAACTGCATTGTTTCATGAAGACTCTTGTAAGTTAGTTTTATAATTCTAGAGAAAAAAAAAAACTTTTAAAACTTTGACATTTGAAATTTCAATACTTAAATAACAAACTGCATAGTATTTTTCTTTTAACCCTCCATTAGGTGTGGCTATTTTAGGTCTCATATTAGTTGCGGCGATCGCTCGTATCTTATGCGCATTATTTATCTTCAAAGTTTTAATTTTTGTAATCAAATACCTATAAATATATTTAGTATTGTGTATATATATATATATATATATATATATATATATATATATTTCATATCAGAAAAGTTTTTCAAAAAGCAAACAAAGAGCGTTAAATAAGCGGGACGTAAATAAAGCGAAGCAACTTTAATTATATTATGAAAGATTTAGATTCATCTGCAATTATTAAAATAATAATAAATTATTAACAATCGATTGTAGCATTTATAAACTTATGTACGGGTATAGAATATTAAAAAATAAAATCAAGTGCATCAAAAAATGGTAATTAAATTTAAAAATTATTATTCAGATCCATCGTTTTTCATAAGTGATTGTGGTTTAGCAACTAGTTTTGCATTTATATTACTATATTTAGGGTATACCACAAGGTATGCAGTATTTAATATTTACAGATTTGGTTAGAACACACCAAGACAAGTATTTTGATGTTATAATATGTGGGGACCGGAGTATAGCATCATAGTCTAATAACGCGAAGAACGTTAATTACGAATCCGACAGTTTGTATTCCAAATTACGATGCATACGATGATTGCACAACATTTAAACTTCCTTAGGTGACTACGCAAATTCCACCACTGCATCATATTAGACTAGAAAACAGGTTTGATGAGAATGAGTCGTATGTTTCGCTAAGAAATTAGTGTGTACTGTACGTAATCATTGTGGTTCTGAAATGAGCAAATATTTGATTGAGCATCTTGTTTTCATGTAGCTGATTTATCATGAATTGTAATCATCAGTGAAAAAATTCGGCGATTACTACAATAAAAACTGCACGACGATAAAAAAGTACAGAAGATTTAATTAGAGAGGCACTCTATTGGACAATATGCTAGAGATGGGGGAAAAAGAGATACGTGCCAGAAGGGACGCTAATATTCAGAAAGTAAAAGAAGTGTGCGAAGCAAGTCTATCAACTTCGGTACGACAAGGTGGCACGACAACGCGACATGTCCAAAAGCACGGTACATTGGACAATGAAGAGGGATGCGATTCTGTCCCTTACAAAATTCAAGTCAATGAATCATTGACCGATATGGATGGTTTAAGGAGGTTTGATTTTGCGAACACGATGATTAATAAGGATGAATATGGCAAAATTGATTTTAATCGGATCTGAATCAGTGACGTGGCACACTCCCACCTCCAAGAGTATAACACACCTGGAGGTTCTGGGCCACTGAAATTTTTCATCGTGCAATAGTTCGGCATGCATTCTGCCTCCACTTAGGATCACAGTTTCATGTGCGTTATCTGCATTAACATTGACTGCAAGACATCATTGGGCAGGTTTGTTTTTTTAAATTGAAAATGTCACCTGTGAAGCTTATTTTGATGTGTTGAATGACGGTATCATCCCATTCTTGCATGGCACAAACAAGAGAAGCGATTATTGGTTTATGTAAGATGGTGCTAAACCTAACTGCACTCTGTGAAACTTCGATCTCTTAGCGGAACATTTTCACAGTAGACTGAAAGTTGAAACCATTATATAGTATAGAATGGCCACCTTACTCCCCGGATCTTAACCTGTGCGAAGTCTAAAAGATGCACACAGTTCTCAATATTCGACGACTTGAGAGTAGCAATTGAAACCAAGGTCAAGGAAATTGGAACAGATGTTTTGCAGAAATAATTGAGAACTTCGATTCCAGACTTTGTCATGTCATTTGTTCGAACAGCTGACATTTATTGTATTAAAAGTTCTCAATAAACATTGATTTTTTTTTCCTTCTCATTTCTTGAAGTTTTCATAACACAAGTTCCACACTTTAATTAGACTATGATGCAATATTCGGTGACTTCACGCATTATACATCAAAATACTCGTCTTGACGTGTTCTGTTTGTCCGAATCTTAAAATATTAGACGCTGTATACCTTGTGGAACACCCTGTATTAACCTTCTACAAGCATAACCTGTTGAGTCATTCCTTTCCTAATGTTTTGGCAGAGTTGGTCTACCTTTTATTGGATAATTTTCTCATGTGGACTTAAGAGAGTTTTGTATAGGTAATAAAATTTTGAAGTAATGGTAAGCTAATATCTTGGTTTAGAAGTCCTTTTCAGTATTTTACTGGGAATGAGTTAGCCAAAAAAGCTTTTTTATTATTCTTTTTATTTCCAACTAATAAAACCCGGCTATTTTTTTCTGGCCGTATTGGGCGGGGCACCATCATTGGTATCTTACATTTACTCTTTTAGCATTGCAGGATGCATTCATTTTGTGTACACAATTCTTCTTTTGGTTCTTTTTATAGAATGACAGATTTTTTTAAAAAAAATCTTTTTTGAGAATCGGTCGTTTTGAGAACTAGCATCAGTCGCGCCAATTTTAGAAAAATAATAATAATCTGCTGAAAGATTAGAATCCCGAGGTTGTAACTTTTGTTTTAAACTATTCCAATAGTTAAAATTTAAAGTATGTAAATACAAAATAAAGGGGGGGGGGAAATAAAGAGTTACGACTTCAGACGCAGCAACGTATCATATTGTCTGCGATTTCAGGCGGTTAGAGATATGTAATTATCGTCGAAAGCTCATTAATCTCCACCTGTTAAAGGTCCATGTAGATACCTCACTGTGCTTAAAACAATCAGAAGTTAATTTTAAGAACGAACACAGAGAATACCTAATTAGTCTTAATGATCATCCCCGCCTAACAGAGGGTTAAGCCACTTCTTTTATATTGTATTTCTGTAAGCTGTGCCATTTTATTAATCTATCGAAGAAATCAGATTAAAGAATGAAATTATAAAATTCGTACATATTTTTTTTTTTTTTGATAAATCAATCATAAAAGTTTTATATTCTTTCCTGTAATGAACTTTCTTGTTTACATTGTTTGAGAATTCAATTTTCAACAATTAAAGTCTTTGTATCCATGTGAAATGTTTATACATATCACAAGGTTTTCATTCTTTTCTTTTTTTTTTAAATTCATGCTGCGTTTTAGGAACTTCTGAATCAAGACATTGAACAGTTCTTATTAGAAACTTGTTATCCGGTTAGCAATAAAGGTAATAATATTATGTCTGAGTAATTTAAGTTACATTTTGTTTCATACAAATTTTGCATGCAATTGTCACTTCATAAAATACTTTTTTTAGTTATCGTTTTTTACACTGTTTTGTGAATTATTTCATTGTAAAGGCCATTGTGACTTAAGTTGCTTTATTTATTTAGAGTAGGATATTATATAATTTGCATTTCCGATGGCAAATATTTATGAATTTTATAGTAATGTTGTTTGAAATATGAAAAGTGTAGGAAGGATTGTAATTTTTTTCTTTTGCAATGTAATTTAAATTAATGTAAGTTTATATGTGCTACTGAAGTGAAAGAATATTAAAGTGTATCTAAAGTTTTTTTAAACAGTAAGACTATAATATCTGTTTTAATACAGTTAAATCTGTACAGCCATTTTCCAAAAATTTATTGGGAATTTGTAATTGTATAGTCCCACCCCTCTGCAATTAAAAAGTAGTGTTTATAAATTTACTAGAATATCAGGTTTGTCATATTTTTTAAATCCTTTATGGCTTTCTCTTACTGCTTAGTCAATGTTTAATTTATTATGCTATTAAACTATCATTAAACTTAATTAATATCTATTCTTATTTCTTACTTTTAATTTAATCATCACCTTGCTTCAATTTATGCATAAAATATTTTATTTGTATTGTTACAAAGATATGCTGATGTCAATTTCTGCTTTCAGATACACCATGTTTAACAACAGATGACTTAATACCTTTGCTGGTGAATGTAATTGTTCAAGCCAGACCTCAATATTTCGTTAGTAATTTATATTATATTCAAAACTTCTGTTGGGAAAACTCTCCGGTTGATAAGATAAGGTAAATAACATTTGCTGCATAGGAATATATTTTATTTATTTAAAAAAAATAATTTCTGTCTGAATTTAAAAAAAAATAACTAACATTTCTAAGAACAAGACACTTTAAATGTCCTTTTATTGTAAATAAATTTGCCCCAGTTTGAGAATTCATGTGTTTTCCTCCATAATTACAATATTATATAAAAATAGTATAATAATAATATTTTAATAATAAATTAATAAATCTCGATTCTAAACGAAACTTGATCAATATTTGGATCTTATGTTTTTGCATTTTTTATTTTGTAATATTCTGGTATCTATAGTTAATGAAGAATTTATTTTTCTTTTGATATTGATATAAATTTTCATTAACTATTTTTTTATACATGTGTATCTTTTTTCTCCCTTATGTATATTTTTGCATTTTTCTCCATAATTGTATGAATAAATTCGTGTTTTAACCATGTACACGATGATTGTCGAAAAAATAAACATTTATTTTCATGCTCCATATTATGGGAATTGGTCAGTTGATGATAAATATAATAGGAAAAAAGTTATTAAAATTGATTGATATTTTCTGTTCCCGCGTAGGGCTCAAATGTGACTGAAATCGACTGTTTTTAATCAATTTTTAAAATCTCTGTCTATCTGATTATTATAACATTCGCTGTTAAATACTCAACTTATGAAGAGAAATAAAATTTGTCATGAAATTGGCCCATTACGTCCATTCATACATTCCTTTCAAAGTAAATGAAAATATATGGACTTACTACGGTATGCAATTGTATGTATTTCTTTACAGTATGTATTTGTTTTTTATCATCAGCATAACGTTCATGCATCATTTTGTTGATGAATCATGATAGTTCGGAGTATATTCAAAACAAAATGCAATTTCGGTCTAATAAAAGTATAAGCTTCATTTATTTTTATGGTTTAAAGCAATATATTAACTGTAGATGGATAAACTCTAAAACTAAACTAGAATTATCTATAAACTAGTGTGAAGTTTGCGAGAAGAAAGTAAAATGATTTTTAAGAAAACAAGTTCAGTTAATAAAGCATCTTTTTGCATTTTAAATTATTTTCTTTGCCTTTTACTTTTTGTTCTCACCAAATGATACACTGAAGTCTGATTTTTAGGTTAACTTGTATATTATGGATCTTACCCCTTTGTTGACCCTACCCTCGAAAATTTAATAAGGATCAAAAGTATCTTAATTTTTCTTTTGCCAAAGAAACGTTAAATGTATTAAAGACTTGGAAATCCATAATCCTGACAAATTGTCACATTTTCAGGTAGTTAATAATACCAAATGAAATATGCAGATTGGCACTAAAATAATAACCTGTTTTGAAATCGTTCATCCCTCAATTTTTAAATATTAGAGCCAGGAAGTATTTGAGCGAATCTAAAGCTCATATTTAATAATGCAGTTGAAACAATTTATTTTCTAAAAACTTACTTAAAATTATTAATCCTTTGAATATAAGAAATGCATTTTCTTTTATCAGTCTGTTAATATAATATTAGCCATGACACTGGATAACAGAAAACACTTCAACGAGCTGGGCATTGGAGAAAATTTAAAGGTTGGAAAATCAATCGGTTAATTCATACATTACATTCAAAAGGTTAATTCATACATTATTATACCAATTTTTCTTTTTCATTGAGAGATCGCACTTGCGAAACTATAGAAAAGAATTTTCAATAAGGTCTCAAAATTAAAGGGGTATTGTTGATCAATCGAATAACAGTTTATGGAATTGAGTCCAGAAACGACATTGTTGCCCTACTATCCTCGTTAATATTATCTGGTAAAAAGAAAGAGTAAAATGCCATGCAAAAAATACAAAACACAGGAAAATTTTGTAATATCTGAAATCTTTAAAATTCTTTAATTTTAATTTTTTTTTTTTTTTTTTTTCTTTCTGTATTTTTCGAATTCTTTCTCTGCTAACTAATGTTTTGGAACTTAATTTTGCACTGTCATCAAAAATTAAACAAAAAATAAATTAGCTTGATATTTTTTAAGACCTAAATCACCTTTCACTATGCAATTGTTGTATATTGTAATTCATCAACAAAATAATAGTGAGCATCAGAAGGATTAGTAGAATCTAACATTTGCATTTATTGTAATTTCACAAATTTCTTTTGTTAACCTTGGAAAGAATGGATGACTTTAATTTTTGAACCAATTTTGATGAAATAATTTTTATTGCTTTTAGTAAATTGTGTTCTTAACAGCTAAACTAATAGAGAGAAACTTTAGATATTAATGAAAAACAAGTTTTTCACCATTTTTTATGGAGGAACCGATGATACCTATAAATTTTGTTTTCCGTAATATATTTTTCGCCATTTGGCAACTGTTCTGTGGTAAAACGACTTAGGGGGAAAAAAAAAAAAAAAACCCGCCACATATATATAGAAAATTTAGTAAACTCAATATTGCTTATTTTTCATCATTCTCTTATAAAAAATAACTGTACAATTGATATTTTTTGTATTATAGAATTTTGTAAAGAAATAAGCTATCAAAAAATTACTTTTAATTAATGTTCTAAGTCACAAAGTAACTATCTTTCATTATCATTGATGCTAAAACTTCACTTCTTTTTGTCGCGATTTTATTTTTTAACCATCTTTCTCTGTGTCAGCTGAATTTCTGTTTCACCCTGAAGGATTTCCGCTAAGAAGCCTTACCACTATGAGAAATCTAAAGCTAAATTGAATTTAAATTTCTCTCCAATTTTAAAATTCTTGCTTCAAGTTCAGAAAGAGATTCATAAAGCAGAAAATTAAAATAACGCATAGCTCATTGGCAATTATTTATTGCTTTTTCTTTTAATTTCAAGTCTTCCAATGATTTATTACAGAAAAAATCGGCGAGACCTTTTTAAAATTTAATTTGTGGTAATCCAGTGGTGGATTTCCGCGTAGGCAGCTAGCTGCCTGGGGTCGCTAGATTGAAAAAAGGCCCGTTTTCAGTTCGATCGAAAACTGTTTGCCTATTTGCCAAATAAATAAAGTAGCATATTATAGAAAGTTTATGAATTATAAAATATTAGAATGATAATAGCATTCGTTAAGCATAATTTCTCAGGTTTCTGTCTGTGCTTTTATGTCCACTTAATTGTTTCAGTATTTATAATCACCAGTATCTTTCTTAATATTGTATATAATCTTGGTTAAAGTCGTAATAAATCTATATAAACATATATATTAATAAAATTATTAAAATAAAAGAATAATCTTGGTATTTAAAATATTAAGTTAAATATGTGTTCAAATGTGAAACTGAATTGACCAGTTTTATAAAGCTTTTGAGCATTTTGAGCGCATTGTGTTGCCTAAGGTCGTGAGATGTTTTGAATTCTCCAATGTGTTAAGTAAAGAAAAACTGAATTTAAACTGAAATTATCGTTACAAGTTTGGAAAAGGATTCTTGTAACAGAAGATAAGAATCACATACAACGCATGGAAATTTATTCCTTTGTCGTTTAATTTCTAGTCTTCCGAGAGAAGACTAGAAATCGAAATTGCAGTATCTGCCAAAGTATTTCAAAAATTAATGTATATTTCTCTGTATGAATGAAAACAATTGCATTTTTAAAGTGCAATATAATTTTTTTATGTGAACATTTTTGTTCGATAAGTACGCAAGGAGGGCTTTTTTAAAATTTTAATTCAGAAAAACGTTCCATTCATATAATTTTTTAAAATTTATTCAAGGGCAATGTATGAAGGTTCCATTGTATTGACTATATCAAACTTGAAAATAAGCCGAATAATTTGATAATATAATTGTAACACAACATAATATAAAAAATATTTGCTGTAAAAGTTGATGGGCCATTTCATTTTTAATCTCGCATTTTGAAGAGAAAGAGATTCATTAAACGAATGATAATTCATCGGCAACCTTGAATTAATAGCTTCAAGAAACAGTTTTCATCAAAAGTTCAATTAATAACTGGAATAAATTGGGTAATCCTCTGTCATTAAATCAAATAAAAAATCAAGTGGGAACATACATTACGAATATTATTAGCAAAAGTCTTTTAAGCTATCACTCAAAAAAAGCTTTTATGTAAAATGCACATTTTTTTTTCATTCTAACACTAAACTGTAAATATGTAACCTGACAGATAATTTTAAAAATGTTAAATAATTCTTAACTGCTCTAAAATGTCAATTTTCAACCAGTTACAAAGAACAAACAATTATGACATATACAAATAAAGAATAAATATTTAAAGATCATATTAAGATAGCAGCAGACAATGATCTAAGAATTAATAAGAGGAAATAATTGCAGACAACAAAATTAATAAAATGATATTAATAATTATTAATTAAATGAAATCTGAAACTATTGCAGTAGCATATCGAAATCAGGTTAACCGAGAAGGAATGCATTTTAAAAGAATAAGTAAAGATTAAAATAGTTCTTGTGGAATGTATATTGGCAAAAGTTCTTATTAGTAATCAGTTTACCTGGAGAAAAAAATAAAATTTAGAGCATATCCAGAAAAATATAGAAATTTGTTAATTTATTTGCCTTCCAGATAAAATCAAATGTTTCAAGATAAATATCATTTAACAAATGCTTATTAATCTTTTTCACCAGATCAAAATATGAAAGTACATCAATGCTTTTTTTTTCCTTCTACTATTTTACATATGTACAGTCGCAGAAAAAAAAAAGAAGTCACCCAGCTTTATTCTTTTGTTAATCATTAATTTAAAAAAAATGCCATGTTAAAGTTAGTAACATATACAAAAAGTTGTTGTACACATTTAAAATTGTATAAATTCTGAAATTTCCTATGGTAACACCCTTCCGTGATCACATGAATATACTTTCTATGGAAAAATTACCCCGAGTTTTAAGTAAGGTTAATATACCATGATAAAATTAAACGATATTTGATATTCTTTGTTTACGGTTACCATATATCAATATGTATATTTAGATTTAGATATTTTCTGGACATCGGTAATAGTATTTTTTTTTTGTGACATCTTAAAAGCATCTATAGATTAAAATTTATTGATACTTTAAGCGTGACGAAATATTTTTTGTGAAAATTTCTGGAAGAAGTTTGATTGTTTTCCGCAAAGAAATATTCAAGAGCGAACTTTTGTTTAAACTGCATACGATCCTGAATCGTCATTACATCAAACGCGTTAAAGTGAGTCCTGTTGTATGACTGAAAGAAATGAAATTCAATAAAAAAATTTATTATTTAAATAAATTATAATTTTTTATTAAAATTAATATTTTACTGATAGATAGAAAAATAACTGAGTTTTATTCTTCTTACTATTTGTTTTTTTATCAGTATATACTATTTTTATTACCATTTCTTACTACTCGTAAATAGATATAAAATGATACACCACTTTATTTTATGAGCATTTGAAAAAAAAGTAATGAATTTCATGATATATATCATAGAATGTTTTTAAGAAGTAAGAATATCTATGTAGTATTAGAATGCCCAGTAAAATGCTGTCAACATTTTGGATTTTGCGAATATGTCACTAAATGCATCGTTTTAGAGGCAATACAGAAAACATTACAAGGAAAAAAACTACTAATTGAAAGGAACTGAAATTTTATGTGTCCCCATAAAATGGTCTTGTCCTTGAATTTGTGTCTAAATTTAAGTGTTTGCCATTTAAATTTTTATACTGTAATTTTGAAATTTTTTCGCATATTAAAAATTGCGTCTTAATGATAAATTTGTGTGCAAAGAATATCTTATATTTTCATACATTATTTTGTAAAGACATGAATAAAAATCCATTTTTTTAAGCATTAGAAGGTCAGAATATTGTTTCTCTTAATTTCAAAATATATAGACCTAGATTAAGGAAATTTGTTTCCATGAAGAACATTTGTTGTCGTTTTGAAATATGATGACAAAAATAGGTGCTGCAGTTGGAAATTTTGAAGTTCTTATTTTATTATATAGATGGCCCCGTGTCAAAATTTTAATTCACAAATCTTTAAAAATATGTTAATTCTTTTCGAATGATACCTTTTTTTGTGTAATTGTATGATAAACAGTACATGAATAAAGCTGAGTGGCTCCTTTCCCTCTCGCCTTGCTATTCCATAAAAAATATTGTACATATATATTTTTAATTTTAAAAATTGCTTACAATATATAATTGAAACTGCAATCATGCATTATTTTATAGAAATTGATAAAATTTGAAGTTGCCTGTTTCTATTCACTTCAGCACTTTTAACCATTGTTGTGTTGTACATAGGGAATTGTTAATAAGGATTTACATTAAATGAATTTGAGTTTTCAACAATGTAACTTGTTACATAAATCAAATGAAAAGTTTTTGCAATTGGCAATAATGAAATATTATTTAACTTAACACTAATTACAAATTATAGACGGTACAAAATTGTTAAAGGTCCTAATATAAAAACTTATTTATATATGCTTTAATATCTAGGCATTGATTGAATTCAATGAATTTGTAAGCTAAATATCTGCATTTATCTTATTATAAGTACTTCATTGGTTTTAAGATAGTGTTTATCTAAAATTGTTAGAATTTCAGTTAATTTTCACTCACTGGAATATTGAAAGAATAATAATATTAATAACATTTGAAATATTTGCATACAAAAGTTGACTAATTATGAACATTCCCTTTATTGAGTATAATATATGTTTCCCTTCATTAAGGGAGCATTTAATTTATAATAGATCTAAAACAATTGTTTTTAGTAGGAAACAAATTTACTGTTTTATTACAAGTTTGACTTTCTGCAAATTAAATTAGAAAGAGAGAAAACAGTATTTTAGAAATTAGTGTAATTTATAATTCTTTTAAGTATCTGCCTTTTAAACAACACCTTAATGTTTTGAATTCATGACAAATAAAAATAAAGATGTATCTTTTCCCTGTTTTTTAACATAGTTGAATATTGTAGTGAATTAAAATCATAAAATAAAGAGATAACAAAAAGCACTGGGTAAACATTTAGATATAAAATTTCATTTATATTTATAGCCATATATATTTTTGGGTTTAATAAATGGTTAATTAATTTTATATAGAGATTTTTTTTTTGTAATTTTACCGCAAATGGGTCATGAATAAAAACATTTTACAAATTTACCTTTTATATTCATATCTTTGAGGGTTCTGTGACTTTTTGAGTCATTTTTAATGTCAAAGAACGTAGACTATTCTACTGATACAACGTCGATCTCATCAGAAAATTAAATTTGTCAGAACCCAACCAGCCGAATATGCACTACTTCCTGCTAGCTTTGGTCAGCTAAATACCCCTAATTTTCAGCTGTCAACCTAATCCATTGCAACTTCTCTGCACAAATGTACTCTAATAATTAAAAAAAAAATCTTGGATGAGAAATAATACTAATGCAAAGTAGAGTATTTACCATTCTTGTAGAATATTTCCTATTTTTATAGAATGTTAAATGTGTAAATTTGAATATTTATTCTCGGAAATCTATAATATTAACAGAATGTAGTTTCTTCACTATTAAATGTTATATGATTCTTTAATATATAGATGTGAACTCAATAATAATAATAAAAATCGTTCAGTTAGGTTCAGTGGTTTGTGTACAACATTTCAGTGTGAATATGATAAAATTTGATTCTTAGATAAGGTTTAGATGTTTACAGTCCTTTTTTAAGAAATACAGACTACAATGCTGGTAAATAATAAATATTAAGATACTTTAAAGATGCTTTTTTCTCCTGTGTATTAAATACACAAATTTTTTATCAATAGTTTGGAGGTCAAAACAAAAATTGCAAAATCCTGAGAAGGGCTATAAAATTGCGATATATATCATAAAAAGATTTGAAACATTCACTGTATAAAATTAAAATACTCTATAAATGGGATTATAATTCTTATGAATTTAAAGCTTTTTATATGCACTTCACACTTTTTTTTTTGAACCTCTAGATTTTTTGATAAGAAACTATTTTTCCATTTTTTTTATATTGATAAAAGCTTTAAAAAAACTTTGTATTTATTTTGACTGTGAACTGTATATATCGTAATCCGTTTCTGAAGCTTATTATGTTTATGAAATTTCACATACCATTCTTTTAATGAAATATTTATAAAACATTTCATTATATATATTATAAGATAATTACATTGCAAATTAATGCTGTGTATTTTTTCAGCTTTGTTTTAGTTACATTTCAAGCTGCTAAAGAGTTTTTAAGAAGCAAAGAGTTTGAATCTCTGAAGCCATCCAGTAGAAAAATTAAAAAAGAGGTAATTTTTGTTTATATTTCTGATAACACTTCAAAAAGGTAATATTAAAGAATGCTTAAAAAAGTCTTTTTTTACAAAGTATTCCAGGTTATGCGTTTATGAGAATCATTTATGTGTGTAAGTGTATTTATTGTGTATGAGTAAATTTTGTATGTAATTTGCTTTCTAAAAATCTTCTTTATACATAAAAAATTCGAACAATTATTATGATAATTAACCAGTGTAATAAAAAAAAAGTAGTTTTATGTTATAGACACTGGTTTCTGATTTTTAATACTTTTCTATTTAACTGGGATGGTATTTTTTATATAAAAGTTTATGTATGCTGAATATTTTGCCTTCCAAGAAATAAGTGTCAGGATTTTAAATTAAATGTGTTTTGAATTTTTTATCTTTTTATTTTGAATTATTTATCTAACAGTGCTTAACTGATTTAGTCTTCATTGTGGATCTTTTCAAAATGGAGAATCTGTGATTTTGATTTATTTCGCATGTCATGAAAGTGATAATTTTCCCCTTTTCTTCCAACCAAATGCCTGTTTCCACTTTCTTTCCAATGAATGTCGTGATTGGAATTTGAATCAACTTTTACGAATATAACATTAAAAATTCCTAATTAAAGGCATTGGGTAATAAACAGAAATTTACCTGGAATTTGGGTTTTTCTTGTTCAGTTTAAGGAAATAATTTTCTTTCTTTTTTAATAATTTTGTTAAGGTGCATTTCTTCATATTGTTAAAATGATTTTTCAACAGTTTCATAACTGTAACTAAGCAATATATCTGACTCACTATATCATAGAATGAAATGAGAAGAATTTCCATGAAAAGTCTTGAATAAAATACATCCTTCGAATCTTAATATCTAATTCAGCATTCTGAAAGTGCTTCCTTGCATTTCCCTATAAGGAATAGGCTCTCTGAAACTCAAAACAAATTAGGAAACTAAAATGGGTTTAATATAAACACTGAAAAACTCTGCAAGAAAAAAAGTTCTTCCACACAGACATGTACGTTGAATGATAATGCAGTGAATGCCACTTAATTTTACCGCAGTTAATACTATAATTTGCTTTATCTTTTCAAACATATTTGGTGGCGAATACATTCGAACCATATTCGATTGTATACGTCGGTTTGGGTATGTATTAATTTCGTCGGTGGCTGTTGTAAAGAAACATCCGAGAGTCTTTTTCTAATCAGGTGGATTTCACATTCTTTTGTCTGGACTAAAGCAGTCTGGATTGATTTAAACAATCAGTTATGCTTACTAACTCTGGATTTAGTTCCGATTCATTTTTCTTCATTTAGATATATTTATTATATGATATAATAACATCGCAAGTACTTAATAGTTCGTCGCCAAACTCTGAATTTTTATTACATCAATTTTTTTTTGTGCAGTTAGAATTCAATAAAAACAGATGTATCCCCCCTTCTCTTTCTCCACAACATACCAAAGCTCACCAAATGGTAAGATAAGTAACTAATGAACGAGTATTTTCAATTTCAGGCAATATTGTGTCCACAATGAGAACGAGACTTAGCCACCGTTCAGTGGATATTTTTTGTTTTTTAAAATCCTATTTTCTTAGGAGAAATTAAAATTAGTGACAATAATATCAATATTATTTTATGAAATTTTTGTTTGTGTTTTCGTTATTTTGTGTAAGTAATATGTATATGTAATCTTTAATTTTATTTTTTATATTTTGACTTTGATATTGATTTCGTTTTTTGTTATTTTATATCAATTAAAATAAAAAAAATAGAATAGGGAAAATATTTTATTTTTTCCTATTCATTTTTTGACAAAAATTCGAAAACCGGCTAAAACTGGGGTTTTTTTTTGAAAATATCGAATTTAAAAACCGGTTTTTCAAAAAGTCGGTTTTTATATAAACCCTAAGAGCAACTAAGGTTTACTTTTGGATGAGGAAATGAATATAAAGAGCTTCTGTTAATATTTTATTGAAAATAAATGCGTATTTAATTTATATATTGATTGCTTTCAAATACTTAATTATTTTGTAATTAAAAAATACTATAGAAGATGAAGTATTGGACAATTTCTTAAAGGACGTATTTTTCAAAAAAAAAAAAAAAAAAAAAAAAAAAAAAATATTTTTATAAAACCATGATAAAAAAAAGTTATTCTTGGAGTGACTGACAAATCCAATTGTGTTGTAGCGTACTATTTGAGCTGCCGAAAAATGCATTGAATTTAAATCCATGGGAGTTCATCAGCACAACTTTGACAATGAATTAATTGTTTACTCTGGACATTTACTATGCTGCTGGGAGCTTCATTGGAAAAGATCATGATTTTGTTCGTATTCAAACAGTTTGAAGAAATCAATATCGCAGACATTTTATAAGAAAAAGCAGTATTAATTCACTTTAACTGAAAATTATTGATTTAATTAGTTTTTCATACATCTAATTTAATCATTGTTTTCTTTTCTACAAATAAAAATTTAATTTCGGATTCTTAGTCATTACATGTTTTGGTTTTTATCTCTCGGTGTTTATTAAAAAAATAGCTAAAAGACTCAGCTCTAAATTATCAATTCAATCCATAAAAAATAAAGGAAAGCACTATAATGACTTATTTGCTTCATTCAAGTATGTTAGTAATATCCGTAAATTTTTTCCTATTTTAAATTTATATTGAATTACTTAATATGCCATATCTAGAGAGTATTTCTTATGTAAAGTCGTTTAAAAAAGAGAAATGTATATTGTTGTTGAGATATTTTTTTAGATAGTGAAAATAAAGAAACTGCTTGCATACTTACATTCATCTAAATATTATTTGCATATGTTTGAATAAGACATAAATATTTTGTTTTATCTAATACTTGATTTTGACATTTATATATTGTGAGTAGTTAGAAATATTTTTTTCCATTCCTGCAAACTGCACTGAAATTTTTTTTGTTAGGTACATTCGAATATAATTTTTTTCTTTCATCATTATATTGAATCGTTCACCTTTATTTAATCTTTTTTATATACTTATTTCATTCAATTCTTTAATGTTTTTTCAGTTTCGTGACTAGGCCAGGTATTAAAACCTTGAACAATAATCTATAAAATGTTAATGCTAACGAGGTTTCAAGGCAAGCTTATTGCCAATAAGCTAAAAATAAGCAGTAACAGTTTCGTTGTATATTCATCATGACATTGCAGATTATGGAACAGTATAAATAAATTCTTAACAAAATTTATTTTTCCCCCTGTTATTTCAAGTATGTTGCATTTCTTTTTTAGAAAATCATTTTATTAAATATATTTTAAATGGTAGCAGTTTTATTTAATTAGTTTCAAATGAATTGCATTTATTTAATTACATATTTTATGAAACTGCATTTAAACCTGGATGAACATAATTCTAAATTATAATTTAGTTGTATTTAGAAAATTTTGTTTTTCTGAGATAAGTGAATTTATAGCAAGATGTGAAAATTGCAATGCAGGGTTCAGTTTAAATAAATGTTAAATGTAAATGACTGTTGCTGGGTGTTTGAATCATATTAAGAATTCTGCATTCAGCATTAGTATATAACTTATATGATCCCATTAATATTCATTTTTAAAATATTTGTTCCAGAAATTATTTATAAGTTATAAATATGACAAACAAAAACAAAATTGTATTACTATAAAATTATTATTACTCTTCATTATAGTTGTCATTAGAAGAATTGATGGAAGTAACAGTGGAAATACAAAATACCAGAAAGTCTTCCAGTGAAGCTAAACCTGTGCATATCCAGTCACCTACAGATCATCTTCTTGAAAATGTAACAAAAATGATAGAGGCTTCAACACAGGATCTCAGAGATTGGAATCACATGAAAGGTTATTTTCCCTATTTTGACTTGCTCTGAAAGATTATGGACTTTGGATGTTTAGAACTTAAAAATGATAAGTAACTCAGAAAAATTTAATAGGCATTTATATTTTACATCTGAATATAAGCATAATATTACCGGGAAGTATTGGTATATTAATGATAATGACTTGACTTTTGTCACTTTGCATAATTTTTATTTTCAATCACTTAATTAGAGTGTAAAGGGATTGCTCATGATGGAAAAAAAAAAAGCTAACTTAT
Organism: Argiope aurantia; assembly: GCA_026543865.1. Taxonomy (NCBI): domain Eukaryota; kingdom Metazoa; phylum Arthropoda; class Arachnida; order Araneae; family Araneidae; genus Argiope; species Argiope aurantia. The sequence continues at coordinate 615,899 of JAPMOR010109940.1, forward strand.
TTGTAATTTATATATATATATATATTGTATTCCAATATATTTTAAACTGGGTTGGAAAATGTTGCATTAAAGATTTTTCCAATTTTTAGTATCTTATTCCTGAGTATGCTGGATGATAGTACTGGAGTATGCTTCTCTCCTAAACAAGACTGTGTGGAAGGTTTTTTTTCCACTGCCATGTGTAAAATGGGTACTTTTATAATGTGAATTATTTCACATTTTGATGCATGTACATTAGGGTGGAATGAAAAAAATCAATTTTTGATTTTTAATTTGTATTAGTATGGAAAAGTTGCCTTTTAGTGTAGATAAAATAAATTATAAATATGAAAAATGTTGGAGTTAGTCTTGAGATACGGCAAGAACGTTAAAGTTTCGAAAGATTGAAATTTTTGATATATTTTAAAGTTTTTTTACGAAATAATCAACTTTTTATTTTTATTTTGTAATAGCATGGAAAAGTTGCTTTTTAATATAGATAAGATATAAAAAAAAATATTGGAGTACATCATGAGGTGCCGCAAGGACGTTGAAGTTTCATAAGAACACACTTTCTGCAACTTTTAAAGGATTTTTGCGTGCCTCAGTTATGAGATAAAAAGCTTTAAATAGGCGTTTTCATATGAATAGAAATATGAAAACAGTTTTACTATTGCACTGACATGGCACTGAGTCGTCACCGAAGCTGTTGTTAGTGAGGTAAGGCGGAGATTTGTCAGCGGACACAGACAATGACAGGCCTGGTTTCAAATCAGTTGCTTTTCCGAATTCAGTTCAGTTGGCGTCTCCGCTCCGTCTATTGTGTAACTGATTTGTTAATTTATGTGCTTCTGTGCTTTGCTGTGAGTAAAAATGGCTCAGTCTAAATTATTAAAGACAGGACAATGTCGGAGCATTCTATTTTGGGGAAATTTAGTGATTTGCTTGAAGTTGAACTCCCAGAAGTATCCTTCTGTAAGCGAAACATGCGACACTTTAGTTCCCATAATAGAACAAATATATGGTGAAGAGCTTCTATTCCCTTCACTTCTAGCGAAAGAATTTCACAAATGATAAAAGCTTATCATGCTAAATACCGGAATTTATTAAAGTCAAAAAACAAAAAAATTTCAGATAAGTTTTATTACAACCTCACAGAATTTAGAGAAGATACTAGACGTTTATTTGATATTGCTGACTTGTATAAAAGGCAAAAAAAAAATAATAAGGTGTTCTATACGATCAATGCTCTAACAGGAAAATGGTTATAGTTAATATTGATATTGCTGCCACAAACGTTTTGAGGAAGAAAGACGCAAGAAAGAGTAAAGAACTGCAGAAAATAGTTAAGTTTAATCAAAAACGGGCAAAAAATACTAGTGCATCAGAAACGATTACTGGCGACAATGACAACGCTGAAGAACAACAGTGTTCTTTACAAAAAGTGGCAAACCAACCAGATCCATCAAATAGACAAGAAGAGATAAAACTATCACGCGCCTGCGTAGCTTAATATTAAGTTAAAACCCTTATGTACTTATGGTTCCAAACATCATTTTAACCTTATCTCATATTCGCACTATCTTTCAGACTATCTCAAGAACGTTATATACCAGATAATGCGAAGAAATTGGTACTTTGTTGCTTCAGAAAATATCCTTTTGCCCATGCTAAGTGGTGAACGTAAATTTCAAAGAGAACTTGGTTTACGACGTGTTTTAAAAACAAGAACAGAAAGTAAAGACAGAGACAAGAAGTTCAATGTTCTAAAGATAAACTTAGATGTAAAGGATTACATCGATATGATCTCATGGCTTGAAAATGGCGTAACTGAATCTTCTTGTTAAAATATGTTTCCAGGGACTCTGACAGACTTTATACGGAAGGCGTCTGAAACTGAACCAAGTAGTATAGGGGACTCGGTTATCAACTTTCCCAGGCTTCCTTGTCTCATGCAAGCAATGAAAAGATTTGGGAAACTGGTGGCCGAATCGGCTCAAAATATCTGTGGTTCAATCGCAAGAGAATGATACATAAGAGCAAAAATTGACTCACGTGTGTATATACCAAAATTTAATTAAAAAAAACCAGTTTAATGTGGCAATGAAGTGGAAACGAACATTTCGCAGCTGTAACATTTGTAAGCATTAAAGATACAGAAGTAAGAAGCGCAAAATTTGACATACGATTTTTTTAAATATTATTATAATTTGTAATTAATGATTTTTTCCAGTTGTAATGCTTATATATGTATTTGAAATCATCTTTTGTAGCATTATATAAACGAAATTTGTATAAAATATTTTATCAAAGTTTACAGTATTTCAATTTTTTTAAAAACAAATTTTAAGTTAAATTAAATTTTAAGTTATCGACACCTCGAGATATTGTTGTATTGCAACCAAATTTTTTTAAAAAAATTTTGCACCTAAAAGCTAACTTTTCCCGACTATTACCAAACTAAAATCTAAGAAAATTTTTTTAAAGAGTCATTTTAAAAATTTCCATCTTCTTGTTTTCAATTTTTTTACAAATTTCAAGCTTTTTGCGGCACTTTTAGATAATATAATATGGCAACCGAATTTCTAAAAATTGTTTTTGAATCTAGAAGGCAACTTTTCCACGCTATTACCAAACTAAAATTTAAGAAAAAAATTTTAAAGGCTCATTTTAAAAATTTCCATTTTTTTTCAATATTTTTACGAATTTCAAGCTTTTTGCGCCACCTCAAGATAATGCAATATTTCAACCAAATTTTAAAAAATTGTTTTTGACCCTAAAAGGCAGCTTTTCTGCACTATTACTAAACTAAAATCTAAAATAAATTTTTTAATGCCATTTTCGTTCCACCCTAATGTACATTCAGAAATGTGAGAAACTTATAGTTAGTGAACTTTGTATTTGCTTCTCTGATCCATTATATGAAGAATTATTACGAATGAATTAACTGGCATGCACTTTTCAGCTTCTAAAACCTCGTTTTTTACTGAATTAAAACGGAAGTGTTTTATTTGATTTAATGAGTCATACAATCTGTGTTTGATTAATGTTCGGACATTAGTTAAGATTTTGGCTTCTGGGCTTCTTCTTGTGTTACTGGATTTAATGATTTGATAGAACATTTGCAAGAAGTAAAGGAGTAATTTATGGCATGATTGCTGAAAGGAATATCTTTTCTATAATTAACTTGGGATGAGGGAAGTCACTTTTCTGTTTGTGTACCTGAATCCCCATTTATAGACAATGTTTTAAGATTTTGGATAGCTGTCATCTGAAAGTTAAATATAAGTTAGATGAAGTTAAGTTATGAAATCAAAACCGCATATTATAAATTACAATGTTTCGTAATATAGGTTTATTTTTATTTCTTTTATCATAATGATGGTCATCTCTCACTCATTTAAAATGAGCTGTACCTTAAATATTACAATTGTAAATCTTTTTCTTCTAAGTGATGAATTAGATACCTCAAGTTGGCTATTAATTAGATTCTCCTTCCCAGGGAAATGACTCTTAGTAATGCATTGAAAACATTTTATTGATAATAATTGTAAGTGTTTAATTTTTAATTATTATGTTTCAGAAACTTTCACAAAAATTGTATTTTTAACTTTGAATATAACTTACAAGGTGTTCAAAAAAAAAAAAAAACCGAGTAAATATTTCTTTTCTTAATTTTTGCTACTAGGCATATACTTCCGTTTTCAATGTTTTATCAAATAAGATACCTGAATGTCTGAAATAACTGTGGTGTCTGTAAAGGTTCATATAAAAAAGTTACAAACATTAAATTTTCATATGGTCCCCATTATGAAAAGGTTTCAATGACTAAAATATTTTTCTTATATTCATCTCTAAAGACACAAAATTTCATACTTTTATCTGTAGAATTTGTTTGGATATTGAAAGACATGTTTAGTGACATCGATCATTTTTCCGTACTTCAGACCTAGTGCTAGAGCGAATGTTTTCGCTGTAGATTTCCAGGGATAATATGCATATCACAAAAGATTTAAAAAAGACGGAATCGAAAAATAACAATGCAGTGATTAACTCATTTAATTTTAAAATAATGGTTACATAATACTTTAATTGTAGTGCTTAAAAAGATTATTCAAAAATAACACCGCCAACACCTATGGAAAGTTGCCATTTTCCAACAGAACTTACTCCCAAATCTCATTTGTGACATCAAAACAGAGTTACTGAATTTCTCGGCAAGGATGTGCTGCATTTATAGGAGACATGTTATATCCAGAAGAACGTAAGCAACCAGATGAATAAAAATCAATAAGTCAAATCTGTGATACCGGAGAAAAAAAAATCAAGTACTCATAAGCCAATCTACCTATCAATTAATTCAGCATTTAACCATCATCTTACATTTGATGTATGGTGAGAAGCAGCAGCAGCCGTTTTCGATTATTTTTGTAAAAGTACTGTCAAAGTCCAAAAAGTTCAAACATAATGCCATTCAAAACTAAATTAAAACTCACTTTCATCATATTATTGTGCAAAAAAAAAAAAAAAAAAAAAAAATTTTAAAAAAAAAAAAATCACATTTGTGGAAATCTTTTACAAATGATGAAGTTTTTTATATGAACGAGATTTTTCGGTTTAGAAAGTAACTGTTTTGACTTTTGTTACTTTTGTCTTGATTAAAGCGACATTTGTCTATCAAAATTGTATTTCTAAAGATATTGTGACAAATACTTTCATCGGGTTCTTTTTCGATTTGTTGGTTGATGAAATATACTCAGTCCGAACGGTAACGACTTTCATTAGACACGAAGACAAAAAAATACACAACCTAGACAAACACAGCATCACACTACTACAACAGTAGCCCACAAGTAGTAATTGGTAGCAATTGCAACCACAGCACACAAAGCGGCCACAAAGAATTAAGTAGAAGGAGGGAATCTACTTAGCTTCACTCTACGGTCTCTTCAAATGTCTGTAATTCTCCAATCGCTTTAGCTGCATCCAACTGCCGACTCACTACTACACGGCTGGCTACTCCACTCACGACTCGATGCTGCTTCCACAATAAACACGAGAACTCGGCACACAGCTCAATTCAGCAAACGTTTGCGCTTCGTTGGACTATCCAATTATTCCGCCGTTGCTTCGCTATCCTCTCGACGACTCTATACACGACTAAGACTGACTGCAGTTTGAGACTGCCGGTCTTTTATAGTTCCCTTTAGGCGGGCAGAGAAAGTTCTGGAACTTTCAGGCTTATCTCAGTTCCGATTGGCTCAATTGCTAAAATTCTGGAAGTTTTCAGTAATATCTATTTTGACGCCAAGTGGTCGCCAAGCTCTGGGATCACTGACGCGGCACCCGATCAGCATCCAACAGAGCTGATCGTAAAACTGTCTTTCCAGTGATTGAACTAAACTTGCCGGGAAGTAACATTACAGATTTATAACAAATTAAAGATTTGATTGTACCTGAAGTGTGGCCCAATTATAAAATTATAGTTTGGTCGTTAAATGATAGTCTCGGTCCATGGAATCTACAAATGCTGTATGGATACTAATAATTACCTTAAAGTTTTTCTTTTCCACTGCTGTTTTTGGAATGCTGAAGTTCTGAACTATCTGTTCGTGTACTAGCTTGAGGCCAGTTTGAAACATTAACTATCCGAGATGATAATTTCTGTACCTCTTGTGGTAGCGACATTCTGAAAATACATATTTTTGATTACTTACAATATAAATACTCAACATTTCAAATATCTTCATTTTATTCAAGTGTGTCATTCTTTCGGAAAGCTTAATATCGCGTACACAGTTGGAAACACTTCCGATGAGGCTGGGAATTCGGGAAACGGTGTTTATATTTTCTTGCAACTAGACCGGAATTGAGATTACATATAGCATAAATCGTCAGCCTATCCAAATTCCCTTGTGATTGAAATTTGTCATTCTTTTAGAAAGCAGACAAGTACGAGAAAATAATTTAATTTCTTGCTCAGCATTCTAACACTTCGAGATATCTTAAATGTCAAGTCTCAAGTTTTAATTTCCTATTTGTCAGCGAATCAAAATGAGTAATAATATGCATGGTTAGCAAGTTGATCATGATTATTTAATGATATATATGATCATGATTATTTAATGATATATATTCCAAATAAATGTTTACATACTTTCAATTAAGTAACTAATCCGCTTTTCTGTTCATGCGTGAGGAGGCATTTATTCCACCAAAATATGGGTGAGATAAAATAAATTGTGTCTAACGTGATGGAAAGATCTGACAAAGAATTCTGAAAACGAACATATGCACATCGTTCTGTAGTTTACCTCGTTGTAGAATTAAATTGTTAAAAAATGCTAGTCGCAGGATCTTGAAACAAACAGTATGACAGTTTTGAATCAATTTGCATTTCTGAAATAAATATTTCCATCTGAATTTGTGACAAATCCCTGTAAATTTAAAAGAACTCTTATTTCAACCAATTTTTTTGAATAGAAGTATGAAAATTTGTTTGTGCAAGTATGGCATTTTACTAATTAAGAAAAACATTTTACTAATTGGTAGTTTGACACTATAGGGGACATGTGCAATAAAGAAAATAATTAAAAAAATTTCTATAATTAACCTTTACAAAAGCCAGAGTGTTTTGTCACAAATTCTTATCTTATTTAATGAAACTTTGTATCTGTTGCAATAAGTATCTGTTTGCAATATTTAGGAAAATAAACTCTTGTTCTACTTTTTTGGAATACCCTGTATAATATGCTCTAAATTGGAAACTTACCATTATAAACCTTACCATTATCAGTTAACAATCATACCATTATAAACAAAGTTGAATTTGATTCAGTTGCATGTTATATTTTTCGCAATAACTGTTTTTCGTTTTATTATTTTCACTCTTGTTTATTTTCTGTTGTGCTGCACCTTGTTGCTGATTCCTTTATTGTCAGTGTAAATAATAAGAATTTTTTCTCATAAATCCTGGTCTTCCCCAGTATGAAAATTTTTTGTAGTTTGGAAATAACTACCCTGCCTTGAATCGACACCGAATTCTTGCTACATGTAAAACTTTGTTAGAATTGTTCATCGATTTCAGTGTCGTTTAATCATTTAGTCAAACCTTTTTTCAGGCAAAACAGCTTGGAATTCATCTACTTTACTGTCAACATTTTAGCGCAGGTTCTTTTTTCTTGCATTAGTAATAAAAAATAATTATTTTTACAATATAGCTATGCTGTATTATATATAATTTCAGTAAAATTTCCTTTTTTTATATAAATACACAGGATGGTTACATTTCATCAGGTTCCCAAGCAGTGTGTTATTAACTAATTTTAAATGCACATGAATGAATTTTTTAAAATTCTTTTTGTCTTGAATATATCACGGATGTAAAATGTTTGAATTTTATTTCATATTTATAGTTGAAGTCACTTTAATCATTTTAATCTTCTGATTATTTAAACCCAGGTTCTTGCAGCCAGAAGAATCCCATAAATTCAAGACCAAAAGAAAGTGTTGGGTGAGCAGATTTTATTTCTGATATGAAACTGATGTTTGAATTTGTAAATAATTTTTTTTTCAACCACAGATTTGTTTTTAACTACTTACTGGTTTGCTTTTTATTATGAGACTATTTGTTTGCTGCTGGAGCTTACAAGAAAACGGCCATAGATGCAATACTTTTGAAGCTTCCTTAGCTTTGCATTAGACTTGGGCAGTTATTTTCTAATATCTGACCACGAGTGATTAATCCGAGAACATAGGGATATTTCATTTTTTTTGTCTTGTGCTTTTCATCAATTATAGAAACATATTTAGTATGTCAAAGGTAATAGGAATTTTTATGGTGCATTTTACTATTATATGATTACAGATAAGAGATATATGGAAATTTTCTTATCTTACGTCTAAGAAAATATGTAAACTAGGTTTCCTATGAAGCATGAATTCTATAACAGAAAAAAGGGCTCAAAATTTTTGAGATGGCACCTGATGACCAGGAAATGTTAAAAGCTTCGTTGCTATATGAATTGCTATATTATTCTGTCGAAATTAATACATTAACACGTTTTCATTCATTGATAATAATTTTTGAACATAACTTTACTTCTGATCTTGATTAATATTTTTATTTTTTAAAATCCAGTTTTTAAAAATGACGCTCTTATTTGAAGTAGCAAGTTCCTTAAGAACAAAATGATATTCTTTTAAGCATTTGTGTAGAGATCTAGTCTTATAATAATTTGATAGTTGCAAAAGTATAATTTCTTAATAATGTGATAGTTGAAAAAGTATTATTTCCTAATTTGTTTGATTTATGTATCTTCATTTAATACTAATATATTTTGGAAGTTTAAAAAGTGATGTGATTTTTTGAAAATTATAATATTTGATATATATTGTGATATATATTTGCATATATATGTATATATTCTCTTTTAGGGATTTCTTGTCCAGTTTAAGGCAAAGTAGTCTTGGTCTCAGCTATGGGAAGCAAACGTGAATCAGTTTAAAGATATTTATATAACTGTAATTTTATTGTTAGTTCTGCATTTTTAAATAAAATGTTTTTTGCAATGTGTTTTTTATTTAATTCGTTTTTTACATATGTCAATCAATAAGTGAGCCAATCAATAAGTGAGTCAATCAATAAGTATTGTACATTCCTTAGTGTATTTAATATAAATTATGTTACCAGACAGTTAATAATCTTATTAAATATTAGAAAACATTTAAATGGCCAGAGATAGCAAATATAGTTTTCGCCATTACTCCATTCTGTTTTGAATTATGGATATTTAAACTGTATATAAGAATTCCATAATGTTCCCCTAACTCGCGTCTGTTTTTAGTTGAAAACTCCGTTTTAGTTCATTATATTCAGAGTATAATATTTGGGTTGTGTGGTACTTGCGCTCAATAAATTTTTCCTTGCCTCATTAAAAAGTGTCTTTTACGCTGAAGCCTTAAAAAAGGCTACCACATTATGAACTTTATGTTTGCATGTAAGATTTGGCGATTTTACAATGTACGCCAAATGGCAATTAAATCACTATGGGAGTGAGAATGATACTCCTTGTCTCTGATAACGAAATGAAACTTCCGTGAGAAAAAAGCTGATGACCCTTACCGCGTTTCAGACAAGTGTTGAAAATAATTAATATAAAGTGTGAGAAATTTGCTTTAAAAATGTATTTATTAAAAAGGAACACGTTTATAACTTTCCCATACGGAAGACCTTTATAAAAATTATAATTCTGATGTGCATAATACAAATTTAATCTAATAAAATGAATTATAATTTTTAGTTTTATTAGGATTTAATATTTATATCTCTTACGGTTTAACTTTATTTAACAAAATGAAAAAAAAATACATAGAAAGGGCTTTAAATTCAAATTTAAATGGATATCAATAATGTTTAGTTCTTTCTATATGTATGTATGCTTTTATGTATATACATTCCACAAGCTGATACTTGAAATGAGCTAATGTATTTTTAACGTTAAAGCTGTTCAAATAAGTTGCTTTTTTTTTGTGCAAAATAATCAGCGGTTTGGATAAAATAAATGATAGGAATCATATTATTAATTTTAAAAGCAGCTACCGGTTAATTCTCAGGAGGGGAAAAAAATCAATAAGAAAATATTGATAATTATTGAAATTTTTTCAGATCTGAAATATATTACTTCATTTTCCAACTTAGATTTAATTATATATAATCCAATGTAACGCAAATGGCATTTAAATGCAACACCTAAATGTGCTACATTAAAATGCTTAATTCTCAGATACAGTATCATGAGCTTAAGTTCTATTCGCAGGTAATGCAGTAGCAAATTTCTGTCTATTTTCTTAAAAGCGCTGCCAATGATTTATTACTAATTTTCAATTTGTCTTAAATCTATGCAAGAAAGAAAGCTAGAAGTAAAATATATTACTTTATATTTTATTCGTTCTTTTTCTTTTTTCGCCCCTGAATTTCTTGCCAAAAATATAGTTCATATAGATTGCACCTTTATCGTAATCAAAATTGAAATTACAATGGTAAATATTTAAATATTAGGCTTAAGCTAAAAACTAATTTCACAACTATGTAAGCATGGTTTTCGAAGTCACTATTTTTTTTTTCTTCTGAAAAGGCATTAAGGGATTGCACTTACGAACAAGTTTGTTTTTTTAAATATTGCATACTTCGAATTACAAAATTTCATTAAATAAGATAGGCAATTGTACAAAAATTAAATTTTTATATATCCATTATAATTTCAAGTGTGAATTAGTATATATTTTTTCTCTTATTTTCATCTATACAAAATTTCACATTTCTATCTAGAAAATTTGCAGAGATACGCTTAGTTTTAAATTTCGAAGGACTGGCCACAAATGTGGAAAAAAGCGTTTACTTTGGAATGCAACTAGTACATCATCAAACCATTATGGCTTCAAAAAATTTGATAATAATAACGTTGTTCACTTCCACTGTTCGGCAGCTGCATTACCGTCTTTATAAATAAGGGAAAAGAAGCTTGGGGAACTGAATATTTAAACCATCTCAGAGACTTACTGGAGTACAAAGCAAGCAAAGAATTTTTGCAATGCAAAATCAAAACTTTTTTTTCTGAAAAATGTTATTTGGAGAGACGAATGTTGCTTTGATCTAGATAGAAACATTAATTTAAAAAAAAATTCACGTTTGTAAAAGTGAAGACAATGCTTCGCACAAGAAATTCATCATCACTCGCAGTTTTCTGTTTATACGTTACAACTGCCATTTTTAGAAGTTCTTGAGTTGGTCTCATTTTCTACAAAAGTATATTGTATGGTAACAATAGATTCAGTTAATTTTTATTGGGATTATATCTGAACTAAGAAATGAATTAACTTTATCTGTGGATATTTGATAAATCTTCGATGACTAACTCAATACAAAAACTTTCTCATTCAGCATTGTTTATGAGCATTACAGATAATATTCTTATCTAATACTAATTAATTTCACTAACATTGATCCTTATACATCCAATAATTTATTATATTAAGGAGTAACAGGATTTAAAAATGGATACATTTTCTAAAAATTACAACGCTATAACTTCCGAAAAAATTACAGCACAAAATTGATTTTTGCATTCAAGATAAAACTCAAAAAATTATCTTTTTAATGATCCAATGCTTTAATCTACAAATTAAGTTTCGATTTTTAATGAGTTTTTAAAGAAATATTTTAACCATATTTTTCAACAATGTATTTCGCACAAAATAAAGATAAAATTTAATCTGCACGAGCACGTTAATGGGAAAAAATTAGCTTTTATCAACCTATTGCCATCACATTGACAGAAGTTCAAATTAAAAAAAGTAAATCGGCTATTATTGTAAATTAAATATATAAAAGTGTAAATTTCGCAAGTGTCTGTATGAAGCGAAAAAATTTGAAATATATTTTCTAAAAAGTAAATGGAAGAAAAGATTTCTATGACCTTTTATAATATCTATATTATTAATTAGATCAAACAATTAAATTTAAAGCAAACATGGTTTAATATATCTATAGGATAATCACTTTAATCAGCGCCCATCAGTTAATTTTAATCAGGGGCACGCATCTACTAATAAAATGGTCTAAATGAACTAAAAAATTATATTTTGTGTTACTTGAGTCAATAAATGCTCCGATGAATTAAGAATTTAAAATTTTTACGTAGGTCCTTTACATTACCCTTTGTTATCCTTTTACATGTTTACCCTTTTACATGTAAAATCATATCTAACAAATTTTGAATATATCGAACAAATATTTGAGTCTACGTCTGTCATTGCCAGTCAACATTTCGTAGGAGGCTATGTGAAGCTGGTTACAAGGTACAAGAACCTAGAAAAAGCCCAGTACGGATGAAAGCACTGTGGAAAAAAGCGATTGGAGTGGGCCAAGGTGCACAAAAATTGGAGCGGAATGGAGAAAAGTTTATTCAGAGACGAAAGTCGCTTTTCTTTAATGTCTGACAAGCCTGGCCACGTTTGGCGTAAAACAAAGGAGCTAAAAAGCCAGAATGCCTGGTTCGTACATCAAAACACAAGAAAGCGTAATGGTGGGGGATGCATGTCATATCAGTCAACTGGACGACTTCATTTTGCTCTGGGAATCATGAATGGTAACAAGTGTGTTGGTGTGCTGAAGGATGAGTTGCTTCGTGTAGTGCACGTAACATGCTCCCAAGGAAGAAATGGATATTTCAGCAAGACCTAGCACTCAGCCATTCATCGAAAAAGGCAAGACAAACTTTACATTTAATTTTAAATTTCATTTCAGTTAAGTTCCGACCTCTATATCGAAACATTCGTTATTTTAGGTTAAGGCTGCGTTTGCAAAACATGGTATTAAAGTTCCCGCATAGCCAGGAAACTCGCCAGATTTGAACCCCATTTAGAATTTATGGGGTGTAATGGGAAAAAAAAAATATCTGGGAATCAGCCCAGAACAAAACGAGAAATTCAGGGAACAATAATTAAAGTTTGGCGCCATGAAATACTGAAAGAAGTGTTGCAAAACTTTGTGGATTCCATGCCTAATAGAGTGGCTGCTGTGATCAAAGCCAGAAGCGGCTCAACCAACTATTTAATGCTCTTCGGTTAACTCGAACTCTATTATCTTTTCTGATCAAAAGAACTTGAAATTTTTTCTTTACTTCATTTTATTCTAGGGAACCAAAATAGATTCCGATACTGTTAGCCTGTACATTTTATTTGTATTTTATTCTTTTTGAAATTAAATAATTTTTTGTTCAATAGCTTAATTATATTTTGCCATTAATTTAAAATAATTAAAGGCAAAATATAATTAAGTATAATAACATTTAATTGGCTAATTTAGCATATTGACATAAGAAAATATCACTTTAAAAAAACAAATATTACTTTGGGGGGGGCTTACTCTTGAGAAAACGTGAAATTTTTCAAACTTGCAATATTTTTGACCAGTAGTGAAATTTCATAATATTAAAAGACAGAACAAATCAAAAGAAAAAAAAAATGGTAATGCTCATTTCATTAGGAATTAAAGTCCAAAAACTATAACTATTTTTGTGAGAATAATTAAGCATTATTCTTTCTGACAATAAAACCTCAATATTTTTTTTTGTATCATATAACTTTCTAAACATTTCTATCCCGTTTCCTTTGTCATTTTTAAGAGATGGAGTAGATGTTAGAGTTCTTGTTTAGTATTTTGCCAAATAATCTTAGTAAACATCATATATCATACTAAATCCCTAATACTCGTACGATAAGCAATAGAAGTTACAAATCGAAATGTTGTGAAACTTTATATCTAACAACTACTCTTTTGTTTTGCAAATGTTAATAATGCTTTGATTTTAGTTGAATTGTAAACATAGGCATGTGTACCCCCCCCCCCCCCACCCACACACATACCTGACTTTTTCATTTAGCAGGATAAAGTGTTGATAGATATAGTCGGCTTAGAATTCAATAAATGAATGATTAACGTGCATTTTTTGCAAAGATTTTTCATAATTTGTTGCTGCTCATCCTTGCTGGCAAAAACTTTAATTTTTTTAATGGTTTTGCTTTGACCCTTGATCTGTTTTATTTCATAGTGTTTTAAAATCTTCTTCATGGTTTTGAGCGAGTTCGTTTATTTTCTTTAAATAGTTGTATTGAAACCATGTTTCTAAAATAGACGTGCTGTGTTTTTTATTTCTCATTTGTTTTGGATTTTTGTTTTATAATTTACTTATCATTCAGTATCTTTTCTTTAAGATTGACTTGAATTAAATGAAAGGATATACAAGATATTCCATCAAGAACACATTAATTATTCATAACAAAATTTCTGGTTCTGAGTATATAAAACTTCTACTAAAATGTATAATTCATCTATCTACTTGTAGTATCTTATAAAAATGGAAAATGTGACGTCACTTCCTGAGAATCGATAATAAACTTCATCGGAATGATCTAGTGCTATAAAGCAGACGTGATTACCAAATACGACTCCTGTAGTTTTTGATATAAGAAACATCTTTAGAATTTATTAATCAAACCTAATTAAAATAGAATTATACTTGGGAACACAGAGATCGCATGCTGTTAACAATTATATGGTCCACGTGTGCGTGCTTGAATATGGTAAGGTGGGCAATTTGAGAATTTCCTTGTGTAAACTGTGCATCATATATATATATTATTCCTTTATTTATCAGTAAATCTTCTTGCTTTTTTTTCGAGTGGCGGATGGTAGCATTTTACTGCCCTTGGCTTAGCACATTTTGAAATCCTTTAACAAATTGGTCTGTTCAGTTTTGCTTTTTAACATGGTTGTAATTTATTCAATATGTTAATGATTTATTTTAAATTTAATTTTTTATTTTAATAATTTTTGAGAATGTAAATGTGTTTATCAGTTATTTATTATGTCTAGAGAATCTTCTACACCCATATTTGTATATAATATTATTTAAGAGATTCTCAGTGTTTATAAATATCATAAGTAAATGAATTTGATGAAATTTATAGAACATTACCATTAACGTTTGAAAAGGCATTAATATTATACTAGTGTACAAAATGTTAGTATAACAATACTAATTAATTATAATTTGCATATTTTATAAATTTATTTGCATAACTAGGCCTATAACATCTTTTTAATGGACTTACCTGCATCCCCTAACCAACGACAGTAGACGGTTAACTAATCTACCTAGCCAGAAACATAAATCTGACCCGTATTTTTCTCTAAAACTATATGCCATAGAGCTATAGTTCTGTGTATTCTGAAAGAGGAGTCTCACTCTGGGGAATTTGATTTTGACGAATACTTTGTGTGTGTGTGTGTATATATATATATATATATAATTACTGAGGGAATAAATTTGTGAGGTTACAAATAAAAAAAAATTAAGTATTAAGATACAGATAGTTTTTTAAATTAAGGATTTTTGATGAAATTTTATCTGTTTTTTGAATAATTTGGATTCAAAGAAATTTTTTTCACTAATATGAATGCCACAGATTCATGAGTTATAATAAATAACTAATAAAAGCATTTACATGTTCACAAAATTTTTTAAATAAAAAATTAACCTAAAATAAATTATTAACATGTTAATTAAATTAAAATTGTGTTAAAAAGCGAAATTAATTTGACCAGTTTGTTAATAAGGCATTTCAGAATGTGAGCTGCCTAGGGCCTTAAAAAGCTTACATCCGTCATTGCAAGGAAAATAACATCTTAAAATAAAGAAGAATAAAGCTGCGGCTGAAAGCAATCCTTTCCAACTTATTTGTTTAACACTTTATGTATAATATATAAGTAAAGTTTTTAAAAAACCCACGGGAGTTTAGTCTAGGGAGGTTTCAATGAAATGTATGCATTGAGGAAGAAAAAACTATTCATTGAATATTTAAAAAGTTGCCATTATTTGAAGATGCATATTTTCAGTTAAAACAGATAAGATTAAAAAGAAGAAAAGAAAAAAATACCGAAGTATACCGAAAGTATCTCTCTTTCGAGAACGCGATTTCAAAGCTTCCTTATGGAGAGGCAACAAGATACCAAGTCTTTCATCTCGACACTCTCTTGCGCATCGAGACACACAATCATGCGTAATCAACAATTTTAGTATATTGATTCGCGTTGCCTGCTTGTAAAGGTGGCATATATTAGCAATAACATATAAAAAAATAAGCAATGCGAAACAATCCTATACATGCGGACATCAGACAAGCATGCTTCAGTGATAAGTGATTATATATATAAACTGCATAATAACTATACTCTGCAAAATTGTGATAAAAAATGTAATGCTCATCAAAATAATATGGTGAGTTCAGCAAAACACAATTAGAATAAAATAACAGTAAATATTAATGTTCATTATATTTACTGTTATTATATATTATTTTACCTATATATGAAATACATTCAAAATAGTTAAAATAGGCTGAAAATTTAACTGGAAGAGAAAGGTATCATTATATCGACTGAAGTGGTGATCATATCAAGTCCTCCATGGTTGCCTACTTTCTCTACTTTGTACCGATCCCTGAAATTATCTTTAATGCTTCTGTATGGGCCTAGAAATGTAGGTCTTAGCTTTAAACCGGAAACAAATTGCATTTTATGGGTCGCTCTTGATCACTTTTTTTATATTTAAGCTCTTTTTTCCTACTCTTATGGCATTTTATTCTCGGATTGGATTGTTTGAATGTTCTTCCCATCGTGTCTAAGCTAATTTCTTTATTCTTTTAGTTCTTCCCTCAACTCTTCAACCAGCAATTCTTTCATTGCAGTGTCTTTGTGTATCATTGTGACACCAGTTAGCAGTAGGGAGGGTGACCATTTGATATTACCTCTGGTAATACTGTTGAGAAGTGTTTGTATCTTGTCTGCGTGTCGTTACCATTTTGTAGTATCATCCAGAGTCGATTTCGTTTGTTCTAACATGAGAATACGATGGATTCTTTTAACTTGTCCTTTTCCTCAAGGGACTCCAGCTGCTATTTGGAAATATTGGATTTTTTCTTCAACACAATAGTCGTTAAAAGCTTTTGAAATAAAATCGGATCCTTAGTCAGTTATTATCTTTTCAGGATTTCCAAAATTTATTTGCTGTAATTTCAGTTTATCTTACACATTGTCTACCGAGACAGCCTTCACAGGCTATAGCCATGCGAATTTCGTGAAAGCATCAACTACTGTTAGAATATGTAGGTGGATGATAATAAACTGATAACATTTACATGATAAGTGCTTAAAGGTACGCCTTCCTTAGGAATTGGATTCGGAAATCCTTCCTTCTCTCCATTGTTTTGATTGGAAAGTGTGCACGACACTAAATTCATGATCACATTTTTGATCATCTTATTCAGATTGTGAATAAAAAATTCTCGTCTGATAACTTCTTCGGTTTTAACGATTGAAAAATTTTGTTTCTCATGAAATAATTTGATCAATTCTGTCTCCATATTCTTTGGAAAAACGATGAGCTCATGACCTTTTACAAATTTATAAATAATTCCATTTCGTTCAAAAAATTTTTGAGATTCATTATTATCAAGGAATGTTTTTAAAGTACAGGCATTTTAATCCTCTGATTCAGCTTTCTCCAATCTGTAATTGTCTTTACAACAATCATAACAGAATGCCTGCTCATGCTTGAACATATTGTATCCTCTGACCTGCTCTATAGGAAGCCCGTTCGCATACATAGCACAGGTCCGAGGTTCCATCCTCGGGCTGGGCAAGGTCGATTCAGCCTGTCATCCCTTCAGTGGGTCGATAAACTGAGGACCAAGCATGCTTGGGAACTAAATACTGGGGGTTCCGCGTTAGGCTGACCACCTAACCGGGACATGTGCCTTGCTCCCCAGGGCCCTCGGTCAAGAAATCAGATATGGGCACTGTAGGCCTTGGCCCAGATGGGCCGTCGTGCCACTGAGTTTAGCTTAGTTTGGATCTGCTCTTTTCACTGTTTAATAATCAAATTCTTCCAGTGGCAATAACCTTCTGGTAATACGTGTGATGAGGTCCTTATTTGTGGTTTTCCTGAAAGCTGAACAATCAGTAACAATTGTAAATTGAATTACTAACAAACAGACGCGATTTTTTAAGGGCTTTCACAATCGCAAGAATTTAAAGTGGGTAACTACTGTATTTTGATTAAACGAGATGCCTTTTTGGATATATAATATACATGATGTAATTTTCTATCTTCTTTTTCTTGTCATAGCACAGTTCCATATTCATATTGGCTGACATCTGCGTGAAGCTCTGTTCTTTTCCCTTGCTTGAAAATGCTTTATGATGGACTTCTTGACAATAAGTTTCTCAAAAGCTTCTCTCTATTATTGACCAAAAATCAATCGATTTTCACTCCTTATCAAATCATTCAGTGGCTTATATATCTTGAAATAATCTGGAAGCGTCTTGAAATAATTTTCGAAAATAATATGTTGATCCTAAAAACCTTGTATTTGTTTCACAGTTGATACAGGACAATTTCTAGAGGCATGTGTTTTAAGCGATGGGTGTATTTTCAACATTATGTCCTAAAAATTCAAATTTTCTTTACAGGAACTGATATTTCTTGAAATTTATTATCAATCCATCAGGAAATTTATCTTCAACCTTCATCTGTTAATGGGATAATAAATTCATCCATATAAATTGTTATGATATCCTTCATCATAAGGTCTCTAAAAATGCTGTAGACGTATTTTTGAAATACACCAAGACTGGTACTTAAAACAAAAGGTACCTTGTTGAATTTGAACAGACTATCTGGAACAATAAAGGAAGTGAATTTGCGACTGTCTTCGTCTACATTAGCATGGACAAATCTATTTTTCAAACCTAATGTAGTGTACATTTTTGCATCTTGGAGTTTGTCTAAAACATCTTCTGCCAAAAGTAAAGGAATTCTGTTTTTGACGAGTTGCCGATTTATTTTTCTGTAATTGACGCACAATTTAGTAGTGCTATCTTTTTTCACTAGAACAGGGCGAGCATACTCAGAAGAACTATGTCTAATTATTCCCTGTTCAAACCATTCCTCTATTTGTCGATTGACTTCATGCTTTACTGGAAATTTCAGACGGCGAACTGGTTAATAAACTGGTATATGATCTTTCATAATAGTTATCATTGAAACATCAGTGGTTTTATCTTTCTCTGGCTTGCACTTGTAAATCCTCTCTCTAAGTTCATTCTTAATTTTAAAATCACTGATGGGGGCTAACTCTTTGAAGACCTACATTAAACTTTAAACCTTGAACCTTTGAACCTACTTTGAAGACCTGCATTAAACTTTGCTGCGGTCTCATATTTATAAAATTTAACCTTGAACCTTTGAACCTACTTTGAAGACCTGCATTAAACTTTGCTGCGGTCTCATATTTATAAAATTTAACCTCATTCTTTGTGAAATTGAGCGGAGTTTTCTCTAAGATATCGCATTCTATGGCTGTTTCAAATTCTTGTTTAATTGCTGGCACGATATAGCGCATAATAATAGTTTGTATAAAGCTTTGAAACCGAGGAATTTTTATTCTTCTCTACATTTAATGTTAAACATTTAATGTTAATTTCAGTTTATTCTATTCATTATTGATGATACGTATAAAATTTATAATTTGCCAACCTGCTAGAAACTAATTTTTAAAGTTCCGAAATTCGTTAACATTCTTCTTGAAAGATACTTCTTAATAAGCAGTGGTTTAAAAACCGCTAGAATATTTTTCCAGATAAAATTTTTCTTTCTTAAATCATTGAATGTGAAAAAAATCTTCTAAATAATATCATAAATAAGTCATTTTACATTTAATCAAGCAATTATATAAATATATATGGATATCATACCGTTTAAATTAATAAAAAGAATTCTACAGAAATATGAATATTGAAATCATTTATATTTCCACTATTGGATTTCACTTTTTTAAAGTTTATTTTTAAAATTACATCTGTTATGTTATGGAATTTCATTTCCAACTATTTTCTTCTACTACAAAACTATTTTCAAATAATTATACTTTCTATTGCAAGCTTTTTATCTTCAACTTTATCATTTATGTACCAAGATAGCTTGTCGTACATAATTTCATCTTCTTTGCTTGTGAAAATTTGGATAAACAGGCATTCTACATATTTTTTAAATTTTAAGTTAAAAAGGTAGCGATAAAAACTATCATTCTACGGATTTGCATGGAAATGTAATAATGGATTATTTATAAAGAAATTATTGCACAACTTTTGCAAAGAAAATTTAATTAAGAATTGAATGTGAATATGCTAAGGCCTTCATTATTTGATCAAAATTAAAAATTGCGAGATCGGCCTCGAAAACTAGATGTTAATTTAATGAAACTAAAATCATATTTTTAAAAGTGAAAAGTTAGACATCGGCGAAATAATTATTCTTAAAAGAATCTTTTTTCAATTTATTGTTGTTTATACTTATTTATTTCTGAAACATAGTTTCCCATTCTTAAAAAAAATAATACTCTAGCTAAGTTCTTTGATTATATATTAAATAATTTATGTTACAAGTTGTGTTTATTTCTTGAAGTAGATAAGATTGAAAGTTATTCGTTGTTTATTTTGCCAGTAGATGGCACCTCATCTGGTGTTATCTAAGAACCTGCATAAATAAGAAAGGTTTTTATTATTATTATTATTATATAACATAAAAAAATGACACTGAAGCATTTTTCAACTTAAGTAAGTTTAATATTTTTGCTTCAGTAGGAAAGAAAAAAACCCTACGTATGAAAGATAAGAGGAAAAAGAAAACTTCTGAATGTGCGCCCTACAATTTTGATAGGTGCACGGAATTTTTTTTGAGGTATTTTAAATTAATTTGTTAATACCATTTTATGATTGCATTTAATTTTAAAGGATCATGATATTCGAAGTTATTCAAATAAAAATGACGTATCGCTTAAATTTTAAAGTAACATTTTGCTAATATTAATTACCTTTCTCAAGTTTTGCCTTGAATTATTTTATAACTCTGCTAAAATATCTTACTTTATAATTAAAAAAAAAAAAAAAGACCGATCCTGTGATTAAGCAATATTTTGAATGCATTAATAGAACTTCGTTATTTTTTGTTAGCTAATTTGGTTCATATTATTTTTTAATTAAATTAATTTTTTAAATTTAAGTTTTTCAAAAGTGGCTGCTTAAATCTGTTTATATGGAAATTAAATTAGAATTAACAAAAAAATATTTGATTTTGGAAATTGGGCGAGAAGCAAGACTTGCATTACATAAGGACTCCTTGAGTATGTTATTGATTGTCGATTTTGAAATTTTTGGCGCAGTATTCAAATAACATTTTTTTTTCAGCAATTTCATTGGGAAAGTTTTCTTTCATTGATAAATAAAACATCGAGATAAAGATATCTTTCTCAGTCATCATAAAAGAATGCATTGATTAATTATCAGTCTTGAACAGGATTCATATGGATGTAATTACTGAAAATTTCTTTTTCAAAGCATCGTAAATATGCCCTATTTTTTACTTTTCTTGAATACGAAGTATTATAGTTGTCAACAAATTCTAACTCGAGGTTTTGATGAATGTCCACATTTCAGACTTCCCTGATTTCGAATAATATAATTTTTTGCATTAGGTCTTCTTTGTGCGATAACTCAAAAATGATTTCAGCTAGACAGATGAAATTTGCTATATGGACTTACGCCCACATTTGTAGATTTCTATCGAATGTTTCCACAAATTTATTCAAAGGAATTTAACCATACCATAATAAGTTGTTTAGAGCCTTTTCACTGAGATAAACTAATAACATATTTATCGCGTTTCCCTGCGTTGAAATTTGACTTCTCAACACAAAGGAAATGGATGGGTAGGCGAGGAAGTGTTTTGTTAGACTTAAGCTGTACCCACTTTCATCAATTTTTAAACAGATTTTTAAAAAACATTTTAAACAAAATTTTAAATTCTTATATTTCGGGATATCATTCCTTTTTGTGCTGTGATTATTGTCCTTTTAATGCATGCATTCTCTGCTACATTTATAGATCTTGATAATCAAAGCTGTTAAATTATTACAGTGCCTCCATTAAATCTTATACAGCATGTTTTTTTAATTGCTAGCTTTAAAACCCACAAAATTATGTGAATATATATAAGTAGAAAGAATACTAGAAACAAGTGAAAAATAAATATTAAAAACACTAATTGAATTTCTTTATTACTAAATACTCCTTCTTCCTGTAAAAAAAAATATGCAAATAAGTTTATTAAACAGTTTGAATTATAAAATACAATTGAAACATATTGATGCAAATATGTTACTACATAGTGCAATGTTAAAAAGAAACTTATTTCCCTTTCTTTTTACCACGCTGAATCTTTACTTTCATACATTAACATTTAAACTAGCAACATGCTTTTTGTCTAATTAGGTTATCACACAGTTTGCAATTATTTAAGGTTTTTTTAAGTACTTCATTTATCATTGATGTAATAGATCATAAAATATTAATATCTAAAAGAAAGAAAATGCGGGAAGTGGGACTGAAAGGGAAATCAACGAAATTTTATGAATATAATTTAAAATGTCCAATGAGCTTTTATTACCTTTAATAAATGTTAAGGATTTATTTGATTATAATTATGTTCCTTTTTAAATGGTCATTATTCTAAAAACAGTCATGACTCATACTTGGACCCCCCCCCAAAAAAAAAGCTGAAGTTCATAAAATATTGAATTGTACCAAACTTAAACACCATGCAGTAAAATAAATATGCTTTGTTAAATAATAAAATGAATAAATTTATGTAAAAAGTGCTTGAGATATTAAAAATATTGTGGTATTACATAAAAGAAATTTCATCGATATCAAGAATGATCCATGCAATACCCATTATCCAATCGTTTCCGCAGAAATGTATTAGGTTTGTAGAAATCATACTAATTTCCCAGATGAAAAAAAAAAAAAAAAAAAAAAAAAAACAGAATTTTAAACTTTTTATCTGAATTTGTGCCCAAATAATGCTTTATATATATATATATATATATATATATAATGACTGCTCTTTTTTATGTCATAAGTAATAAATAGATTAAAAATACTCATAATGGACAAATATAAATTTTAACACTTGAAAACTCTTACTGACATTTTCCATACATAAAATAAAATCAATAGTACCAAACATGTTACTCAACTAAGCAAATGGCGTAGTGCAATAGTTGTAGACATTAATTAAATAGAAGTTGATGAAATAAAAGAATTACATTTCTATAGATGGTTTCAATTAGAAAAAGCTACGATAAATGGGAAAATGGTAATATTTATATCAAACAAGTTGATTTAGTGGAGGAGTAGCATTAAATCAAAGGAAACAGAATATTTGTTTACCCAAATATGATGGAATTCGTAGTTTCCAGCAATTTTGAAAACTTACATGAAGTATTTATTTATAATAATTTTGTATCAAATATAATTTTTATTTATTTCTAATATTTTCGAAAGTTAAAGAAAATGTTTATTTACTATATTTTTACAGCATGAATATAAACAATGGTAATTATTACAATTTTTTTCTTATAATTTCCAAAACTGAAGTATTTAATGAAAATATAGCATTGTTTATTATTGTCATTTATTGTCTTCTTGTCACTTAATAAATATATAAATGTATATGTAATAAATGCTAAGAAGAAATCTTTTCAAATAACTGTACAATATTAATTCTATCAGCAAAATATATAATACGAGGAATAGAAGTAAAAGGCATTTCTATCCGTCATAAGAAATGCCTTTCTTATTTTCTATCCGTAAATGAAATTTTAGAAACCTTTCTGGCAACTTGGATATTAATTCAATATACTTTTTTTTAAAGTACTGACATAATATAAAAACAGGAACAGAAGAAAAAAACTCATAAGAAATTTTACATTCCAGGTAGAAAAATATGTAAATAAATATTATAATTAATATAAACTTCTTTTTAATTGCACAATATACATATAAAAACACAGAAAAAATCTTTCAAAGCATTTTAAGAAAAAATATTTACGTTTTTTAGCGTTTGGTTGACTTAGTTTAATGTTTTCCGAGAGGTTGTGTTTTCTTTTTTCGGAAACTTGAAATCCATTCAATGGACGACCGCATTCTACTTCATTCATTTATTTGGTTAGTTCATGCAGACTGCACTCTTTTTTTTTTTTTTTTTTTTTTTTTTTTAGTTGACAGCATTCTTTCCCATTGCTCTTCCGGCGATATTTTTTCCAGGCGCACTCCTGCCTTTTCCAAAATTGTGCAGTAAAGATTGCAGAAAATCCCTTATAACATTAGAGTACTCTCGTTGTAATAACATGATTTATTTTAATACTCTTGTTTTCGATTTTTGAAATTCACTGTCTTAGAAGTTCTAGATCCACAACTGTCTACAATTCATAGACAACTTTTATTTAAAATGCTTTAACATTCTACTTGCTACTTAAAATGCTTTAACATTCTACTACAATTCATAGACAATCACTATAGAAATTAAGCAAGAAAGAATAGATTTTGTGTTGACAAATGAATCTGATAAGCTTATAAGTACTTGTGAACCACTACAAGGACGCACTTTACCCATTCTAGCCTTGGACCCTTGCATTTTATTTTATTTATTTATAATCTTTTGCATTTCATAATTCCCTGTATTTTTTTAAAAATTTTTCTGGCGATTTAAAATTCTTACGATCTGATATGCTACATTTTTGAATAATGATCTTGATAATTTGTTTCATCAGTGCTTTACTTATAAATATTGAGAAAAATATTTCTCTTAGCTATACTCGAAATTTCATTCTTGTTTCAGCAATAATTGCTCAGATTCATGCTGTTTTTTTTCATATAAAACGAAATTTTTTCAGAACATATTGATGACATAGTAGCAAAACCTATAAAAAATATTTCGATTTCTAATGTAAAACCAAAGGAAGTCTGTATTTAAGATTCTGTATTTCAGTGTTGTCTGATCTAATTTTGAATGCTGCAGCTTTGTTTAGACCCTTACTATAAAATTAGAATCGAAATTTTTGAGCAAGTAGAAATTAAATTCATGCTATATCTGCATTACAAAAATATCCATCTTTTTTTATATAATATACCTTCAGCGTCATGTATTGAACCCTGCAAATTCGTTCTTGTGTTCTGCGATATACTAATCTCTTTGCGTTTTGCTGTACCCGCCAGAATATTTAGTCTATAGCTTATTTCAGAATGTGTTTATCAAATTTATTTGTGTAAATAAATTTCTGTTATATTAATTTTATAAAACATTCATCAAGTTTTCTGTGGAACTTGATATTTTTAATATATCTTCTGATGTTATAAAAATTAAATAGTTACAACTTTTAATTTTCTATTGTGCTTTTTAACGTTTTTATGATTGAAAATATTCAACTTTTAAATACGTGTTTAAGATTGCATGTTCCTAACTTTTAAAAGTAGATTAATACTTTATGGAAAGTTCCCAACTTTTAGCGCTTTTTTTTGTCTATATACATTATTTTATTTGCTAATAACTTTTACAATATTTTTATGTTTCCCGACTTAGAGCTTTTATTTTTTGTATGTTTATGTTCATTTTTGTGATGTACTCTTCAACTCGATTTTTTGTTGTTGTGTGAATTTTCTCTTAAATATATAAGCAAATGAAATATGTAAAAATGTTTTCAGAGAAAATACACTTTCGAAATTTTAATAAACACAGAATGGGTAGCACTGGAGTTTTTTGCAGAAAAATAAAAGGACAATATAAGATTTCCTTTTTCGAAATAATACATTCAAAGGGAATTTTGAATGAATCTTAAATTTCCTGTCAATACAAACTATTTAATTTTCCCCATACGAAACTCGGCCTTGGATAGGGAACGAATGGGAATGATTCAAATATCATGAAACCACTAAACACTAAAGGGAATGGCTGCTATTAAAACTTGTTCAATATTTATTACTTTCCTTTCAAAGTAATTCGACTGCAATGCACTTCTTACAACATTTTTTTTTTCTAATCCTCAGAGAATAAGTCCTTTTCGAGAAACCTTTTCAGGGTTGGGGCGTTTATTATTATTATTATTACATTAATAGACTCAAAACGTTGACCACGAAAAGGCAGTTGCAACCTTGGACAAAGAAAAAGTCAGATGGTTCAATATTTGTGAATACGGATTATTTAACTATATTTGTTGAATTTTTTGTTCAAAATTCGCAAATAATTATGGCAGTGTAAAATAATATTATTTTAAAAACATTTTTTTATTGTGGTACAAAATACATTAATCAACTCGTTACAATTCAAGTGGTTTTCGAAGAACTGCTGCATGCAAGCCCCACGAATCATTCAAGTAATATTCTTTATCGGCATTTAACTAATCGAAAGAAATTCATAATGCACAATACTGCAATCTTCATATCATTAATCTTATTTATCATTAATCTTATTTTTGAGCAATTTTGGCGTGGTCTTGCTTCGTATTCGTTCATTTCATCTACGCTTGATTGTTGAGCTGTTTCGGCAACAAAAGCAGATGCCACCGGTAACAAAGAGTTTAAAAAAGACTTGAGAAATTATCTCTTAGGACACTTGAAAAAGATGCTGTTATTTGCAACAATTTCAAAAGCTAAGCAGCTCAAATCTAATGATCATTGAATATAAATGCAACGAGCTTAGTAATATTACGAAATGTTAAATACTGACTACTAAGTACCAATTCTCTTATCTGATTGGTATATTTATGGTTAGTCCAAGTAAATTGTCTATGAGAATATTATCTATGTCGGTTTCTGTACTTCCTTTAAACAATTATGCAACATAGAAATTACTTAGGTTACCTTTAAAAGCTTTTTGGAACGTTTCGTTTGTTTTTGGAGCAGAAATTTTATTGCGGAAACAGGATTTAATGTATGTTTCTTGCTCAAATGTATTCGCCAATTTGGAAAATCAATTAAATTAAAATCCTTATACCTTAATCAAAACAAGTTTATTTGCAGATAATAATATGAAATTATATCTGAATGTTGACTGTTGTTTTTATAAGTCATAAAAATATTTGATAAAAATATGCGAACGACTTTTAGTGCACATAAAAGTGCTTAGAATAAATATTTTTTTAATCACAAAGGTATCTTTATCCGCGCATTTTACAAAAGTCTGATTTTTATACATTGTCTGTAATATAATAATATTCTTTCATAAAGATGGATTCTACGCTTTATTGACTTTTTATTGGTATTGAGAAAGCATTCATATAATGAAACATGCTCCGAATGTTTAAAAATTCGGTAAAATGCATGCTATAACAATATCAATGCATGCTGTAAAATTTTGAATTTTTTAGAAATCCATATACAGGTTTTATTTAAGAACAAGTCAAACGAATTATATTTAAAAAATTTGACAGTGTTATTGAATGAATCTAGAAACCGAAGATAAGGATTTTTTTATTCCGAGTTTTTTTATTCTGATAATATTCTTTCACATATTTTTAAGTGTTGTGTTTGAATGTTGTTTGGATAAAAAATTGATTTACTTGAAATCAGAACTGCCTTTAGAATGAATTTCATGAAACTAAAGAAATTTGATTTGTTGTCATTAAATGTAAATTAATTAAATGTTAAATAAATTAATATATGTAGGTATTAAATATGGTTTATATATAAAAGTACATAAAAAATCATGTCATAGTAAACAGTAGCAATGATACCAATGGGTAATTACCGTTAATGCCTCATTTCAGTTTGTAGCTGGCACTTGTAGACACATATTTGAGAGGAATCTATAAGCAAAAATGTCTCCTATGGTGAAGGCAAAATTTTTAATCCAGTCAAGCTATTGGTCTTCAAAACAGTATAGTCATTCGACATTTAAAAAATAACATAATTTATACCATCGGAAAGAGAAGAAAATAAATTGTCACAGCTATCATCAAGAGGTTCATAAACAGTTCCCTTAAGAAATTATTTTCCGCCTAAACTGTCATTAACTTATCTCCTTGCATGGAATCAAGTACTTATTTTCTCCCTGCAGACCGTTTATTAACGATGATTCAAATCATAACATCACTTGCAGATTTGAAAGCAGAATACATAATTGCTACTTACTTTCCATGTTGAATTAAGCAATTTCTTCAAAAGAAAATGTTTGTTACTTTTTGGCTAACCAAAAAATTTGCTTAAGTTATTATAACGTTTCTCTTAGTAACTGAGTTTTTGTTGTTATGGAATTAGAGTAAATATTTCTTTTTCCCTTGTGCATTCCACTGTGACACAGATTATTAAAAAAAATCCATATAATAATTTATTTCTTAACAATGTCAGTATTCGATGCAATCATTTTAATATTTGAATCACATAACATTCTGAATTGTAAACTATTTTACTTATAAAATTGTATGATATCATCATCTTTAAAAAGATTTCCATTGAATTTCAGTCTTAAATATCTGCAAAAATTTTTTCTTCCTGCTTTTACAGATGAAAAGGTTTCTGTTATTTCTTCGAAGTCAACAAATCTTGTTGAATCTGCTTTAGTTTAAAGAAACTTATTTTGTTGCTTCTGTGATCTTGAATAATTCTCAATTATTTTTAACAGAATAATTAAATTCCTCCTCATTTAGAGGACGAATTTAATGAAATGTGAACTTTCGGATCAACTGTTCTTGTAGCCATTCATAAAGTTTTAATGATTTCCAATGTTGCAAGTAATTTTATGAAATTTCCGATACGCAAGTTCATTGATAGAACAAATTCTAGATCATTTTTCAATTCCAAAAAGCAAATTTAACAGAACTCAGTGACGAGATTTTTATCTTCACTAAACACAATTCTTCTTATTAATTGCAACTATACTGATTTCACTGCTTTCATGCTCACTTTAACGAATTTTCTCCTCATGTATCTCCTAGGACTAAAGTTTCCTGAAAATCAAACTCTTTCTTTTCGGAAATGTTGAGATCTTTTTCTTCATATAAATATATTGTTCTTACTGTTCTTTCAAGAGTTTTTGGATTTAATCTTCTGAATTTCATCAATTTCCTTATTTCGTACATACTTGTTCATATGTTATAATCTGATAAGCAACATCCCCCCGAACTTTACACAAATGCTTTCTTTAGTCTTTGAAACTTGATGAGCTCAAATTCTTGACCTCATTATTTTGTCTTTTTTTAAGTATTTTAGATCAACTATGATGACAAACCAATCTTTCAAACATTATATCTTACTGACCATTGGGTCAGCGCCGAATTCCCCATTAGGCAGGTTAGGGCCATTGGGTTAAAGGGGTCGTAATTCAATTAAAAAGGCATATAACTTAATTTGCCAAATAAAAAAAAACTGTAAAAAATACAAATTCTCCGAATTATAAATTATTAGGATAACATTAATACTTTTCCATATATAAGTGTCATGCTCCTATGTATCTTTTGCATAACGTTTTCGCATACGAAATGTAGAGGAAGTGTTGCAATCGTCAAATAATTATAACTCGAGATTTTGACGAATCTCCACGTTTCAAACCTCCCTGAGTTCGAAAAACACGTATTTTACATTATGTCTGTCTATCTATCTGTCTATACGAAAAATTAAAATTGCTTTCAGTTCGATGGATGAAATTTAATATGGACCAGTCTGTCTGTCTGGCTGTTCGATTACAAGTGAACTCGATAACTCTCAATTGCAAACAGCTGAGTAGATAAAATTTTATACACAGGTTTAGCGTTTAAAATATAGATTCTTATCAAATTTTGAACCAAATATACATGTAAAGGCAACAACTCATAAGCGGAAGGACTTAAGTCAGTGAAATTTAGTGTGTTATCTTGCGATTTCAGCTGCAGTTCCGTGCCAAATTTTGGTTTTATTCTGTAGGCAAAAAGACGTTCAAAATACTCATTCGCATGAAAGACCAGTGAGCACTCAGTAAAAATGTTAGATTCCTGTCAAAGATCGATATTTCGTAACTATTTCTCGCTGATGCCATTCAAGGCATTTGCGGCCTTTCCCAGAGTCCATAATTTTATGAGAGGAGGGGGAGGGAAAGTAGTAAAACATTAATTGGGCAGTGCGCGAGAAAGTTCCTGGGAGACCACTCCCACTGGTTATGCTCACTCTCAGTCATGACAGTGTTTTTATGCACAAATAACTGCTGAAATAGAAATGTATGGAAATATGGCTGACGTGCATCAATAAATAAATATACATTTTCCCAAAGTTACTACGAAAAGAAAAATATTAATTGAAAATAGATTATTAACATCTTAATTAAATTCAAAACAGATTAAACATTGAAGCTAAATCTACCAGTTTATTTAAAAAAAAAAAAAAGGCTTCATGACGTGCAACATTTACAGCCGCTAGATTCTTAAGTCCGCCACCGCATCGAGTAATGGAAAGACTTTCTGCCGTAAGGGCGCTATTTTTGTAAAGCGATTTAGACAGATTTTTGAAATTATATTTGTTTAAAATGTATAATGATCTTGCTGAAATAAAAGATTAATCTTTTCATTCCTTGTTCTGTTTTACATATGTGTAAATTTATTAAGAAAGAAACCCAAAAAAAAGGAACCAACCCAAATTTATAAGCTCAAATAAATTAAAATAAATGTTTTAAAATATAATTATTATTGAAAAAAATTTAAAATTTGAAATAAGATTATTATTTTATTTTAAGATTTCTACAACATTCGAAGCGACTGTCACAGAAGTATATGCTGACTTTTATTTTATGACAAATGAAAACTATACATTTATCTGAGACTATTTACTAGATATTTCTTCTTAATTTAAAGTTGCTTTTCAAAAATTGTCTGAAAAGAATTACTTTATAAAATGTAATTCGTTAGAAGATACGAAATTTCATTTCTTAATAGTTAGCAAGTTTCCTTAATTTGATTGAGAAACGCTGGTTTCAAATGCATCCTTTTTTCTTTGGAAAAATTATGGAAAGTAGTAATACGCATATGAAATTGGTTTATTTGTGTAACAGTTATATTCTTAAGTAATCCTTGCATTATTAATATATCTTTAAGTTCATGCTGAATTAACCTAATTAGTTATTAATTCCAAATTAAGAAAATAAAACAAATAAATAAAGACTCAATAAAAATAATAAAAATGAATTTGAAATCAATATTTCTCTCTAGACTAAAAACAGAGCTTTCAATGTGAATTATTTTGTAAGCGTCATTTTTCTTAATAAATTCTGATGTTCCTCTGAAGTAAAATCAATTCGTTTTAAGAGCGTGGCGCCATCTGTAATTACAGAGAGTAACAACTATCATATTGCACAAGTTGATATGGTGTAGTATATTTCATATTGAGAAAATTGTATTGATGGCCCCAATGAAATGGTTTTCAGCCATAGACAAAATCGGGGGAAAGAGAAAACTGTCCTGTAATATCAGTGTTTGTTTCCATAGCATTTGTCTTTGGTAGACTTTTCTGATTATTTAAAATGAGAAAGGGGGAAAATGTAAAGGCTGAACAGAAATATAGTTGCGTCTCCATTAAAATAATATTATTACTATCAATTAAAAAAAACTGGCCCCGATTAACTTGAATTAAATTTTTTAAAAGCATTTCGGGCTCAGGATTCGGAAAACAAATTTGGGACTGCTGCTTATCTCTCCAATGTGTGAGTGTGTTAAATGATTTCAAATTTTGTTGGAGTTTATTCGAGAAAAATGAAGATTTCATCATTTTACAGGTTTTGGGAATGCAAGAGAGGGCAATGATTTTCTTCCCCAATATATGAATTTAATAATATTATCAAATTTTTTTTGAATATTTTAGGAAAAATTTAATTTATGCAATTAGCTAATTAGCATGGTGCATGCGAGACCGAAGTGGATAAATGCCCTATTTGAACATCATCCTTTTCAGAATTTCTATCTCAATTGCTAAAAAAGTCGATTAATAATTTGGCTACCTTTACTGATATTTGATTACTTTTAAAAAGTCGAAACTAAAATGATCAAACTTTTGAGATTTCATAGGTGAGATGAATAGAGTCGCCATTTTTTCCTCTTTCATCTGTATCAGACTCTTTTGCTAATTCCTTTGAAATCCATTTAAAGTTACTTGTCGATATTCAGATTGGAATTTGAATTCGTTATGTTAAAATCCCTTTTAGAAGCTATCCGAGGGCTATTTAGAGATGACACTCATGATCAGATGGCTAGTACAACACTTGTGGTGACTCTCCCTTCTGCAGTGTGTCCTTCAGCTGGTGTGGTGATGAAGTTTGAAGAGGGAGTGCTAGCTCAGGTGTCGTCCTCGTCATCTGGCTACGAAGTTCAAAATGACGAGATTCGTCCCAAAATAGTCCTAGTGTTGCTACATTAATATAACTTCTGTAGTGTTTCGCTCCGTGCCACATGGTGAAAGTATGACATTTGACTGATTTTACTTGTATCAGATCCGTACACACGATGGATTTTCCATAGAATTGGGTATCGAGCCACCGACCCTACCACGAGGGCACCTTAGATTAGGAAATAAAATTTATAGATAGGAAACTGTCTGCTTCCGCGATGTAAGACCCTATCAGTGTGTTTCCAAAATTTTTTCTTCGTTCGATGATGGAAAATGAATGCTCATCAAATGCTTTATACTCGGCTTTGAAAGAGAATTTAATTCAATTGTATATCCACAATTGAACACATTTATGACGTGCTTCAGATGAACTAAATCAATAAAATATCACAAACCAAATCAACATTGTCCTGCTTCCCAATGTTTCAAACTTTGAGGACTTACTTTAAGTTAGATAGGAATTACGCTATATCTTTTGAAAATTTGTTACTGAATTGAAAAATTAACCGCACTTTTGGGAAAAAGAGGAGATGTTTCTTGCCTCATATTTAAAACCGATAATTAATTTTGACTTTTATTTGAGAACAGAATACTTTATTGAGCATTGGAACTTCAGAATTTCTTCGGATTAGTACAAATATTTAAATGCTCTTTATTAGATTCGATGCTCTTTATTATTTTCAATATTCAATTTATCTAATTGAAATAATTTCACCTATTAATTAAAAAGGGACTTTAATATGTGAAAAGTAAGAAAGCTAACTTGTGAATTAATGTTTAAGATTAGTGAAAAAAAACAAAAATAAAAAAAAAAAAAAAAAAAAAAAAAACAAGGTTTGCATGAAATGTAATGGTTTTCGAATTTTGTAAGCTATTTGCTTATATTTATTATCCTGTATTGCTCCGGACTTGCTTTTTTCAGTGTCTGTTAAATACAAAAAATTAATCAAAATAAAATCTGGAATGATTATTTTCTCTATTAAAAGGGGAAGGAATTTTTCTGACATTGAATCTCAAGAAATCTTGTATTGAGACTAGATATTTAATTAAAGTGAAGGTTCGATGAAATTTTTGAAATGCTTTGAAAGAGGGATTGTAAAAACAAGTATACGGAGTCAGAAAATTTAATAAAGAATCATTCATGTTTGTTATATTTCTTTCGACATTTTGATATGCTTTCTCAAACATTCGATTCATGTTGACTTGTAATTCACGTTTCGTTCTGCGGAGGGAGCACTTAGGGTTCTCTTATTGATTTCCATTTTTTTGTTTTAAATTTATTTATTTGGAACTAATTCCGCGAATTTTACCATTTTCTTTGATTAACCCTTTAGAGACGGGAGGCCTCTAGTGGAGCGTACACGAAAGGAATTATCCCACAGGACTGGAGTTTTGCGTCGTAAGCCTAACTTTGAAAAATAAAATCACAAAAAATTGCATTTAAGTTCTAACGTTGTTAATTTTGCTACCTTTTTTAGATTATTAGTGAATTCATAATACGAGCACATTCTTCCTCTGAAAAATAGCATTTTCTTGCCATAATAAAACGAAACTAAGGATTTCTGTAGTGAAAAGAGAAGTGCGCAAAATGTATCCGAAAGCTATGCGAAATACAACACAACTGACAATAAAAAGACTAATTACAGTTATACAGTAATAATGAAAAAAGAAGAAGAATTCGGAGGGATTATCAAGTGGAAAGTTACACACCCCAGCTCTGTTTACTTCCATTTTTCTTATCTCCTTCCTCCGCAACAGCCGATGAGTAGTCAGGCTGAATACGAGCCAACTGAAGGTCAGGATAGATTTATTTCAAAAGTAATGGGTGCCATCAAGTGGTCGCTTAAAAATTGTTCCAGTTTAAAATGCATATATGCATCACCGTCCCAAGTGTTCGATTTCCAGAGATGGATTGGTGGTGCCCCCGGTTGTGAGAGACGTTCGTAGGTGATGCATATATGACACTCCCGTCGCGAAAGGGTTAATCTCTGGAGAAGCGATGTCATTTCTATTTACTCCTTCAAACCACTGCGTCATTTAAATATCATAGGTAACTCCAACTGAAATATAATTTAAAACCCGCCTTCTTTTAACATAAACTTCCATGAAGTTTGTAATATTAATTTAAAATGTCATTCTTTGTTTAAAAATGATGCATGAAAGATATTTGTTTTCAAACATTTCACAAATGTTTGTGAACTGGCTTTGTTTTTGTGAGGTGAAGAAATATTTTGAAGGTGGATACTTGAATTGTTTTTTAAAATTTTATTTAATATTAATTGTTCATTTTTCTCAGAAAATAATTTTTTTATGTTGTGTGGATGAGTTGTTTAAAATCGGATACATGTAAAAAGCATAATGTGAATAATTTTCAAAGTAAGAAGATTTATGCTATTAAGAAAAAATCACAAAACGTTTTCATAAATATTCTAAAAGCTGGTCCACTCTCTAAAATTGTTTTCTTTTGATATTTCAAAATGAAAGTAATAACTTAATATAAATTTAAAGAATGCTTGCGGACTTGTGTTTATTTATTATCTATTTACAACTGATTGGGAAAAATATTTTACGAAAATTACACTAATCCAGATGAAAATAATTCAATGTTGATACTTCTTTTACAGAAAAAGTTAATGCATTACATTTTATCAAAGATTCTTGAACAAGGTGGAGAGATACAGTGCACTCCTGAGTATCCGGTTCGCGACTATCCAGCCTAGTTTTCTTTTTATCGCAATTAAACGAGGAAGGCAAGTGTTTCATTCCTAAGACATTGGAAGTGGGCGTCTACTATGATCCCCCTCCGTATTGTGTGCAAAATACAAGTTGTGATAGGAAAAGAGTAGCGTTCCGCTCGTTGTTCATTGTCATCTATTAAGCACTTTTTCAAAATCTAAAAGCTAAGTTTTGGCTCTTATCTTAGGGTCATCTTTTCATATCCGTGTAAGCATTTATCAGTGAAAAATAAAATCAGTTTGATTCAATTTTCTTAAGAATTCGACCTACGAATTACGTTAATGTTTTGTTTATGTTTCCTGCATTTAAGATAGGCATTACAGGATTTATATTAAAATGTGAACAATTAATATATTTTAATTTATTTTTTCTCTAATAAATTCTTGAAATGTGCAGTGCAGTATATAAACAT
Organism: Argiope aurantia; assembly: GCA_026543865.1. Lineage (NCBI taxonomy): Eukaryota > Metazoa > Arthropoda > Arachnida > Araneae > Araneidae > Argiope > Argiope aurantia. The sequence goes on from JAPMOR010109940.1 coordinate 650,887, forward strand.
ATATAAACTCCCAGCAAAAAGCCTTCTATTTTAACTCGATACGTTACCGGCAACTGCTTCTAAGATTCAATGGGCCGTGGCCGCATTCACATTCTAAGTAGCTTGAGATAAATGGAGGGCTTAGTACTCAATAAGAAGTGAGAAAATGCGTATTATAACAGTGAGCCTTGGCATAAAAACTTTGTCTTCTGGTATTGGTGGGTAAAGAAATAAATGCATGGAACTCCGGTCTATCCGGCTTTTTTGTTATCCAACCTGCCCTTCCATCACATTAGGCCGGATTCTCAGGAGTGTATTGTATATAAAATCTGATTTTGAAAATCTAGCAGCTCACATACAATTACGAACCATTATTGTGTAACTGATTTTTAAGCATTTATGAACCCCATTGAATATTTTCTCGTAGGTTTTTTTTCTGTGACATCTTGCAAACTCATATCTTTTTCTTATAAACTATTCAATTAAATGAAAAATTTGATAAATCATTATTATAAATTTTTAAAATTAATCCCGTTTCGCTTAAAATTATTTTAACATCATAGAAAGGTTTGCTCATCTTGACTTTTAACATTAATTTCTATTTAATAAATAATTCAGTTTCTTGTAAGTTTAATGGAAGACAAAACCATATAGATGGTTATTTCATTCTTAAAATGATTCATGTTCAACATCCTTTTGAAAAATAAACCAAATACCATAAATTTGTTTCCCTTTCTATCACTATAATAAATCGAAAGATAGAAAATATTAATTTGCAGTTTTTCCGTACCTAATTGTGTCGAAATCTTCTTGTTGTCTCGCAGCTATAAATATTTAAAAAATTACAAAGAATTAACTAAAAAATATGAATCATTTAGATTTTTTGAACAATAACAAAATTAATACAATTCTTTTAAAATATTGATCAGTATCACTCAATGACTGACTTAAATTTTGTGGAATCTAAAACAATGCTAAAAAGTCCCCATGAAGGTTCGCCTCAAATGTTTTCAAAGTTCATTTTTTTTTTTAACTGCTGTAGATAGTTCGCCAGTAATTGTGAAAATGTACATGCCTTTATATTATTTAAAAATATGTATTGACATTTTAATTTATTAGGATAATTGATTATAATAGAATTTGTTTTGAAGTAAAAATCGATAGAAGGGGATTTAAATTTCAATTTAAAATATTTTCTTTCTTGATTAAACCAAAACGAAATCTCTGACAATCTTGTCAAAGAAATATTAAGCATCTGATCCTTTTCTGTATTCATGATGCTGTATGTACTACATTTTTCTTGAAACGTGATTATTTCAGTACGTTCTTAAAAAATTTTCAATAGTGATAATTGCAATAATTTCGTTTTATTTAAAGAAACGCTTAGAATAATTGCAAATTGAATATTTTTCTATGTAATCGACAAGACAACATGTGAGAAAAATGTTAAGGAATACTTTTTCCTTTGAAGTTATTGGAAATAATTGCATTCAATTCAATTTTCGGCAAAATAATAAGCATTCTGGCTAACATAAGTTAGACAGGATTCATATAAATTATTTTAATACTAAATGATGCTGAATTCTTAGGAAAAAAAATCATATTTTAAATCCGAAAATGTAAAAATGATTGAAATTCATTCAAATCTGAGATACTTTACCTTATTTTATTTTTAAATAGAAAAACCAGCATACATTTTAATCGGTTCTTACTCATTTACTATCTTATTTAAATTCATCACCCCATGTTATATCAACAGGTAAATGCAATAACTACACGTGCTGCATTAAAACACTGGATTCTCAGATACACTGTCAGGAGCTAATGTATTATTCGTAAGTAAAATATTAGCGAGATATTACCTATTTTCTTAAAAACAGTGACAATAATTTCTTGCTAATATTCAATTTTTTTTAAAATCTATATACATGTAAACTTGAGTCACATAGAATTTTATAACTATTTTGTATTTTATACTGTTTTTTTCTTTTGTGAATTTTTTTGTCCATAATGGAGAACTATCCCATTGGGAAAATAGCGTAGATTGGACTATTATTGAAACCTCGATTCCGTTAAAAATTCAGATAGCAAAATAAGTGCTTATTTCATATTCATATAAGCTTGGTTTATGGAATTATTTGTTCAAGAAAGCGCCATGAGTTGTATATAGGAACCTATGGTTATATTATCGTTATTATTATATTTTAACAAAATATTAATACTCCTTACACTATACTTAATAGCACTTACGTTTACTATAATAATTTTGTTAATACTTTAAAGTTAGGCGAAGGTTTTGGGTTTGGTTTAAAAGTTGCTCAGATTTGACTTGAAATCATTACCCGAATACGAAAATCAAATCAAGGGGACTATTACCACGCCCAGAAAGCTGTTATAACAACTATCAGCCCCAGTAGATTGGAACAAGCAACAAGACACAATAGAGAGGTATTAAAATCATCAAATGTTGCTTCAAGAAGAATAAAGACTAAAGTTGTGCCTTTTTGTACTGTATGTGAGGAACAAACAAACAAACAAAAAACAGTTCATAAAATGTCAATTTCAAGCATTATATGCTGATATGAGTTTTAAAATCAAAAAATATTTCGCTCTTAATTGAGCTTCAAGAAATTGGTGTTGCAATTCGGGAAATCAATTTATTTAATTGGAACAAAAGAAACAATTTTAATAAATTATGCTGTGTTTTCTATTATAAAGTGTATTTCTTTCTAAGCTTTAGTTTCTTTTTAAGATAAATAAAATATAAAAATTATACAGTTTTTGCTTTATTGAAATTATTTCTCTATCCCTGTTCGATATAAAATGTTTAGGTGACTCAAATACAGCAAACTTCCATTATTTCTACCATTTTAAAAGTATCTTTTAAGAGTCAAGTATTTATAGAACAATCATTTTTCTTTTAAAGGTATGTAACAGAACTGACAAACAAACGAAGCCTTATCGAATGGTAACTATGCAAAATGCGATATTCCTTTCATTGCCAACCGATTTTTTTATTAGTTTAAAATCTATGATTTAAAGTTAATACATGCGTCCAATCATAACGCACAATTTCAGCTTCCTATCTTATTCATTTGCTTCAAACTTCATATGTGAAAATGCCCTCTATAAGCTTCTATTTTCTTAGTAAATTTTTTCATGAATTATTATAACATTGCAAAAAAATAAGATATTTCTCGTAATAATAGCGGTAAGGATTACGTGAACAGAATTCATAAGATTTTAAAAGTTGATTTAAAAAGTATTCTTAGTAAAAGTATGTTGGGATTCTTCTTTTCCTCACTCTGAATTATCTGTTGCGTAAAAATGCAGAAGAATGCTTGGAATATCAATGACTGCCTGTATAACTGAGGGTCTTATTCTTAATCTTTTTAAGCAACAAAAAATATGCAACTTTCAATAATTTAAAATTAATATTAGGCCGAATCCTAATTTTGAAATTTATCATTAATCCACTTTTACACAATTTATTACATTCAATATCTTTTGAATTGTAAATTTTATTGAATTAAATGTCAAAGCAGTTTTACTCCTTTTAAATTTATGAGATAGAAGCTAACATTCTTGATATCTTTATCACTGTAATAATTATTATGGATGTTTATTATTTTGAAATAAGAAATATTTACAGTTTTTTGCACCTACGTTTCAAAGATTATTTTATATTACCTTTGACAACATTTCAATCTGTAAAGGACAAAAACGATTCATTTTTATACATTTAGTATAAATTACAACTTTGCATGGTATAATATTCAGATAGACTTATTAATATTGAAAAAAAAGTTCTACTTTCATTATCAAAGTATTAATTATACAAAAATTCCTCGGTATTCTTGATGAAAATACATTGATAATAAAAAAATCTATGTAATACATTTAAATCAAACAAAAATCTGAATTTTTTTATATATATTAACTAATTCGAAAGGGTGTAATGCATTTTCAGAAAAGAAAATTCGAGCGTTAATATGTGATATTTACCATAATTTTTTACCGTGGGCAAAAGGATGATTATCACCCTCATTCATCATTTTCTTATGAGAATGAGAAATATGTATTATCTATAACCCTTCTGGACATTCACCAAATTTTCCGGCCAAAGATAATTAAGCTCCAGTAAATTTACATGCGCAGATGGTACTAGATAATGAAAAGCGCAAATGTGACAGAACGCTTATGCTTTACAACTGAATTAAGCACATAACATACATTACAGTAAATTAAGTATCGTGCACAAATAAAAAAAATATTCCGCTATTCATTATTTTTTGCACAGATATTATACTCATACTTCTAACTTTGTATAACTTGATTATACATATAATTAAAAGCATCTCGACTCCTTTATGCTTCGTTTATTCTTTAAATATGTCAGTTACTAATATAATGTGTCGCCACATTCAACTACAATATGGTGAAGGTTATCCATTAGTTTTTGGAATATTTCAACAGGATTTTCATGACATTCTTTTAAAAGAAAGTTGGCAAGTACTGTCATTGATTTAAATCATTGTGATCAATTTGAATTTTTTGTTAATTTTTTTCGACAGGCTGTCTATGGGACTGATGCCCAGACTCTGAGGAAGCCATTCAAATTCCTCAAACCCTATTTCAACAAAAATTCTTTCAGTTCACAAAGCATGAACTGTGCAGAGCTAATTTAACTGATCTTGGAAAATTAGATTGTCCTGCTCAGAGTTTTTATTCGAATTCTATTAAACACTTGTGGGATTTCACGGAGCATTGAATTTAAGCTAGATCGCATTGCTTTACATCAATGACAATTTTTTACAGTGGTCATTTACAATAATAACTTGTAATTCCTACAAAATCATTCCAGAAATTTGTGGCTAGACTTCCTCCTAGAATAATATTCGTCGTTACTGTAAAAGGTGGCGCTATCTCATATTACCAATAGACACAGTTGCCAGATAAACATAGCATAAAAGGTGCAATGATGCATTTAATTGCATTAGATATAAAGTTTCACAAGGTTAGAAGTGAAATAAAGGTTTGTAAAAATAATAATGCATAACATGGCAAGATTTTCTGCTATTTTTGATGCTCAATTAGCTGCAGTTTATGCAATGTACTTAATTGATATGAAGAAGTATTCAGTATATAACTCTTTATACTTATTAATTTATAAATACTCTTTATACTTATTAATTTATAAATACTCTTTATACTTATTAATTTATAAATACTCTTTATACTTACTAATTTATAAATTTTTATAGAATTTAGTATAATTACTCAAATTTAAAGAATATATATTTGTGGAAAATCTCTTGCCATTTGGCTTCTCACAGAGAGCAACTGAAATTCAATTCCCTTAAATTCCGATATATGTTTCTGAATCTTAATGGTATTTAAGTGGAGTATTTATATAAATTCTTCTACTTATCTTTTGAAACTGTGAAAAGAAGAATATGCCTTGTTTCACGTATGAGGAGTTAAAATTTATTTGCTAATTTATATTTCCTTGTTTATTTGAAGAATTTTCTCTAAATTTAAAACAATGCTTTAATAATATTTTGTCAGTTTTTTTTTATAATTTAATTGCAAATTTTACACTTTATAAACAAAAGAACTTGCAGAAAATTTTAAAATTCCCATGATGTGGTCACATTATCGTTGCACGAAACAAATATGTTTTGATCCTTGTTTCTTATCTTCTGAAGACCTTACTGCTCAAAGTAAACGTGAAAGCTCACTGTACTTGTTATGAATCAATGTTGAACTTGTAAGTAATTTTCGATTTACAATTAAGAAATGTTTTTTCTGCCGTGATATGGATGACATATGGTGCTGCTCACCTGTAGGGTCTTCTGTCAATCGTTTGTTAATGCAACACTTGAAGGAATTATCACTCTCCATTACATACCTTAGCTGCCAATATCACTCAATCTTGCTACAATGTATCTCTGGTCAGGAAGATGCCTAAAATCCAAAGTGGGCGTTTCAAATCCCCCAACTGTATCTTCTTAAAAAGAAGTCGTCCAAAGTGATGCTTAACTGATTCCTCTAGCATTATGCACCATCTGCCGCATGCAAATTATTCTCATGCATAAGGGCAGACACTTAAAATTTGTGAAATATAAAAATATTTGTTTGAATATTACTTCTCTATCTTTCATTGGTTATTTTCACTTTTTTAACTCTTCTCTGCTTAACGCCACCATTTTCCGAGTTAAAAAAAAAATTCCTTTTCTCAGTTATTTTAATGTGAGGATCACGTTTGCTTGAAAAAAATAATGTGCCGCTTTAAAAAAATTTCAAAGTTTTTAATTGTAATTATATTTGTGAGAGCTAGACTCGTTTTTTCCTTATTCTTGTGCGTATTTGCATTCAAAATTTTATCCCGTTTCGTTGAATGGTATGTTTGTTAGCAGGTCACAAATCGGCAAAGAGTTTTTTTAAATCCTGTTTCGTACTTTTCATAATAAAGTTTTCATTAATCGAAAATTAAAATCAGTTGCAAAAATTTTGGAAATGGTATTTACATTCATTTGCTTTTTGTACATTTTCAATAACGCGCTAAGTTCTACGTTTGTAAAAATAGAATTTTTTTCCCTGTAAAGATTAAATTAAAGATGGGGGATAGTTTACTTATTTCCTGTTGTATTAAGGTTCTGAAATTTTGTATACTTATGTATTCTTTATGGCAATATACTAATATATTTTAAGAATTATTTATTAAACGAAAGCTTGGTTAAATTTAGATTCTATGCCTATTACAACACACGATATTGAAGTTGAAAATAAGTGATTGTAAGATTCCATATATCTGTAAAAATGGATTATAAATTAAAAAACAAAAAGCAAAAAATACTCATAAAAATTCTCATTTTCAATACCCTAATAAAAATGTGCTTTTAAATACTACATTAGCTTGCTGAAAAGAACAGCAAATAAAAAAATGATTTTCATATCTGTAAAATTCTATTACCTTTTAAAGGCGGCACTATATTAGAATGTAAATTTGACATTTTAACTATTCATATAATCATTCTATTTTATTATTCATTCATATTTTTAAAAATTATGCTTTTTAAATTACATTCGTTCTCACTTTGTTAAACTAGCTTTTCAAAAAAAAAAAAAAAAATCCTATTTTCAGTGCTAATATTTAGTGCTTCAGTGCTAATATAAACAACGATTTCCCAATTTTTAAAAAAATTCTTAACCGATTTTTCTTTTTCTCTCTTCCACAAAAATAATTTCGCTTAAATGCCGAATCAATCAAAACTGTTGATTGAATCGATTTATTGCCTTTTCTGCTTTTTGCATCATAATTATTTTTAAAAGGAGAATACTACATTAATACCTCATTGTTAATCTAAAATACTATTCAAAAACCTACATTATTTTTTGATTTATTTCTACGATATTTTCTTCCAACTAATCCATATGTTAAGACAATCCTTAAAAAGAACAAAAATGCTTTACAATTTTGCTGTATAGCTTCGCAAATATAAAATGAAAATGCCATATTTTCTGGCTACTTTTTCGATTGGCATCAAAATTGCTATATGTTTTTCTTTTTCTTTTATGTGTTTCTATTTCTTTCTATAATTATCATTTTATTTCAAATTAAAATTGCGATGGTTGTGGTATTGTTGAGCTAATGAAAAATATATGATTATCAGTGTTTTCTATCCTCTTTAAATTAAGAAATAAATGTTTTCACTTTTGTTTCTCATTTTGAAATTGCCATCAAATAATTTTTTTGAAGGTAATATAGTCAGTGTGAGTCATTCAGTTATTTTTTCTGTTTTTCTTAATGAATTCATTTTTTAATGTTTTATTTCAACTAAGCAGATAAATAAATAAATAAAAATGAAACTTCATTTTTTTTACGAAAGAAACTTATTTTTTCATTTAAAATAATTCGAATATAAAAAATCCCTTCCCCCAAATTCCCCAAAATATCGAAAACTTTCCAAAATTTTGTCAAAAATTTAAACAATGAAAAAATATGATTGAATAAAGATTTAGACAAAGAAATTTCTTGAATAGGACCATCAGTTGCTTTATATCAATACCTCTAAATATCTGAAATCCCTTTCTTTCAAGCAAGACCCTTAAATGTTCTAAAAAAATTGTTGACATGCAGTTGAGAAGCTGGACTAATATATTTTTTTAAATGTTTTTCTCCTTCAAGATAGTTGAGCTCGTTTTTGGCAAAAGTGTTTAGCTGACACTCAAATCCCCATGTAGCAGCACTGATCCTTTCACCAGTAGATAATTTAATTAAAACTGTAAAATATCACTTTAAATGTGGAAAAAAAACCCTTCATTTTGACTGTAGCCGTTTAATATTAAAAAAAAATTAATAATTATGTCGAAAGATATGCTGAAAAATGGTCCCAGTCATTTAATATAAGTCTAAATACAAACTGCTCAAAATTCCTGTCCTGCTTCTTCTCAAATGATAAATTTTGACATGTATTCGGTCTAATTTAATTCCTGGAACTTCAATTGTTTTCCAAATAAAGCATTTCCATTTCACAATCTTGAATTAGACGACTCGTGTATTATTAAAAATTACATACAAGTAAGGAGATCATTTTTCTAATACGACAGAAATTTCTAGTGGTAATTAGTTTCTGGGAAACGAACAGCTTTCGGATACTTTATTGATGAATTGTGCTTGTTGTTTCATTAGAACTGCCAGTCTTTTATGAACAGGAGCCAGTTGAACTTATTATTGACTTAGTGAGTATTATTATGATTTTTTTTTTCACATTTTAACCAATAATTTATTTACATTTTTGTTTTCATAGAAGTTTTATAAGAATTTACTGTTGTTTTGTAAATATTTATCACTGTTTTTTTTAAAAATGTTTATCTATCTCATACCGACTCCGATAGTGCTTTGTTCAAGATTCATTTATTTAATTTTTCCTAGAGTTTACGCACTGCAATAGTCAATGCTTCAAAAATACAAACATTTTATTATCATTCCAAATGCATAAAAATCGATGTGAAATATGTCAACTAAGTGTAGGCTATCATGATTCATGCCCATCCTTTCAGTTTCTATGAGCTCCCCCTCTTTAAGAATATGATATCAAACAGGAAGATTCATTTCATTGAGCCTCATCCTCCGCTGAGTTATGGTTACTCTGATTTCGTAAAACATCCTATTAGCGCTTAAGTGAGGGTTGCTGGTGGGTGTGCCTCACGATTATTTCATCCATCATAGTAGTAAGAATGGAATAGAGTATTATTCTCCTTTGAATACTCTGTGGAAACGTCAAAAGTAGATAGAGATCGTACTTTCACTCTTGAGCAAAGGACGGTGTGCAATTAGTACGACTTTACTTTGAGTAATTGTCGGTGAATAACAAATGAGTTCGGATATCTCTTTGAGACCTTTAAGAACATGATTATTTGTGATAAAGCAAGTCATCTAGTATTGTCCATAGGACTGTAAAATTCGGTGCTTTAGAACAAACGCATTTTTTAAAAGGAGAAACTGGATTATTACGAGGATTAAAATTATTTTAAATTTTAACTATAAGAAAGAAATTCATTGAGTGAATGTTTAAGTTTTATTGCTAAATAAATAGTTTTGAAACTATCTTGCTTTCAGAATTTAAAAATCTATAGCATGGAATAATGACTAACATCATAACAATGCTTTCAGAATGTATTGCAAGAGTATCTCAGTTAATTCTGCTTAATGAAGTTCAAAGGAAATTTCTTATGTGAAGATGTCTCCAAAATCTTTAGTATTCACCACTTAAAACGCTTTCAGAAAATCCCTTTAAGGAATCTATTGTGACAATCACTGCTACTATGTTGAAGAATTTCGAAGCCGCAAAAGATAATTTTCCTCATGAGAAAAAAAAAAAGCAATAAAATTACAGTAATGAGAAGCGCAGTAGATAAATGTAACATTAAAAATGCTTCATTGATTGACAATCATACAAAAATACTTTTTAAACTCTATACAGTAGGATTTTCTTTCAAACAGCTTATAAGGAACACATGAAAAATAGATAGGACTTATTAAACGATATTAATTAATTAGATATTTGTAATTATTTAATTAAAACCTCTTGACTTCTTTCTACTTCAAAAATTTAGCAGGTCAACTATTTAATTAATTAATTATTACATTTTTCAAAATTTAATTAAAAAAGTTAAGAAGTAATTAATAAGTAGTGTTAAATTAAAATGAAATCGCAATCCAAAATAAAAGATATTTTAGTAATTTTTGAAATTATTAGGATTTCTGAAAATATCATTAAACAAATATAGAATATTTCATGACTTTCCTCCTTTTTGATGTTATAAAGGTTATCTCATAAACTTCTTGAAATAATTTTTTTTCAAATTCACTATTAAGTGGCGCTATTAAATTATTGATTAATTAATAAAAAGCTCTAAAAATATTAAAGCAATGTATTGTCATTGAAAATACACATTTGTGCAAGTTTTTAGAATTCTAACAGGGTGTGAAAAATCTATTAGAAAATTACAACTTTATAAACATGAAACGAGTCAACACAAATATCAATGTTTCGAAATGTAACATTTAACAATAAGGCGTACAATAGATATCCTGATCATTGAAAACTCAGAAAGATATTTATATGTTTGTGTTTTATTCATAACACTTCAGTAAAGGTTTCACTTAATTTTAACTAAAGTGAAATTTTAAAAGGTTTTACGTAATACATAACTGAATATACTAAATAAATTTTCGGTTGAGGATTTTAAGGGGACAGTGGACTTTCAAATTAGTATAAATGGATAAAAAATGCAGTTTTATTTTTATGGTTTCATCAGCACAATAAATATTTATATTCAATTAAAATAGTATCCTAAAAGGAATTTTTCAATAAAATAAACATTTAAAGGGTTAAGAGGAAAAAAAAACATATTAATGACTTTTCTCAAAATGATATTGTAATTAGATTTAAAGAGTTATTTTTAGCCAGTTAAAAATCAATTTTAGTTCAGGAAAATGTAAAATCTCTATGAAAATTCAGTAAGTGTGCATAAAAATATTTCTAAAAAATTAACATTTAATTGGAATTACAAAATCATACGTTTTGTTCCAAATAAAAGTACATTAAGTAATAAGAAAAAAATAATAGAAAAAATTAAAAATTTTGTCTCCTTGATTATTTAAAAACGTTAAAAAATATATATATCCCTTAACTTTTTAAAAAATAATATATTTCGTTTTAAAATAAAATGTTTTTTAAAGAAAACTTGACTTATTTATATTTTGATGCATATACATAAAAAAATTCATATCCTCAACTGAATAATTCCTTAAAGTGTCTAATAGAGCCCACTCCTTAAGAATGACAGTTTCACAAAATAATCTTTAAACTTTATCCCTTAGAGTAATTAGCATAATATCTATAAAATAAGTTATTCTCATTTGAAATTTTTTTCCATATATATTCATAAATGAATGTTAAATATTCGAACTTGTTTTAAATCGTATACGTAAGAAAATAGGAAATATTTATAACTAAACCAATAATAATAAAAGTGAGCTCAAATGTCAAAATTTTTGCTTGAATAATAGCGTTAACCACATGATTGATAAAGAAATAAACGTGGAATTCTTCACTGAAGTGCGCGTACACATTCTAAATTGATAAAAATGTCAAGATTGATTCTGACTTCTTTTGCGATGGTTTGTATGTTTTTTCTTTAAAACCGTGTCGCTCCTGCCAAGCCTCGAGTCAAACAAGCCGAGCTTTGTTCTCCTGTATAAAGAAGTAGTTCTTTCACTCTTTGTGAGTGGTTAATTAATCATCAAAAGCCCGCTACGTATGGAAAAGCTTGATTCATCGCTGCAGCGCCTGAAGGTGACAACCCGAAACATCAACTATTTGTAGCTATTGTTGTCCCACAATCTGTGACAGATTTATCTTTACTCGAGCAGCAAGTTATTATGTCAATTCCTGAACATTCGGCTCCAGCTATTCTTGAACATTCTAACTTTCCAAGGCTGGATTTTGTCGCTATAAGCCCAGTCTTTAAATCTGTGATTCCTAAATTATACCATGATGGCATTTTGTCAACATATATATGTGATGATATCTCTAAATCTAAATTAAATCCTAATTAATTTCCTAATATTATCTTAATTTCATATTAACTTAATTCTAAAATGTTTTCTTATTTCCTGATCCAATTACGTATTTATTTATTTAATTAATTCAACACAAGTTCTCTAAAACTGCTGAAATCAGTAATTCCCCCACTCCGAGTGAAGGGATAAAAATTTGTCAAGTTCTGCAAATTCTTTTAAAACATACCTATTTTCCTCTTACCTAACTCGAGACGTGTAAAGAAATACTATTAGAATCTCATGGTATATAATTATCGGGAAAAATATTTTTGTCGTGTTTGTTTGTTTGTAATTATGGCACTTGCCACGGACAAGCCCCGCCGTCAGAGACAGCCGAGTTTAAGCCTGAGGGGGTGCGTCTCTTGTTTCTATAGTAGCGCCAACTAGGGCCAAGAGAACGACTTAGCTACTCACGCATCACTCATTCGCTTGCACAACCCCTTTTTACAGGAGGGCACATTCACACATCTCACAGATAGAACAACGAAAGAACAACCATGCCCAAACCGGGACTTGAACCCGGGACGCCCACATCACGAGGAAGACGCGCTACCCCAATGCCAGGACGCCGGCTATTTTGTCGTTCATTTCTCTTTTACTCTTTTCTGCTCTTGTATCGCTTGTGAACGGACGTCAGTTTCGTCCGCGCTTCTTTTAAATAAATTATGCCTCCCGGGATGGAATAAAGCAAGGTTTAAAAATTCAAAATGTCTTCTTTCTCTTTGGCCATGGCTCTGCTTCAAAAATATGTTTTACATTATATATATTTATCAAATTGTTCATCCCTTTTAATCAGATTGCCATGATAATTTTCAAATAACTCATAAAAACTGTAATAACTACAATTTCTAGGTTATTAATTAACAATTTTTTTATTTATACGTACATATACAAATTTTTGAGTTGATTAGTTTTTTTTCTTCCGGGATCTGAGGTGGAGAAAAATTAAATCTTCATGACAAAATATCGGACTTAGAAGTTATCACTCTAGCAGCAATGTAAAATCGTTTTTTTTTCCATGCATCTCCTTACTTAAGACATTTTATTGTATTTTCAGCCTTTTCGTTATCATTATGAATTATGTATTTGAATTTATTCCTTGAAAGAATCACTTAAATTTATCCAATCCGATAGCAGTCAATATTTATATTTATACGAATCGCGAGTAGTTATCTGTTAGTGCACTTGAATGAATGGGCAGCTTTAAATGCTAACATGAGAGTAATGTAAAATAAATCCAGTTAGTTGTACGTCGAACTATGATAAGTGGACATGCTCTATGATTGATAATGAACTGTTAACAACCTGATATTTACACAGAAACTTCTCATCCTCGTACTCAAAATCACTTCTTGGTGGACAATATTTTTATAACACATATTGAAATATTAATCTTTATTGCTTGAACTGTTTTACTGAGCCTTTACATATACACAATTTCCTTATACCAAAGGTGCCAATTAATAAGTTCATGATTTTACATTTTAGCGTAATATTTTTTAATTAACCTAAGTGAAGTAAATAAATATGGGAGTAAGCAGAAAAAAAATCACATTTTTTTTTCCACTGTACCGTTGAAAAATTACAAATCGATATAATTCTACTCTAATAGGATTTCAATGAAGTTTTTTAAAATTATTATTTTAATGTCATCTGAATACTTTGTTATTGTTCACCACCAAAAATGTGGCATTGATCGTGGATCGTAGACAATTCCTCCGTGCATTTTAAAGATTTGATTTCAACTGAAAAAATACTTTTGATTTATATTAAATGTCTGTGTAGGGAATTAGTTCTATATTTCTCCGACACTCTTAAATCAAAGTTCCAAAAATCAACTATTGAGGGGAAAAAATCTTGAAAATGCCATTTGAGTAATTTAAAACACATAAATTTATTTTTATGGTTGAAGTGCTTTCATAAAGGTTCTCTTAATTTTTGTTACTTTCAGTATTCTTGTCATTCGTTCTTTGCTAACAAATGGAATTAGTTAAGAGAAAATACCGTTTCTAGGCACTTGACCTCAGCTGACCTCAACTGCGGCAGTAAACTCTTAATACTTCTGAAGTAAGGAATTGATTTTTATCTTTCTTTTTTGGTATTGAAAAAAAAATGGATTTTTTTAAGGACGTAAATTTAATCTAGTGTACAGACAAAATTTCTCAAAATGGCGATAACCTTTCAGTATCATTTTATTTCATAAGCTAGTCATTTATTTTCATTAATTATTTTTATTCTTGCTACCTGGCGAATTTTTTAATCAGTTTTGAATGAACATTTTAAAGTCTTATTCATTCCTTCTTCTAAGATATCAAAAGCTTACCGGTTCATAGATTCTAATTATCATAGAAGTTATTTTTAAAGTTACACCAATTTTATAAGCTAAGCTCTTCGAATTAGTTAGATTTTGCTTACTTATTTACAAAATTTAAATTCACTCTAAATTTTAAACATTTTTTTTCCAATGGCAAAAAACTATCACAGAATAATTCTCAAACAAAATATAAAAAGAGTCATATTAAAAAAGTCTCGGATACGAATGAGTTTTTCTTGCATAATGAAATCTGTGGAAAGTATATTTAGAATTTTGATTTTCTTCAGTCTCTGAAATATCAAAACGCGATTTTAAAGTTGATTACTTCGAGTGAAAAATTGTTTCAAGTGAAACACAGATGTCATTTTTGCATTTTCGAAGACTGGATTATTTTCTTAGGCTTAAAAGTATTTTCCTTATTTTAATAAACACATAAAAAAACGGAATTATATTCCTTCACACGATCAAAAATAAATGGTCTATGAAACATATAATTTTACGTTTATTGATATCAACCTCATTTTATGCTCATTGCTTATTCTATCCATAAAGATTTTCTGTTGGAAAGACAGTTGTCGATTTTGCTTCAAATATAAGATTTCTAATAGTAGAACTGTATTTTGCCTCATGTTCGAGCTTACTTGTCACCTTTTGTCTGTCACTTATTATTTTATCTTCAAAAAGTGAATCTTATGACAAAGACTAACTTGTCAAATAGAACCCTGCTCATAGAGATTTCAAACTCAGCTTGAATATACCAATAGACTTCATTTCAGAAATATTCATTTCACCCTCTCCCAAGATTGAATTATTTTCTTAAGCTTAGAACTGTTTTTATTTTAATTTAAAAAAAATACTAAAATTGAATTGTATTCCCTCTCACGTTTTAATTTTTAGAGCATAGATAGATGCTCTATCATATATATTAATTTATCTTCAGTAACATCAACCATTAAAGTTCACCTTATGTTTAGTGTTTATTTTGTTTATAAAGATTATTTACAATTTGCTTCAAATATAAATTTAGTTGTAAAAGAGTTAAATTTTATCCTGTTTACTTTTTTGTGTCACTGATCTTTTTATTTTCAAAGTGAGTTACGAATGATAAAGAACCCCAACTGTCTAATCGAATCCCTGCTGATTACAAATTCAACGTCCATAGCACCAAGTCATAGCTACTTAAAAGCTGCTTCCTAATACTTAGTTTACTATCCGCTGTTTCTGCGGATTCACCTGCTTCTGTTTGTTTTATTGTTTGCCAATGGATTCTAAAACTCTACGCGCTTTTGCGCATGCGTTAGAATGGGCTTAATTTGACAAAATAGGGGTTAGATGAAGGTTGAAAGGAGGAGATGTTTGCATTTAACAATAAAATAAGTTCCGGAAATGCACACATCCTTCCGTGTCTCACCCCTTAGGGAGACAGAATCGTCGAAAAGTGGTAGTCGCAGAATACTGAAACGAAAAGTATGTATATGTAAGAAAAGGATTAAAATCTAGAGGGGCGTAGAAACTTTTTAATAGCTCATTCAATCCTTCTAAGTTTTAAGGAATGTTTGGGCTAAATATCGTTTTAATCCGTCTGAATTGTTTCTTTGGTTCAAACAAACAATAAATAAATAAATGGACATTCAATTTTATGCATATAGATAAAAGATAACATACGACTTGTTTTGCCATATTTCGAAGCAAACAGAATTAGTGATTTTATTTCTTTTGCTTTATATTTCGGAAAATTTTTCTTTGAATTTTCTTTGGTATTTAGATACCTTTTATTAAGAATGTTCTCTCTGAACATTTTCTCTTTGATATTTTTATAATATTTAATGTGTAATTCTACTGATAAATTTTTATTTTTCGCTTTCAAAATGATGTTGTTCATATTCGTAATAAGAATAGGCTTGTTTGTTTTTTAAGTGTCTCAGCTTTCCTGCTTATCGAAATTTCATTTATGAAATTTCGAGAAGCAGGAAAGCAGATAAGCTTTCAAGACCAATCATTTGAATTTATTCGCATAAATCGCACTTTTACCTTTTCAGAATAAAATTTCTAATCATGAGAATCCATTTTTAAAGATGGTTTCAACAAATACCATTTTAATTTGCTTTTAGTTCCCTTCATGTTTTAATTGTTTCGACAAGAATAAATCAAAGTTCTATCAAATCCATAAATTAAATTTTATTAATATCTGCCATCAAAGCATATTTTGTGTTTAATGATCATTTTAATTTTTCAATGCTGATTTTTTTTAAAATTTTCAACATGTATTTTTTTTAAATATTGACTTTTCTCGATTTCAAATATTATTGATGAATGTTACAACAACGCTTCCACCATGAAGACTTAATAAAGAACCTAAAATTTATTTTGAATGTATTGGTAAAGATAAAAGAATCTTATTTTAAGATTCATGTTTATGATTACTTTTTACTTCTGTATGTTACTAATAAATAATAATATAATAGCATAAATTTTGTAATACAGTGAGGTAGTCAGACATATACGAAAGAGGTGAAGAAGCAATATAATTCTTAAAGTATAAAATTCTAATACTGTTTGACTTTGTATTCATACTGTTTACATCGTAATTTTTATCTGAATAAATACTTTCACACGCGCATCTATCTATGATATTTTTCTAGGAAAACATAGCTCCGAACTCTCTTTTGTTTCTTTGAGTTTCAGAAAACATAAACTATAATTTTAGATCTAATGACCAGTTTTCTTTTAAATTTTGTTCGTTTGAAGTAGTTTCTCCGTTTTTTTATGTTCATCCCAGACATTCTTCAGCAAAGATTGAAGGAAGCAGTGAAGCGAACCATTCCACGCTTCACTGTTTCCAAGATTCTCGATAATAACACAGTAACCAAGCCGGTGGGGGAGTTAATCAAGGGATCACTTCCAGAGAAAGAGTTCCCAAAGGGGAGAAAGAAATTGATTAACGTTATTAAATCATTGTTTTATTTCTTTCAAGCTTTTAGAAATTGCCAGCCTTTTCTACTTTCTGACGCCAGAGTCGAATTTTTAATGATAGCAACCCAATAGTTAAATGTGCTATTGACTAAATTGTACTAAAAGTCCGTTACCGGTCTCCTTTGAAGTCGGAAGAGATGAGTTGTGTGTAGAGAAATTCTCTGTAAACATTACCCTCTCACTCCCGTTGCACTTTTGCCAGCTAATAAACATATTCCTCTCTCCGCATTTTTAATCATTGCCTTTTGTCTGCCAGTAATAGAGCTCCCTGTAATTTTACTGCTAATACTACTGGTCTAGACTACTGTTGAATGAAAGGGTGAATTACAGAACGTTTCGGTGTACACTTTGAAGTAGTTCGAAAATTTTGTTTGGTTTGAGGGTCGAGGATTACCAGCGATTTTCTTCTTTTTGTTAGATTACATTTTGACAATTCTATCTGTTTGCCTTCTTTTTCTTCTCAGCATCATTATTTTTGCAAAATTTTCCTTTGGAATTCTTTCGACATTGTGTTTCAGCCCCTTCATTTTTTGTTGTCTTTTTATTTATTTGGAAATAATGAGTATTGGCATCACCTGCAACCCCATTTCTAAAGCCTTTGTTGTTAAAATTAGAATAAATTATCATTAGTTTTCGAAAAGACATATAGCCCTGTAAAATCGCAAAAAGTAGTGTTTTTAATGTGGGAAGTCGAGAAGTTTGATTTCTTTTATATGTTTTTATTTTAAATCTATACTGTAAAATGCAAGTTTTTGCCCTCGATGAGAGACTGCTATCCATCTATTGTCGAAAAAAGATTAAATTTTCTTTTTAAACCTTCTCTATGTTTCTGCAAAATGTATCCTAAAAAGTTGGTTTTACAGAAGCAATTTAAGTTACAGATTTAAACGTAGACAATTTTTCTGCGGTTTGTGAAAGCAGATCTGTAGTTCAAAAGCGGTTGTGATTCAGATTTTCAAAAAATCACGAATTTCTTAATAACTTGAGGATATTGTGATTTGTCTTTGAAATTTGTTGAATATGTCCTAAATCAAGATTCTTACAGAAAATGTCATAAACCTTAATTTTAAAGCTGAATAAAGTTGCTGCAAATAAAGCAAAATTGGCTATTTAAATGACAAAAATTTCAAGATAAGCTGTAGTTTAGTAGGAAGTACAGAGACTAATTCTTACGAACTTCTCTGCAAAGGAATTTTGCAGCGAAGTTCTGCTGGTGTTAGTTTCGAAACTTTTAAATTCAACTGCAAAGTTAAAGTAATCACACTTATTTCTGTTCAAAGCGGTTCTAAAATTGTGAAAGAAAAAATTACTATGAATTCACTAGATCTATTACACAAATTTTGTGTAGCCAAACAGTCAGATGAAGGCCTCGAAAGGTTTTTCAGATTTGCATTGACACTGTTTAATTAAGGGAAAGGTATAAGGGCATTAAAGAGCCTTTCTTTTCAGGGATCACATCAATCAAAGTTGTTACTTTAAAAGAAGAAATAACTTTGTAGTGATGAATAGCCACTTATCTTACTAAGTCATTTGGCAATGGAATGTGAATTTTTGGGTCATTGCTAAGAGTTAGCTCACGTATTTACAAGCCCATTAGTGAAAGACCGGAGAAAAAACTCAATTACTCAGACTGGAAAGAAACACCCAAAGTGCAGAAAAAAGTCGACGGACAAACATCACATGAAATCATCTTCAATGAAATCACAAGTCCAGAAACTTCTCAAGAACAATTTTTAAAGAACAAATGTAAGGTGCATTCTATTGATCCTCTAAAAAAGATACAGCATAAAGCAAATGTAACTTGAAATAGGCAGTAGAGGATGCAAAAATACTAATTACTAAAATTATTGTTTCTTTTGGATATAAGTATGACAACTATTTTGTGCTTGCTCCAAAGAGGTTAGCTATAACGAACGAGTACCTCAAAAAATGTCGATAAAGGGAGGGCATCTGATTTGTTAAATTCCACAGCGTCATTTAAATATAAATGCAGGAGAATAGTTTTATATATACTGTTAGTATGTGGGATATGACTGAGCTCTGTTCGGTCACGAGAAAGCAAATATTATCTTTAAAGGGAAAAAAGACTTTGGGGAGCAAAAATCCAAGAATTTTTCGTGGGCCGCATTGGCCTGTTGGTAAGTTCTCGGCTTCGGAACCGGAGGGTTTCAGGCTCGAGACCTGACTCCATCGAAGAACCGTCGTATAAGCGTATCTGGTGAGAGTTCAATCCGTTGGGGACAAACGTCCTCCTTCTGGTGTGTTATGGAAGTTTGGAGAGGGGATGCGTGCTCAAGTGTTGTCCTCGTCATCTGACAGCGGTTTAAAATGACGAGGTCCATCCTAAAATATCCTTAGTGTTGCTTTAAAACGGAGCGTTACTCTAACGTAACTACACTAAACCAGGAAATTTTCATACCTAACGCTATCATTGATCAACCTAAAACTAAATAAACAGGCGAAACTTTTTTGATTCGTGATCCCAGGATCTCCACATGTGAACTCTATTACTTACATCACTTACTGTATGCCAAATTAATAATGAAAGCAATGTTCAGTTTATCTCTAAAAATAGATGCAAAATGATTTCAGGGTTTAAGATGTTACTTTCAGCTACAGAAGTGATTAAGAAAAGTGTTCTGGAGAGAGCCCCTGACCCAAAATGGAAAGAGATGGGTTTCTTCAATCTCGGCTACGAAGCAATTGCAAAACGAGGTGCATGAATTCTTGTAGTTGCCAGAAAGTAAGTGCTGTGTGCTCTTCGCTGTTACTTGGGAGACACGCGAGAGACATGAAGACAATTTTTAATATGAAGACGACGTGCTACTGTTAGAAATAAGTTTACAAACGAAGATATGAAACATTTATAGCTTGGGCTGGAAATAAAGGACAAAAAGGAAGAGACGGATCTAAGAAAAGTTTGTATTGGTTCGACAAGATTGTAAAAACTACAAATAGCACGTAGTTTAGTTTATATCTAACAACTACTCTACAAATTTGAGCTTTTTTTTATAAAAGCTTGGCTTATTTTTTTAAGATTGTTTTTACGTCATTGTATTGCTTTGTAATATGAAACTTCACAGTTTTTATCATTAGAACGTCATTTGAAAAATGAATGAAATATTCTTTGTTCATTGAATGTCTTGGTTCCAAATATATTCAATAAAAATCAATGACAAATAATGGTTTCCTCACGTTTTAAAAAAATTTATCAGCTTTCGAAAGCCTGTATCTCAGTTATTTTTCTTAAACTACAGAACTGATTTTTAGCTCAAACTTTGGGAAACTTCATTTTGGCTTATATTTATATTAATGATTTTTTATGAAGCCAAACTGATCAGAACAAATCATGATAAGTTAAAAAAAATTATGATTTTTCAACATCACATGGCGCGATCCTTGGATTTTACAGTAGAAACTCGATTTTATTAAGATATAAAAAGTCTAAACCATCTGATATCTATGCAAAAATGTTCAGTCATCAACAAAACAAAGCAAAAGAAAGGAGACTTCTATAACATGAGTATATATTATCACAGTTTCCAGCTGAGCGTATCACAGCTCACAATTATTTTATATCGTGTGAATGGAAATGACTCCGGGTTCTATCAAATTTGTTAATTGATTAAACGGGTTAATTAACATGATAGTTAATTAAAAATAATCATAATTAATAGCTAATAATCTCAAAATTTTCTAGTTACAGAGACTAAGATTTTTCAATAATTCGATTCAGCATGCCTTTTTCTAAATATATGTAAAATTATTCAAAAATTCGCAGAAATTTTTGAAATATAATTAATTTCGATTGCTTAAAATTCCACCTGAAAAGAGCTAACTCACTATACGTGTATTAAATAAATATCAACGCTTTAAAAGAATTTTTTTTCGGTTTTTATATTTTATCTATTTATTTTTAACACTGTCTTTTCTTAAAGTTAATTTGATATGATTCAGATTGATTTTTCATTTTTTCAGTTCTAAATAATTCATGATTTTTTTTATTTAAAATGTTAACGTTTTATTACTTTAAGAAATATTTTATAAACCAATCTAAGTATTTTATAAATCAATTTATTCCTTTTCACTCCAAAGGTGATTCATTAAAACCCATAAGTTTTACTATAAAGGAAATGTAAATTATTTTTTTTTTCAAACGAAGTTTTACTTGCTTGATAAGAAATGACTTCTCATGATAACATTTTAAGCAAATGAATTTAGAAGGATTTATAAAAATGAGAGTATTTTCATTGCAAGCGGAAGCGATTGTTGATCATATAGAAATTTTTTGACTTCAACAGTTTTTTTTATTAACAATAAATATATTACACATCTGGATTTAAATATTAGGTCTTGCATGTATTTTGATCATTCTTTCACTTTAAAAAATCATTTATTGAGAAAAATTGGTACAATATATATCACTCAAAATATTTTCCATCACTTTCTACAACAGTTTTGCATTTTCGTCTCATAAGTCTTGCAACTGATTGTCTTCTTTTTGGTCCTACAGGCCTTCTTTGTCATCGAAATCGAAATCACCCCTCTTAAATCGTTGAAACCCAAACCAATAATTTTGATAAGACGGAGCAGCATCACCATAAGTTTCTAAAAGTGTCTGATGGACTTCGGTAGTAGATTTCTTCAAATCAGACAAAAAAGGCAATGAATGTCAAAAATACAATTTGGAGCGGTCCATGATTGATTAACTTAATAATACTAAATGCAAAACTTTCAAAATGATAACAATAAAGTAATAGTAAATTGGTAAAACCAAAAACCATTGTCCTTTATATAGATACTTCGTATGCTTGCCAATAGATGTTGCTGATTAAAATACATGCACGTACCTAATAGAACTACGATATATTTATAATAGACCAATAGAATAAAATATTATTAAGTTATTTAGTTAGAGACTTTTATAGCAAGATTATAATAAGAACATTTTAAATTACAAAAATTAAGGTTCATTTCCATAAGAAAATTCATTTGACCTATTTGGTGTGAAGGAATTGCATGGTTGATATTTATGGTATTGAAACAATATTTGGAGAAATCATTTTTTGATTTGAGGGAATAAAGTATGTAAGCTGAACCATTGTAATAATCAAATAAATTGACAGCGAGATCATAGTGATTTTTCACATTTTTAAACTCCCTAAATCTGAAAAAAAAAAATCTTTTTGGAATCTCACCCTGTTCTATAAACCGATAATTGAATAATTTAGAGGAATGATGTTTGGTATATGATTTTGACACTTAAGTTTGTTTCAAATTTTGGTTGCAATATATCTGCGGGTAATTTGTATGCCAGCTCGTCACTGTCACGCTAACATGATAACTTAAAAAAGCTAGATGACTGAAATTTTGTATACAGTATAGCACTTGTAGAACAGTAAAAAAAAAAGTTAGATAAGGTAAGATAAATATGATTCATGCAATTAAGAGGAATGTAATTACTTATGCTTTAAAGTTATATAGTTGGTTTATTTTAATATGCTTGTATTAAATTTAAAATTTTGCCCTTTTAAAATAAATACTATTAAGCTTTGAGAAAAAGAAACTGAAAATTTCTGTGATAAAACTATCTATTCCAATCGCTCTAAAATTAAAGAGGAAATATTTTTTTTTTCTAAATAAAGTAAGACAATTGATAAAAAAAATATTAAACGTAAAACTATACAAAACTATTTTCAAAAAATGACTTTCAAAATGCAGAGTAAAAATAAGTAAAATATATTTGACTTTCCTTTATAAAAAAGGCAATTTTTAGTAACTCTATTTGAATTGACAAATGAAATCTCATATATTGAAACTATATGGCAGACAAAATTTTATTAAAAAATCATAAATAGGAATCATTTGCTTACCTGGTCGTTGCCAGGTAGCCAGTTACCAGCAACAACCAGTTTACAGTACACCTATTTTGAGTACAATTTTTTATTCACTAAATATTATGTTGGGAACTGCCATCATCATGTAAAGAAGGGTTAAATATGAAAATGAAATAACTCATCTAGATTTGAATAATCTAATGACATATTTTTGTTTCTGAGATACACAATAAGAATCTAGGATTTTATTATATATTTTATTATACAATATTTTTTTAAAGACTTTCCTGCCTTTTGAAACATAAAATTAAACGAAATTCGATCTAGAGTAGATTCTTTATTCATTAATTTTCTGATTTTTCTCTGATTTATTTTCTAAAGAATCCTTTTAAGAAAAGAAAGAGCTTGAACAAGACTCTTTTTGAAAACTGACAGAAAATATTTTCTAAATTCAGTTAAACACTCGCCTCATTAAGCTATTTTGATTTATTGTTTTTCCAAAAAATGTTTTATTGTCTAAAAAATGTATAATTAATATATTTTAATCATACAGTGACTACCATACACTTAACTATTTACTTAAAATATACATTTTAATAAATATCCGTTGTCACCTAAGCACATAAGCAACGGGAGTAATAGATGGCAAGCTTTCAATTTTTTTTTCAATTTAAATTTATAAAACTCTACTGCAATATTTTAACTAAGGAAAAAACGTGTTTCCTTCATGGGCAATTAATTTAAAATCCATATGGTAATCGACACTTTGATACTTTTTCAAAATATGAGTAGATTCATTTTTACTTAGCTTTAAACACCATTTAATTAGAAAATATATATCGTTTACAGCCAATCAAAAATCTCATTGGTCATCAAAATAAATTTTTATGAAAATTACAACAAAGAATATTATACTTAGGAGGATGAAATTGTATGGGAAGGAACTAGCGCATGAAAGCAATCTGCAAGCTGAAATTGTATGAAAAGGAACTAGCACATGATAGCAATCTGCAAGCTGATTCGGATCAGACTAGTCTGATATCTTCAATATGAATTGAAGAAGTTATGCGATTAAAGGTGAAAGGGAAAGAAAATCAAACCTTTGTCATGTTAAAGTTCCAAATGAACAAATGCTTAATAATATACGCATAAAAAGTACCCGTAGCCCTCTAAATTATTTAAAAGAACATGTTAAAAAGTTGCTAGTGTGAATGTTTTTTTAATGATGTCCTAACGTTATCATTTTTAGCTCTGACAATTATTAAAATTTTTGATCTATTGTGTTTGCTACGAACATCGTTACAGCATAGATAGTGATGCGCAATGTGTTTGTCTATGCATTCCTTCAAGTCTACAGAAAGCGAGGATCATTATTCCTTCCACTCTACTCAAAGCAAGACAATGATCTTGGGAAGAGCATTATGAGTTGCTGCACGTTTCCACGTTAATTAGTTTACTGCTGTAGATAATTTCCAGGATATAAATAATTTTAGTTTAAGCGTCTATTCTTGTAGAATAAAATAATCACCTTTAGTGCATGTGCGCGCGCATATGGACGGCACGTCACAGTTGGCATCTCTATGAAGCATGTGGAAAGAGATCTGTGCACTTACATACAGAGATATATTCAATATCTATGTGTCTTTCAATAGTGAAAAAGTCACCAAGAACCACCATTCCAGACATTACCACTCGGTTATTACAGCCCAAAAATGCCTCGAAATCATTTTAACGAATCGATTAGTTCAGATTCTTAACTTATCGTGAACACGAAATCTAACCCCCCTTCGAACATCCATTATATTTCTTGTAGTTGATGCGACATTGCAACTAAAATATCATTATTTTACTTGTTGGGTTTTTATAACCATACGATATGCTTTAAACTAAGAAATCTGAAATTTTTATGAGAAGTGTTAAAAGGAAAGTTAGAAAGATAAGATATATTTTATTAAGATATCCAACCAGGCGGAGGCGAATTTTAAAAAAAATGATACATAAGCATTTTTTATTGTACCAAATAGCTAAAACATACTTGAAAAGTCACTATTAGAAGAAAAAAACACACTCATTTCCTTTAGTTTTTGGAAAAACAAACAAACAAAACCCTGCTTATTTAACGAAAATTTAACAAAATTTTCAATTCTAGGAAAAACAGAGTAAGTTAAAAAATAATGGAAATATTTAATTTTTATTTCACCTATATATCGTTACATAAACAATATAAAATGTAACAAGCCACAAGGTAAAAATTATTTTCATAAATGAAAATTTTCTGAGCATTTGAAATTGCCGTTAATGACTTTTTGTCAAAATTTGTCTATGTTTTAAAGTATCTGTAAATCATGTTTAAATGAAGCTACCTTAAAATCCGCCCTCAAAGGTTTTGGGTGCATGCATACTAATTTTCATGAAATTTTATTGATTTTGAGATATCATGTTTTTCGTGAATCAATTACAGTGAAATATCATTCTTGAGAAAATGCGTTTAGATATCGTACTTGTAAATTAGTTCATTCAAATGAGCTGGAAATAAATGTAGTTTTCTAGCTTTTTCAATAAAAATAACAAAAATAAGCATGCTACGATTGAGTAGGTGGAGAGTTAATATAAACATATCAAATATTATTTTGTAGAATTTTAGGATAAAAATAAAATAAATCACTTATTTTCGGTTAAAAGTATCACTGTTTCCGATATCATTTTTTATTTGTTGTGTATTATTGAAACTAATGTATCTATAGTTCTATCTTACATATATTAAAAACAAAATCTGTTTTAGAATCTACGAAGTTTAGACTTTAGTATCAGATCATTAAAAAAACCCCACATTTTTCTGGAAAAAGCATTTTATCAACCTGGTTGGATACCTTAATCGCGCACTTACTCAGATGTTGCTAGATGTATTTACTTAGATATGCAACGCTGTGTGGTGCAGTTCATAGTTTTTTTACAAATATTCATAATCTTGGAGGTTTGTAGAAAGTTGGTTTTATTTAATGACAAATTCAAAATTTTTTTTCTTTTTGAATGCAATTTTTACGATGTTTTTTGCACGAAATCTCATTAATTAATGAATTATTTTCGGAATATTTTTATTATTGATAGTTTATTTTCTTATTGAAATTTTATTTAGAACATGTTTTATTATCTATTAGATAGTTGCTAATCTGTTCAATTTCAAAATCGCAATTTTGAAAAATTTCTGTAAAATCTCATTAATTAAAAAAGATTAATCTATTTATTAAAAACTGTTTTTCAAATTATGTACTAAGTAATATTGTTTATTATGCAATATTTTACTCATTTACCGACAGCTGTGATTATTATTGTTGCATAAAGTTTTAGTTTGATTTAAGCAAACATTTTTTTCTTTTGGAATTACAGTAATAAGGTAGTCAAAAATGAAGTTTATTTCTTTATTATTATAAACATCTATGACAGAAATCGAACGAAAGAAAATTGAAATTTTTAGTGGTTTCAATAATGTTAGATCTTTTTATATATTCATCTATAGTTTAAATTTACTGTCCATTCACTAACATGTTAAGAGAGTTGCTAATTATTGACACAATTTAGTTTCCCAGTAAAGAATGCATCTTAAGATATTTCAAGTTATAGGTCTTAAATCTGTATTTTTTTAACTTTTATTTTATAAAATTTGATTATTACATCCTTTTATTGTACACTTTCTTAACTTGACTCGTTTCATGTTTTTAATTTTTAATTTTATGTTCTAATTTTCACATCACTTCTGCTGCATATCTGCTGCACAAGTGAAATTTCTGACACTTGTGTGCTTTCAGTGACAATGCATTGTTTTAATGTTTTCAGAACATGACTATAACTAATCAATTAATTTGATTTAATTTTGCTTTCATAGAGGTGTCCCCTGGTATTAGTTTTAAACAATTGATTGCAAAACTCCATAATATTTATAATAATGAATTATAAATTAAAGACTAAAAAGAAGAAAACAATTAAAATATTTTTTCAGTATGCAATTAAAAGTATGTTTTCAAAAAATGTTTTTAAACGCTTTTACTTAATTTCACTTTCTCCATATATGTTAGGATGGAATTTTGTAAACGATCCTTTACTCTCTTTTAGAGTTCTGAAAGCTTGGGCAGTTATTGATTCTCGATGATGATAGAACATTTTAATAATTTTAGATATCTTATTTATCAAAGATGCGAATTTATCAGAAAATTAATTTGAGAAATATTAATACCTAGATTTTATAACATTCCTAACTATAAGCTAGAAAATATATTAGAATAAAAAAAAAAGGTACAAAATAAAAAAATAGTAAAATGTTGAACATGGTTTTATTTGTTTAGTAAAAAGCAGATAATAATATATTTTTAATCCAAATTTAAGCCTTATAAAAAAATAAAAAGACGTAATAAAAATACAAATATAAAATTTTATAGAAAACGAATGCTACTAATGAGAGCTAGAATATTTATTTATTAAATATTCATTCGCAATTATTTTAAATAAATATTGATTCCAAACTAGTAGCGACACATAGCAGTGAATTTTAGAAAAACTGTTAACTAGATTCCATAATATTTATAATAATAAATTATAAATTTAAAGAAAACAAAATAATTAATAAAATAGTTTTTAGTTCATTTGTAAGAGTGCGTTTTTATTAAAATTATTTCATAACTTTGTCGGGTTCGCAGAAAGTTAGTGTGTGCAATGTCGAATCTTCCTGAAAAGGATTAAGAAATAAATAAAAAATAAAATAAATAACAATAATTAAAAGTCGAATTTTTTTTATGGATGAATAGGGTTGTTAATGAAGATTCCTTTTTTGACTGTTCAGAATTAAATATTTCAAAAATTTATTTTGAGTTTTGAAATTAAAAAAAAATAGTAAAGAAATTATTTGCTGAAATTACAATCTTAGTGAATAATTTATATTTTTGTCCGTAATATATTCTAATTTACCTTGAATTTTTGGCTGAAAGTTAATAATTCTTACATAAAGTTATTACGTTTAATAGTTCTACATAAAGACACAATAAAGGATTTTCTTCGACTTTAATTTTCTATTTAATCAAATACAGGATGCTTATAATTAAACTTCACCTGTAAACGTCATCCTACAAAGCAAACGGGTGAACGGATTACAAGGAAATTTCGTATATAGACTATATACGAGATGCGCTCATAGAATTTCGAAAAAAAAAAAAAAAAAAAAAAAAAAAACAAAAAGTCCACCAGAGGGCGCGTTTTCCGGAAAAACATTAATTTTCACACAATAAACGCCCAAAACGGAATACAGAAACAATATTAACAACCCAGAACAAGAATTATGAGTAATAAAATGTTAAACCGGAAAAAACTGTCAGCTCTAGGAGAAAATGCCGGGATTTGCATACTCGCGAAGAAGAAGAAGCTTTATGCAGAAGAGGTTAGGGTAAGAAAAGTTTGCTGTCGTTGTCATGTTTTATGTTGACGTTTCCGGCTGTAATGATGACGGTATCTTGTATGACGTTGAATGACTTAAAGAACTCCATAACGCTTCATGTGCGAAGCATCACAACTGATCAGTTACGATCTGCTATTGAACACACTGTCCATCGATTTGAAATTTTGCAGGTGAATGAGGGTGGTCACATGGAGCACCTTTCCCTACATCATCCAGGATATGATTAACAACTGCTTCTTTAGTGCAATTTCGCTCTAATCTGTTCTTGTTTCTGCAAACTGAACTGTTATTTTTTTTCTCTGAAACAGCGTACTGTTATTTTTTTCCTTATCTTTACTTAATGTGGTTCGATGATAATGTGATCATAAACTAGTCAATAAATGTTAATATTGTTTCTGTATTCCGTTTTTGTCGTTAATTGTGTTAAAATTAATGATTTTTCGGAAAAGGCGCCTCTGGTGGACATTTTGGAATTAATTTTTTTTCCTCGAAATTCCATGAGCTTATCCCGTGTATAGTCTAGATATTAAATTTTGTTGCAATCTGTTCACCTGTTTGCGTTGATTGATGCTGTTTATAAGGGAAGTTTAATTATAACTACCCTGTACATTTCTTATAAATTTTACTAAGTTTTATTGTGTTTTTTTTTTGTTCCAAAATCTGCTGCAGCCCTACATTTCAGTATAAAGACTACATACTAAATTTATTCATTTTCCTCGCTGCAATTTTGAGTTATGGTACTCACATACACATGGATAGACCAAAAGGCAGTCTTCCCACTTTGGATTTGGGCAAAATTTGATATAGACTGACAAACTTAATGTATTGATTATTTTCAAAAATTCACCCATTCTCTTTCCGCTTTTCTATTATGATGTTCATATACACATGGCGTGATTCCAAACTTTTAGTTTCCCGTAAACGAAGTATAGAAAAAGAAAATTTTGGAATCAGAAAAAAATATCCTATTTGAAAATTTTCATGAATCGCATTTACTTTTGATGGAATCATACCTACTACCTCATAATTATGCTTGCCTGGCTGTGTTCTAGAAAGATGAAATTGATACACCAAAATTGTAGATATATATCAAATTATGTGTTAAAGGATTTATTTTTTCCATTTGATTGTATGCGGATGCAATAATTTAAAAATAGAAAAAAAAACATAGATAAATTTTATCTAAAATGGAATTTTGACATTGTATCAACTAGCTGAAGGGAAAAGATGCAAACGCATCATATTGTGTACATATACGAGAAAAAGCAGCAAATTCAGACATGAAGATTCACGCCTGAATTCAAGCGTGCATAATATTTTAATGATAACCTCTTTGCACGCGGGGGGATAATAAGAATCGGATGAAGTTCAGACGTATATTTAAACTGTTGATCAATGGGGAAACGTTTAAAACAATGGGATCTGTTCCAGTAATTATATCAAAATATTAAATTTGTCTTAGGCGGGATTATTTATATGAAAGTTGTAAAAGTGCATTATACAAAAAAACATAAAAAAAAAAAAAAAAAAAAAAAAGGGCAGTTATAATTTGGTTTGTTTTTTTTTTTTTTTTTTTTTTTTTTGAAGAAAAGCAATCCAAGCAGGTAAGTGACGAGTACTAACTGCTTGGATCTGTGATGGATGGCTCGGCAAGAAATTCTACTTTTTTAATAAGATTAAATTTCCCTTGCATTTAGATTCTGTACCTAAAATTAGGAAATATAAATGGGTCTCCCGTTTTATGGAATAAGAAAGAATAAAACTAAGCAAAACTGAAGGATTCACATTTGACACCGCTCGTTGTTTGAAGCGTTTCGTAGATGACAAGAAGATTAATGGCCGGAATTTCGTTGTAAGATTCACTAAAAATTTCTGGAAACTCTTCTTTTTAGATAAACCCTTGAATATTTTTTTAGGTTTTTAACTTTCGTCGCTAAAGCGAATTTCCTCTAGAAATTTTCAACCGATTTTGGCATTGTATTTTTTTTGTTTATATTTAAATATATTTTCTAACCATTAATTTTGTCTCTCTCCTTTTCAAATAATTATGTATGTTATTAGTACATAATATACATTGAGTTACTATCGCGATAACTAAAGTCGCTCTAATGGATCACCACAAAATATAATAGAAAACCTTTTCCGGAATAGTCCATATATATATATGGAATATATTGTCGAATTCGACCGACAAATTCAGAGGAGTGATAGTAGGCTTCTAGAGGATAAAGAATCATCAAACAACATAGGGTCCCAAATGACGTTTAATAGGTGAAAATCACAAATATATAGGGAGTCGGAGAACAGTTGGAAACTGTAAAAAATTAATAAAAAATAATAAATGATGCTTCAACTATGAATTTTTTTAAGTGAATTTAAGTGAAAGAAGATATTTTAAAAGTTTTTTTTTCAGGTAGGTAACATGTTGATTTGGAAATGAAGAGGGTCGTAAATTACTGAAAAAGAAAAAGTAGTTTTGAACCCATATTTGCAAAAATATTAAAACTTGAAGAAAAATAAAAGCTTTTTATATTCTATAATTTGATATAAACGAGTTGTGTGAAAACTGGGGAGTTTTAAAGATATTCAAGAAAAACTAAAATGGGCACCAGAAAACATAGTCAGAAAACATCAGTACCGATGTTCGCAGAGAGCGTTGTCAAATTCGAAGGATAAATTCAGAGAAAGGATAAAAGGTATTAAGTAGATGAAAAATTTCCAGAAAACATAGGGTCGCAGGTAACGTTTATTCAGTGAAAAACACAAAAACAGACGTCGGGAAGACAATAAGCCTGGCGAAGTAAATGGCCCTATGAATGCGAGGATTGGGAGCAAGGTAATCGAAAAGAAGCCTTCTTGTTTGTAAATTTTTCATGGATTGGAGAAAAATAAAAGCAGCGAGCAATTATTCATTAATGAGCATTGCAGAATTGATGGTCATTAAACTTCAATCGCGAACAATAAGTTAAATTTCACGAATGCAACCAAAATGTGCTTGTGCACCATCATGTACTGGTTAACCAAATGTTCTGGCGTACAACTGTCGATGTTCACTGCAGTAAATCCGGAGGAACATGCTGGAAGAAAAGGAGGTGCTTTTTGCCTTTGAGGCGCTCGGGCAAAAGATATGGTAAAAATAGATGACCCTGCTCGTTAATATCATTGTGTTATACGTTCGAGGTAATGTGGGGATTTTCGAATGACCAAATATTCGCATTGTGCATAGTTAAGACGCCATCTTTTGTAAAGCGGGCTTCATCTGAGAATAAAACTCTAGCAGAAAAGTGTGCATCTTCCTGTGTGGTATGTTACCTACATTAAAAATTTTTTTAAGAATGTGCTTTCACTTAAAAAAATTTCACCGTGGAAACATCATTTGTTATTTTTTTATTGATTTTTTGCAGTTTCCAACAGTTTTCGGACTCCTTATATTTTTGTAATTTTCACCCCCTAATCGTCGTTTGGGACCCTATGTTGTATGATGATTCTTTATCCTCTTGATGCCTGCTATCATCCCTCTGAAGTTAATTCTTGAATATTTAATATGTAGTCATGAAATTAAATTTATAGGTCTTTATCAAATTTCGGATGAAATCTGAGTCGTGTGTAACTACTTTGACAGTTAAAATTTGTATTTAGAGACGTCATTCTGTTTCACAATGAAGTTAAAATATTTGAGTTCGTTTCCCAAATACGTAAGTGAGTGATATTCGATTGAATCATCCACTAGTATTCACAGAAAAGGGACCGTTTGATTTTGAAATTAAAATTATTAAATAAATACTTAACTGCTAGAAGATTCGAGAAGTTTTATTTTGAAAAACTACTTACGTAAACGAATAAACTAACAAGCAAATAAAAATGAAGGAAAAAATCATCTGTTTCAGATTGAAAAGGATCTGCAACATCTGTTTAATTCCCGACACAAAATTGATTAGCTTGTATTCCATCTAACTAACGTTTTAAAAGACCTCTTTGGTTCTTCAAAAAATTAATAGATTATTAGTTTGGAAAAGAAAACATTGTTAAAGGAAACGTAAAGGGGTTTCTTTTATTTAAATGCTGAAGTTTTTCAATAACAAGTCAATTACTATGCAGACTTTCACAGTTATGTGTGTATATATAGCCATTAATTATTTTCGCTGTGTTCATTGTGAAATTGAGCAGGATTTTTCTTTCTTAGAAACTTATTTCCTTAAGAAAAATCCTTTTAATATCCAAACTAAGTACTATTTTTTTTTGTAAATGAAAAAAATGATCAAATTTTTCATCCTTATAATTTCCCTCCCTTTTTAACTCGCCAGTTGGGCTGCGATGGCCTGGTGGTAAGGTCTCGGTTGCGGAAACGAAGGTTTGAGGTTCGCAACCCGTTTCTACCGAAGAACCGTCGTGCAAGCGTGTCTGGTATACGTTAAATCCGTCGGAGCCAAACGTCCTCTGCTGGTGTGGTGGGAATGCTTTGAGAGGGGGATGCCAGCTCAGGTGTCGTCCCCGTCAACTGTCCCAATATAGCCCTAGTGTTGCTTTAAAACGGGACGTTCATATAACTGACTGTCCAGTTCCTTAACTCTATTACAAATCACATTTAATTATATAAAGTCATAAATGCAGATATCTTAAAAATTATTTTATTTCATGAGGATTAAATATTTTTTCTGAGACACGAATTTCTGATTTCAGTCATAAAAAGAATGATGTTAAAAAAAGTATCAGTGGTTGTGAAAATTATGCTATTATACAAAACATAACAAAAAAAAAAAAAGAATTTTTTCCTGTGAGATATTCCCTTCAATTGTTATTAATAAAAATGTGAAGAACTTTAAATATTTCTTTTGAAATTAAATTTATTATATTTTAATGAAAATTATTCCTAAATGGCTGATAAATACATTCCGAGAGTACATTTTTCTGAGGATACATTTTTTTTAATTAAAAGAAATTTTTTAAAAGAAATTATGAGTGGTTAAATAATTATCTCGGTCATAATGCCCTTTTGGGCTAACGCTTTATATTTATGTAATGCTCATATATTTGTGAAATATTCATTAAAATATAGCTGACCAATTTAATGTTCAGAAGTTGCCATGTTTGACATTTTATTAAACATTTTAGAGATTTTAAAACGTTCTTTGAAAAATGATTTCTATTTAAGAATCATTCCTCAGAAATTTTCAATTTAAATTTTATTTTAGTTAAAAAAAATCACAATATATTCCAATTGAATCACTCAAAATTCCAGGTTATTCTTCAGCAATTATGTTATTTCTCACAAATATCGCTTTTAAGTGGCGAGGGAAAAAATGACAAATAGATAACTCTTTAAGATTTATATTATGATTTTGAAAGTTTTTTTCTGTAGAGGTATTCCTATATAAGACAAAACACCAATAATAAAAACATGATCTAGTTATCATAACTTTTTTTTCTAAAGGAAGGTAACAAAAGAAAAGATGTAAAAATAAAATGTATCCAAACAAGTTTTTACTAATTTTTTTACTGAATCTAATTACTATTGCAGGCTCCGCTAGGCAGTAGTAAATGAATTGCTATTACATTTTCTATAACTATTTTTCAGTAATTTTTCAAAAGTGAAGATATTTTCCTTGAAATTCCAGATCATTTTTGTACCAGAATTCTTATTCAATAATATTATTTTTAAAGATTGAGTAAAGTATGTTAATCTCGTCCACTCTCTAATTTATGTTCATATTTTTGAGATTTTCCTAACTTAAGGATGAAGAAAAGATCTAACTCTAATGCCTACTTTTTAATCAGTTAAAATATCTTAATAAAATATGTTTACTATACTCTTGTATTTAGTTTGACTTGTTTCATGCTTGCAAGCAGTCGATTTCTCACCCACTCCTCGAAGTGCTAGTACTTTGACATTTTATACACTTGCATATTCTTGATGGCAATGCACCATTTTATTATTTTCAAAACGTGCATATCAATCATTTTATTTCAATTCCGTGCGAACGATGACATTAATGGTGAATGTTAGAAAAAAATTATTTCAAGATTTCATAATATTTCTAAGGATAATTTATAAATTAAAGTCAGAAATCTGAGAAATGATTAAAAGAAAGAAATATGCTTTTTCTTGTACTCATTAAAGAATGCTTTTAGAAACTTCTTTTATTAAATTTTAATTGAATATTTAAAAATTATTCACAAGTAATACTGTAAATTTTGGATTAGGCAGACTTTAAAAAAAAAGTGAGAAGAAAAAGAAGTAACCTGAATTATATTCCATCTTTGCTATAAATCAATAATAAGAAGTAGGTAAAAAATTTCAAGATCATTAAGCGATCATTGCAGAATCTTTATTGCAATCCCACTCTATGAAATATGATACAAAAGAATTTATCAGATCTTCAATTACCAGTATTATTGAAAAAAAATTAAATCTGATTAATTTAATTACTGCAAAATCAATTTTGTTTATATTTTGTGCACTTACGTACACTATTTTAACATTTCTTTCGAAATCTGTTGTTACTCAGAAAACTTTCTTTTCTTCTCTGAGTAATCAGGATAATTGCAGATGGGACTTCTTAATTCCTCTTGAGTTTAGGAAAGATAATAACAGAACTTTCTTGAACATTTAAAAAAAAATCATTACTGCCCCATCAGTCCATATTGAACTCTTTCTTTGTCTACCTATGAAAATAATCGTCATTTAAGACTAAATTTTTTTCAATTTAAGTAATTTGTCTTTAAAGTTCACGGAAACTTCGACTTGAAATTCATTTAAAAATTGTAAGACTAGGAAAATTATTTTATAGTTTAGTTTGATTTAAAGAAATGGTAACATTATGTTTGGTTTTACTTAATGTTCATTTTAGTTTTATCCTTTTTATATACTTTTACTTTCTCTGTGATGATCAGTGACGAACTTTATTTCTATGAGGATGTCTTATACATACCTTATAAAATGAGTTCAAATTATAGAATGGGTCGAATTAGATTCAAACATCTCTAATTATTAAAGAAATACTGGTTCCTGGAGGTGAATGCATTAGTGCTTCTGAGAATGTGGTGCGTGGCTTTCAAGGGGGATGAATGAACAGAATTAAAATAAATAAGTTTTATAAAGCAGAAATAAAATTTCCTGCTTAAAACTGAATAAATATATATAAATAATAAGAAGGATTTTGAAAATACATTTTTAAGAATGTAGTAAAAAAAGTATTTTATAATTTTTTAAAAAAAAATTTTTCATAGCATTAAGGCAAACGTCTTTGAATTTTTTTAATATTTATTCTTTTTTTTTAAATTTTTTTCTTTAATATATTTCTTAATTGATTATTATAAATATAATGGGGCTTCAAATTTACAGTCAACTGGCACCTGTCATATGAAATAAGAATTTAGTTAAAATTAATTCATTGTTTGATTTTTCAATTCTTAGAATACTAAAAGTTTGTATTGTCTTCTCAAACACACAAGTATATAAAATTTCAAGCTATCAGAAAGTGAGTTAAAAAATCAATTTTGAAGATTCTTCTTTATAAACACAAAATAAGCCAAGCTGCAAAACATGGATATTTATGGATAAAAAGTGTTATCTAAAATTTCTAATTCAGTGGAAGGAGTGCCAGACTCAACGAGATGACCGAACGAGCGAGTCGGGCGGACAGAAATGTGAGCCCCAATACAAATAGGGGAGGAACCACAACTGTCTTTGATACCACCGGAAAAGAACAAAAATTGTAGAGAGATGGAGACGTGTATCGGTGATTTGTGAAACAGATAAGCTTTTCGTGTCTGTCCCTTTCGTTCTTTCAAAGCCTCACTGGAATTTGCTCATTACGTTTCATGGCTCATTAACGAAGGGGGACCCAGAGGAGGGATGAACCTCCGCTTTGCTTGTAATTCAATAGGATAGGATGTTACGGGGAAAGAGTATAACGTTCTGAGTTGTGTTTTCAACAGCCCTTGATGATAAAGAAAGGAAGAAAAGAAAAAACCAGTTCACGAACTTTGCTTTTGAAAAAATAAATAAAAAAGAGGAAAAGAAATAAGAATGATTAAGTATTTCTCTGTAATCATTTAATGTTTATATTTCTGCTTAATTCCATTTCATCATTTTTATTAAAGAATAGAGTTCGTTTCCAATTCAGTGTGATCTCTTTTCATTAGCACATTTTAAATCAGCACATTTTACATCCACGTATGCGAAGTAAACACGGAAAGCATAGAAATTAACGGACAAAAAAAAAAAAAAAAAAAAAAAACATCTTTACATTCTACACGTTCCCAAATCTGAAAAAAGAAGGAAAAAAAAAGTTTGGAATCAGTCTGTTCGTGCCTGTTTGAACGAGATCTATCCTAAACATAAAGAGACAGATATATGAAATTAGGTATATAAATTAGGTTTTTCATTTCATCCCACCCTAAACCCATGGATCTTTTATTAAGGTGTTCGACTAGGTTTAAAGATGTTTTTGCCAGAAAAATTTGATTTTTTTTATATAATCTGAAAATAAAGTCCAAACTTTTTAGATTCTAAAACATGCTTTGTTTTTAATATATATATAAGATAGAACTATAGATACAGTAGTTTAAATAATACACAGCAAATAAAAATGAAATTGGAAACGGTAGTATTTTTAACTGAAAATGAGTAATTTATTTTATTTTTATCATAAAATTCTCCAAAATAACATTTGATATGTATAATATGATTATATTTATATGATTATTAATATTTGATATAATTATATTAACTCTCTAACTACTCAACCTTAGTTTGCTTATTTTTGGCATTTTTGTTAAAAAAAGCTTAAAAAGTACATTGTTTCCAGCACATTTGGATGAACAAATTTACAAGTACAATATTTAAACGCATTTTCTGAAGAATGAATATTTCACTGTGATTGATTCACGGAAAACATGATACCTTAATGTCAATTCAATAAAATTTGGTATGCCTGCATCTAAAACCTTTGAGGGTGTGATGGACTGCGGATTTTAAGATAGTTTCATTTAGGCATGTTTTACAGACACTTTAAGTTCAAAACATAGACAAATTATGACAAAAACTCCTTAACGGTAACTTCAAATGCTTATAAAATATTTAGTTATTAAAATAATTTTTATGATGTGTTACATTTTATGTAGTTTGAACTATATATAGGTGAAATAAAAATCAAATATTTCCATTATTTTTTTAACTTGCACTTTTTTTCCTAACATTGAAAATTTTGCTCAATTTTCGTTAAATGAGGAGTTTTTTTCGATGGTAATGAATGTATTTTTTATTGTAATAGTGATCATTCAAGTATGTTTTAGCTATCTCGTACAATAAAAAATATTTATGTATCATTTTATAAAAATCCGTCTCCGAACCTAGTCGGATACCGTAAATCTTGTACCCCTTGCATTAACAGAAAAACTATCGGTCTGTTTAAGCGTGCATATGGGAACTCAGTAATGCAACAAGCTAGATGGATGGAATTTTGCTTATAATCTTTCCTGAAAACTTTGTAGAATTAGCAGATTTGGGACCCAATCAGTAAATAGAAAAATCATTTATTAGTTTGTCTGTCTTATCCTGCTCATGTGAACAGGATAGGATAAGACGAGGTAAGTAGGTACAGAATTTACATCATAAATTGATTCCGATGATTTCAGAATTTACATCACAATTTGAACATTTCGACTAGATGCATTTTTCCTCTTTCGCAATGTTGCAATACATTCATTAGACATTAATCTTTAAACAGCCAAGTGAAACTTCTTGAAATTAATTACTAGATTAATTATAAATTGCTAGATTACTATAATTTGTAAATATGTGGTTCTCAATTTCTCATCGCACCAGGGCACCCTCACTTAGTGAAAATCAAAAAATTGTTTCAGTTTCTGGAAGGTCCTTTTATTATTTTATAGAATTTTCATATAAGAAAATTTTTTAGGTTGGTTTCTGTTAAAGCTAAAAAATGAATTGTAAGCAAAATTGTGCAGTTGGCTAAGAACGTCTGACTTTTTAAGAGGCAATTAATCAATCCTTTATTAATTAAATGCAAGTGCAAAAAAATTTGACTCATTGTGATTGCTGAAGCAGCGAACCGCTTGAGTGTGAATGTGATTCTTTTTCCTTTTTGCTTTCATAATGTTCGCTTTTTATAAAATTCAGTTTTAAGTACATAAATGTTGCCTGTATTCAGTTCTTCGATTTCACTAAATCCATTTTGGAAAGCTGACTTCCTCTTTATAACCTACTCTTCTTACATAGTTGTAATTTTAAACTTACATTCATCAGACTAGCTTCGAGTAGCTTCTTCATTTTATAAATGATTCCTCAACAGCTCAAGTAAAATGACCGTTGTTTCGAAATTTATTTAATCTAAATTTTTAAAAATTACAAAAGACTTCTTCATTAAAATGCAAGAGATGAATTTTTAACTTTCCTTGAAGTGGGAGAGACTAGACATTCCGGCGCAAGTTGATCACAGTAGACTATGGCTGGGACAGACAATGGTGGAACGCAACCCTTTTCACCATTTCCACCGACATTAAGGAATTGAGTATTTTCATCTTTCCTTTTTTGAAAAAAAAATATTGAATAATTTTGGAAATTTTGATTTATCTAAGCATTTTGATAAAATTTCCTGAAGTGTAATTTATTTTTTAATCTCGATTAATTTCTTAAGCTAATTATTTATTTTCATCAATTATATTTTTTGTTTGCGTGTGTTGATACTCTACAGGCTAAGCCGTCTGAGCTAGAGCTAAAAAAATTGGTACACATATATTTTGGAGGGTGGAAATTTGCTTCTTGGAGTGTTTTTTTTAAAATTTCAATTAAAATCTTATTTAAAAATAAAATAAAATTTTGACGTTGACGTGAGGATCACTTCCAAAAATATAGCAGTACAAAATGGATTTTTACATTATCTTAAAATTAAAAAAAAAAATTCTTTTCAATGATATCTATTATTTTGCACTTTAATTTATGTTTTAATTTTTAATTATTTTTTAAAAATATCTTAAGCCTAATTCCTAACCATATACTTCACATAAAATTAAAATTAAAATTAAACCCGTTCTAGCACGTTATGAAAAAATTAGAAAATGAAAGTTTTTATTAACGTCTTGCCATCATGTTGATAAAAACTCAAATTTAAAGATTAGGAAGTTAATCATCCCTTCAAATTAAACCTAGAAAAGTTAAACTTTTGCAGCATTTGTTTGAAATAAAATAAAAAAGAAACTATATTTTTTAGAAAAAAAGATGCAAGAACAAGATTTCCGTGACTTTTTATGCATTATGATTCCATGACTTTATGATTATGATTCAATGAGTTATTTCAGGCAAACATGGTTTAATATGATGTTTTTAGTTTGTGTTACGCTACTATCAAAGCATGAAGCTTAAAATTATTTTGGTGAAGAAACCATTAAAAATATTTAATTGAAAATTTTAGCTATCATTAATCCCAGTGAACCAGCTGGTCGCCAAAGACAGTTGGTCCTAGAGGTTCCAAACTTGGTACATATGTACTTTGGACGGCTGAAATGTGCATCTAGGAGCGCCTTCTTTGAAATTCTAATAAGAATATTAATTCATTAAAAATTAGACGAAATTTTGGAGTTCCTTCGCGATAACTTCCGAAAATATTATTGCATGAAAATTGTTTTTATATTTTTTCAAAATTTAAAAGAAGAATGTCTTTTTGATGATATCACTCTCATATTCATGTGAAATTTTTCTAGGTTTTGGCAATTTTTAAAAAAAAATATTTTGTCCTTAATTTTCAACATTATATTACATTGTTGCCCTGAAATATATACCGTTTTTCTTTTATCAGATATATTGAATAGTGTGAATTTCTTCCATTGTTTAAAGGTAAAAAGAAAGGATTCTGTTTAATATCCATGTAGTTTACAAGAAAAATAAAAAATGAAATGAAATCAACAAATTTCGAAGATTGAATAACAGGATATTTATGCTTTTAATAGCACTATGATGCTATGGGATTGCCTTCATTACAAATGTATATGTATGTAATATATTTTGGTTGAGTAGAAGAGTGCAGGTTTGACAAGACGTTGAAGAGACATGTTATATTTTTAATTCCGTTTTATTCTCTTCCGAGTGGCAAGCATGATTATATACAAGAGGGCGCAGCGCGGCGCAAAAGCAGAAGTTAGAAAGAAGTGAAAAAGGGCCGAACAAATGATCACTAGCCTTATATAACATAGTATTTCCAGACCAGACGCCAATTCAATACACGTCTTGACCTTTGACACCTTTTCAAGGGCAACCGAAGATATCACTTTCTCTTGATACGTAGTACTGATAGTGCATTATTTTTACAGAGGAATTAATTAAACCGAAAGTGGAACTGGATCACGAAATAAGAGAATATTTCAGAATGAAGTTACGATGGGCTAAATCGAGATAAAATCTTGGAAATTAATTTGGATTAAATTAAGAGTTTAAAATATCATTACATGTATGCAATAAATAGAACTTAAATAAGACAATCAAAATAACAAAACTTCAAAATTGCATCAGTTTTTTAAGGACATATTTTTCTTCTAAATGACTCACTTTGACTAATTTTTCTTGCTTAATTTAAATTCACTCTACATTTTAAACATTTTTTTCAGCTACAAAGCACTATCGCAGAATATTTCTATAGAAAAAGATAAGAGCAATCATATTAAAAATTTCTTGGATGCGCATGAGTTTTTCTTGTATAAGGAAATTTATGGAAATTAAACTAGGAATTTAGATTTATTCATAAAGACTTATTGTTAAAAAGACAGTTGTCGATTTGCTTCAAATTTAAGAGGGTTGGTTGTAATTTACCTCTTAATTAATTTAGAGGTAGGATTGTAATTTACCTCTTGTTCGCGCTTTCTTGTTCTGTGCCACTGATTATTTCATCTCCAATGATATAGTCTTAAGACAAAGACTCTCCTGGAGATTCTGACTCGGCCAGGGAAATTCCCCAATACTTTTAGAATGATTTGGAACTTCGAATTCGACATAGATCACCACGCCCTACTTCAATGACAAAGCCGTAATAAGAAGCCATCGCCATAGTAAAGCAACCGTCAATGAAGCAAAAAGTGGCACCACCTCATATTAATTCATACATGTGTGGGATAAATAACCAATAAGGTGTCTGAATCTTTTTAATTACATTTTACATAATGTTAGAAGTCAATTGTTTATGTAAATTACAATAAATAACATAATTTTTTTCTTATTTGTGATAATTTATTGCAATTTACTTATAAGTACGAAATTTAAATATACATTCTTAATTTATGAGTACTAAAGGGTATTTAGTATATTTCCAGAAAGTTAAAATAATCATTATGTGTAGAACATTCTTTAATAGAAAATATGAATGAAAATAAAATTATACATTTGATTTTTTTGCTTACAGAATTAAAAGTTGAGAAAAAATAAGATTTAGTTAAAATATGCGTTTCTTAAAA
Organism: Argiope aurantia; assembly: GCA_026543865.1. Lineage (NCBI taxonomy): Eukaryota > Metazoa > Arthropoda > Arachnida > Araneae > Araneidae > Argiope > Argiope aurantia. The sequence continues at coordinate 693,030 of JAPMOR010109940.1, forward strand.
CACAAAAAGGAAATGAATCCTTGATGATAAAAAGTATTGGTTATAGGAATATGATGAAGTGAATATTGGTTCAAGTTTGTGGAAATGTATAAAATTTTGGAATGAGTGAAAGTGTGTAGAAGTGTTATATCGAAGCGAATACATGTCAATGAATGTGTTGAATTTCCTTATGTATCAAAATGGTAATTTTTTGAAAATGAAGTAAACATTGAAAGTTCACAAGTGATTTTTTTCAACAATCCTTCTTAAAAGTTTGAAGAATCTTTTCATATTAATCGCACTTTCGTGATAGGAAAGCTTCCGAATGTTAAAAAAGTAGAGTTATTAAAAAAATACATTCTTCTTTAAAATTAGGAAGAAAATCAGAAAAATAAACGAATAATAGATATTTATTAATGGGATTAGATATTATCTACTAAAAATATTAGAAAATTACAAAAATAATTTTTTATGAAAAACAATCTAAATCTCATAAAAATGAAAGAACAATGTTCTCAAATTCGAAGTAAAAAAAATTAGTCACTCAGTTTGCTTTCTTTAATTTTTAATTCGATATTACAAATATTATGAAATCTCGAATTTTTTTTTCAACTCATAACTAGATGTCACCGTTTGTACGAAATAAAAATTTAATAAAATCTCTCGGTTGATTCATAATTAAATTTTAAAAAATTGGAATTAATTTATTTTTATTAATAACATACAGGTATGAAAAATTTTTAAAAATCAGCACATTATTAGAGTCGTCAAAAATAGATCTCGAAATTCTATTTTTACAAACATGAAAGAAGTCAAATTGAATAAAAGCATATAAATATATTTTATGATAAAATAATAGACAAAATGTATATGGAACCTCTTGAAAAGGTCCTTTATAATGATTTAAATTTACATAAATACATTGAAGAATATATGTTAATACATTTCACTTACATCGGTTTATATTTTTTTTTTAACTGTTATGATTTCAAAACAGTAAAATGAATCATATTCAGGAAAAATAATTCTAAGGAATTTCAAAAACAAAGGTAATTCTTCTGCACTTGATTAATTATTCTTTTTAGTATTTTTTATTGGATGCCAATATTTCTGTGGAATTTTTTTTTTAATATAAGTGATTGACATAGTTCATTATAAATCTCCAATGAAGAATAAGAAGTCATGAAAAACTTACTTTTCCATTCAAGATAGAGTTGAAAGTGTTTTTTAATTGAAGTTTGACAGTACTGTTACTCATCAGTTACTAAATTCAAACACCAAACATCAGTTACTAAATTCAAACAACCAAACATCAGTTACTAAATTCAAACAGCCAAACATCAGTTACTAAATTCAAACATGAAACAAAGGTTGGCTGAATTAAATTTATTTAAACGTCATCGTTCATTTTCCAAATTTTAAAATTTATACTGTATAAGTGAAACTGTTTAAAACTGAAGAAAAATTATTGAATGAAAATTGAAATATGTCTGTTAACATTTCCTCATTTATTGGACGGAGGCCTGTATCATACTTTTTAAGAAAGAAAAGATCTGGTCAGAAATAATAATGGGCTCATTTTTAGTCTTTTTCTGATTTACAGTTTTTGCTATTTGTTGAGTGATACATACAATTTGATTAACTATTTATGCTCACTATGTTCATTTAGGCTCATGGAATGCAAGTCAAATTGTGAAACGATTGCACATCTTACAAGAAGACAAAAGGTAGATATAATTGCATAGAATTTAATTATATATTAAGCTGTACCGATATTTTAGTTTTTTTTTAATTTATTACAAATTTATCGGTTGAAAAATAAAAGATAATCATAATGCATTATAGATATTATGACGATGCATTCTTTCCCTGTCGATTCAAACTAGAACTCACTTCAAAAGAAATGTTTTATGTTAAGTTAATTGAAGAAAAATTAGACTGCTTCATTACTTTTTAAATGAATGGTAAGATTATTATTATTATTATTTTGCTTTTAAAAAGCCTTTTAGTTCAAATGAATCTAATGATTAATTTTTTCTATAAAACTTATTCATAGAAGATTCTGCTCCTAAAGCAGAAATTTTTTCAGTACGAAATCATTTCTGTTCATAAATGTTGCATCATATTACTTAAAATCGCTTCTAGTCGTTACTTTCATTTGAAATTGTTTTTTTATCGTTCCATGTTTTACTTAAAGAGACAAGCAAATGTTTATTTCTAGACCAAATATAACTTCACATTCTGGGCAATAATATCTATTAGTCATATGATCAACGCTTAACCAACTATAGAGAATAATATGTGCGATAAGCTCAGTTAAGTAAGTATTCGCTTTTATATTTATTACATTTTACATTTTTATGAAAGATAAAATAGATGATTCAATTCAAATTATTATCAAAAGCGAAAATAATATTCTTAGCGGTTGAATCTTCATTCCTTCTTGCTTTACGCCGAGTGCGTTTTCAGTACGCAAGCTCTATTTCAGGGGTGGCGAACATTTATAGATCAATATGCCATTTTTTTTAAAGAAATGTATAATAAAGTATAGACATGCCGTCGAATAATTTTGGCCTGTGATTATTGGGAAGATAGTAAAACTAAATATTAACAACTCAAAAATCTTTATTTACTACGAAAAAATACATTTTGCACTGTATAGTAGTAAATGTTTTAGTTATACCTGTCATTCAAATTAACGTAACATTAATGTGAGTTCCGTTGTTTCAGGTTAGATGATAAATAAATTATATTTGGATTGTAAAATGTTCAGAATGCACGTTGAAGTGGAGTCATCTGCCAAACGGTTTCTAAGCGAGTCTTTAAAGTTATTACTCTCTAAAAATGACTAGCAAGATTAAGTGAAAATATACTTAAAATAGAATGAGCCAACTTCTTCAAACAGTTAAATGTTTGATTCGAATAATTCCATGTTTCCAAAGTTTCGTTACTGGCATTTTTATTTATATTGCTTGTTAACCTTTCTGTTTCAATCAATTCCATCTTTTTTCTTGTTTCAATAAATTTTTGAATCCACATTGAACTAGACTGGAAATGAATCAGTTGCATTTGAAATTCTTCAATTTCAAACCAATTGAACTGGGACAAATTCAGTTTATCAAATGAAGTCACATGCAAGCCGTTTTGCAAACCGTAAAATGCAAACCGTTTTGATCGGCGGCGTGCTCGAAATATGGTGTCGCGTGCCATCGATGGCACGCCACTGGTTCGCCATCCCTGCTCTATTTGATCACGTAGGATTTATTCAATGCATTTATTTTTAATTCTTATAAGTCACAAATAAAAAAAAGGGAAAAACGTGCTGAACTAAAAGTAGTTTGAGAATCTGTAACAAGTAAATTTTACGATTTTTGTTTTGACCTCCAGATTTTTGAGGGAGGGGATAATTAGTTCTCCCTTTTAATACTATGGTAAAAGAAATATATATTTATTATCTTACAATTTTTAACCTTATTTTTATGATATTTATCTCGGCTTAAACAAACAAATTACCTAAGCTTTCTTCGAGAATCAAATTCGGCTACATCGCAAGTATTGTCAAAATAATACAACTATGAATAGTTATCGAAGGTATTCATTTTGAACAAGTTTTTAAGCATTCCAGTTAATGTATTACCTGACCAATTTTTAAAATTTAATGAAGATTAATGAATGCATTTTTCTTTTCTGTTTCTGCCTCTTTCACATTTTTTTGTGATATATTTATAATCTTTAAAAATTGGAATGAAAGTCTCAATATCACTTAGAGGATGGAAAAACAGTCTATGTTAATAAATATGTGTTTAAATGTTTTACAAATAGAAGCATGGAACTTTGTATACTTCGAGATGAGTTTAATCAAAACATTTTAAGCTTTTAAGCATTTTCGATACAGGGGCGATATAAAAATTTAAATCTATAAATTTTTTATTATCTGCCTCTAGAGAAATTAAAGTATTTTCATGCATTTGAGTACTTTATTTGATGAAATTTTGTAATTGAAAGTACATATTTAATTTCAATAATTAAGGAGATAACTAGGTTACACATTTTTGTGATACCTTTTGTATATAAAAAGATACTATCTCCTTTCAGGATTCAAATTCGATCACTATGTGATGCAACTTAGAATGAAAGTTGTTTTACTGAAACAGTCGGCTTCTTTGAGTTTACATCTGTTTTCTAAGAAGTTCTATAAAATTTTATCATGAAGAAATTTTTTTTCCTTGGAATAAATATTCAAATTTGTATATAATTTATATTTTTTTTAATCCTAGTTCGCGTTAATATTATTTTTATTCTAAAAAAAATGCCTGTTATGTTTTTATTATATTTTTAATTTCTCACCTCAAATCTTTTTTAAACATATCTTTGGATGTTAAATCAAAACATTAAAATTAAATTTCCATATAAATAAAATTTTAATCACACATTCATTAAATAATTTTATAGTAAATTTTAATTTTTAATAAACATTTTGAATATCATATCTCATTGCATTCATTTTGGCCTTTAAAAAAATGTAAAATTCCTAACCTTTATACTCGAGCGAATACCGAATTGAACGTGATTTTGTAACGGTTCATTGTATATATTAAACAATCATGTAAAATTTCATGGTGAAAAAAATTATTTTTTGTTAATATTCCAGATTTCAAAAAATAAATATTTTAATTTAGATTAGTACTCTTTTCATTATAAGGAAAAATATTTTAATTATTATCTTCTAATAATATTTTCAATTTTTTAATTTTAATTATTTTTTATCACAAATGTGAATTCCAAAGCAAAGCTGAAAATTCTGAGATTCTGACAGATCTTGAGAAAAGTGGTATCTTAATCACAATTATATTATAATTTACTTTTAATAAATATTTGAATTTCTTCTTCCTGTTTTTATTATGTTTCAATTCCTTTAAAATGTAAAATTTTAGATAAAAACTGTTTGCTTTATTTTTTTCCTATTAAAAACGCATGTTTAAAAACTTCTTTTGATATTTTCTACTGCTTAATCTTTAATATATTTCGTAATTCAGGATCATAAGTAATATGAAATCTAAAAATTAATATTTCTCAATAAGCTGATTTTTATAAGCATCCCTCTGTGAAATCAGTTTTTTGCTTAATTAATGTATTGATTTGTAATTAAGAGCTCTGAAATTATAAAAGTATTCTATTGTCCCCAGTAACTGAACAAAATTTCAGAACTCTAATAGAAGCGGATTTTGACATTTTAAGGCCTCAGACGTTTAATTATTTGGAGGTGCATCCTAAGTAAATTGAATTGATGACAAGAAAGTAATGTAAACGAAACCTGCTTGCGTTTTTAAATTCACTTTTATAATTATTTTCTAATGTTTGTTATTCAAATTAATGGCGATTCCTGTGTATATATATACACATACAAAGAGAGAAAGAGAGGCATAACTAGATAGATAAATGGGTAGATATATCAAATAAATAAAATAACTAGCCTTCATTTCTGCTTTTTCACCCTAAAAGTTTTTTTAAAATAATATTAAAGGATAAAGTGACAGTAATTTTTTTCTGTTATTGTGTCTTTCTTTTCTAATTTGAATGGACATCACAATATTCATTCAAATTCTGATTTCAACAGGAATAAAAATTGAGAAATTATTCTTAACAAATACAAAATGTATGTTTTTCTTTATTTAAGTTTTAAAGAAAAGGCATTCAGTTGCAAAATCCCCAAATCACCAACCTTTTTTATAAACTATAATGAATTTTATTATAAATCGAGAAGTATTAAGAGAAAATATTTCTATTTCTATTCCTTCCGAAGTTCGTACTGGAATAAATAATGTTAATATGTTTTGTTCCAAGGACTGAATGGTATTTTTTATTAAATTTCACATGAATATATTAATGTTTTGATAAAAATGTATGTTGGAAATAATAAAATTACTAATATTATCTTAAATTAATTAAAGTTAAATTTATTTTAAATGTTAAATTGGTTATTATTAAAATTAATAATTTAAAATTGTTTAATGAAACAAATTAATTGCTAAAAAACTGTTAGTTAAATATCTTAGCAAAAAAAACAAAAACAAAAAAACTTTTAAGTAAAAAAATGTTAGAGCAAATCGAAATAATAAATATTTTATTTAAAAAAAATTAGTAAAAAGATGTAAATTATTTTAACTTAAGTATTCTTTAATTATAAAATTGGACATTTCTCAATTTAAAAACAGTGTTCTGTTATAAAATTAGAAAACAAATTATATTTTAAAATTATATCTCAATTATTTTATTATGCATAATGTCATGTTATAACTTTTCTTAATTTTTTTTTATACATAATCTGTTAAAATATTTTGAAAATAAACTTTTTATAATACATCATTTTCACTGGCCATAACAGCTTTATTTGCCGACGATCTATATCAGTTAGTTTAGTAGCTTAGGTTTTGTTTCGTAATACTTCGCTTCCATTAATATTTATGACCATTAGTTATCTGTAAATTTGCAGCACTCTCATTGCAATCAGAAAAGCTGATTATACTATATTATTATATATTAGTTTCTAAGAATTCATTGTAGGTACTATTGTTACTTCATTTATTTCTATTACATTGTTGAAATTAGGATATAGTGTGTTTAAATGCACCATTTCATCAAACTCAGATTCGATATCCTATAAATACCGGCCTTTAAACATTTTAGTAAATTTCTAAATATCAAAGTTGGCTCTTATTGGAAAATTAACCAAAAATCCAACTATGGAATTAATGTTACTATATACTACATTGTATATCCAATACATGCAAATATGCTTGACACTCAGTTTTTTTCCTTTCCTCTACGTACTGCACCGTTCGCACTTCCGTCTTCAAAGTGCATTTCCCCCCTCTTTTCTTTAAACTTCGACCTCATCGCTGTATTCTGCATCAATTGTTTCATTTGCTTTCATCGCGTAATTATCAAGCATTTCTAATATCTTTTCACTACATGACGGATCTTCCTATCAGAAACAGAAAATAAATATATTTTTTACCTTTATATCGAGTACTTTATCAAAATTGACAATGAATATAACTAGCCAAAAAGCAAAAGTAAAAGGTAAAGTAAAGTAGAGTGTTGTAACGTGTAAAGACTGATAAAGACTAAATTCAGCAACAAAATAAAAAATAAAATAAATCATTTGAGCATTTCTATAAATACTTATGAGTGGAGGAATATAGAAATATTGAGATTATTACTTTAAAATTTGATTACATCATTATGCAAAGCTCTATGGCTATCAAATAAAATAATTAAAAAGACCAGAATATTTAAAATCAATTGCCCTTATAATTACCATAGGAAAATCAATAAAAAATATCACCGCGTAATTTTGATAATAGTTTTAATACCGAAAACTTTGTAAGATATATTTGTTAATATAGCAAATGGCATGAACTTTAACGTAAGCTAACAAATCATTCATTTGTAAAATTTTAAATAAAATAATTGAAAAAAATAACATTTCATATCAATTAAAGGTTATTATTATCATGATTGCGAAGTATTCTGCTCTGTTTAGTTAACTCACTTTCCTAAACTTATCATTTTTAAAACGCCGATTGTAATTCAATATATTAGAAAGAGAATAATCTAACGTGTATCAAATGCACGATTGATGAATGAATAGTTTGCAGATTTATACTAAAATTTCAATCGTTATCTTAATGTTTGTTCGGAAAGGGGAAAAAAATTAATTCAACAAATTCAGAGTAAGAGATTAAGATAATAAAATAAGGAGAGGAATTTTGCTTTTATTTTTCAAAGCAAGTTGAGTTTTATTCTATAAGTTGCAGTATTTCTATCAACGTCTCGCAACTGCTTCGACTGAAAGAGGGGGGAAAAAGGGGAAAAAACTTTGTTCTTATTTCTGTTGTGGACAACGTTGATAACAATTTGAGATATTTGTCCAATGGGAGCTGAGGCGAGGAGGCGTCGGGTGAGGAGTTTCTGTAATATAAAGACAATTTCCTCGGACATAAATTTATAAAGTTGATCCTACTTTAAGACCATTTATAACAGATGTGGATTCATCATCAAATTACAAGGCTGTTAACACATCTAGCTTATAAATGTGTCTAGTGTAGAAAGAAGAAATTTCTCTTGTTGCTTTTGTGGCTAACTGTCAATGCTTGAACATTCTTAATGAAGATTTTATTAACGGAATGCGTACATCTTATTTAGGTGAATAGACGCTTAGAGTAGTCAGAACTGTATTTTTTTCTTAGCTAAAAATGTTTAAAAAAAACTGCCTATTTTCAAAAAAGAAGGGAAAAAAAAACTCTATGAAGCAATTTATGATTTGAATAATGGAATTATTATCATGTTATACATAACATAAACATTTTATATATGTATAACATGTATTCATATTTACAAAAACTGATACTTCAAAAATGAGGTTGTTTCAGTATTTAAACGTAATTCTCTGAACTTAAACTTGAAAAGTTCCTTTTTGAATTTAAACATAATTTGAAGAAAAAAAAAAGAAAAGTTGAGAGCGAAAGAAAAAACTTTATTTTCTATTTGCCTAGAAAAAATACTAACTAATTAAAAAAAGCTTAAAATGAGCAGCTTTTGAGTATCAATCATTTGGCTTTTAATAAATGTTAATATTCTCATGATTGGACTCGCTTTAAGCGAACAGTGGACACTATTAGACACATTTACGAATTATTCACTTATGGTTATGAAATTTTGTATGCATATATATTAAAATATAAAGATGTCAAATACCTATAAAAACTCTTTAAAAGAAATTATATTATTTTTAACAATTAAAAGATACATACTTTTTAAAGATTTCAAAATATGACATGTGACTTAATTTTCAATTTTTTCCTTATTACCCAATATAAATTTATTTGGAATAAAATTGTGTATGATTTTATAATTCCAATTAAATGCTAATTATTTTAGAAATATTTTTATACACACTTGCTGAATTTTTATAGGAATTTTATGTTTTTCTAAACTAAAATTGACTTTTAACTATCTAAAAGAACTCGAAATATAAAATGCATACCTTGTTTTCTTTTAATGTTTAACCGAAATCCTTATTATCAATTTTATTTAATTTCCTCAAAAATTGAGACACTGGAAACATTTCAAAGATATTTAAATGAATTATAATACATTTTGAGAAAAATCATCAAAATATATGTTTCTTCCTCTACGCCCTTCAAATATTTATTTTATTGAGAAATACACATTTTAGTTGAATAAAAATATTTTTTGGTGGTAAAACGATAAAAATAAAACTTCATGTTTCCTCCATTTTTTGCTTTTTTCAAAGTCTACTATCACCTTAACAAAATCTTCAACCTATAGTTAATAGTAATTCCACCTGTGTTGAGTAACAAATATTATCTATACGATTTTTGTTCCAAAATAATAAAGTCTTCACAGACTTTTTCGTAATAGATATTTTGACGAAAGCTTTTACATGATGTATATTTTTTAAGAACAATATGTCTTAGGTTTAGGGAGTGTATTTTCAGAAATTTCATCCTGAGAGAATTCAAATAATTATATATTCTTTGTTTATCAATGGAATTTTTAAAAATGTTTTCTTATATTTAAAAACATCAAACGAATGCAAAACTATTTCGATAGCAAGAATCAAAATTCAAATTTTCACTTCATTTTTTAAATTATTATTTATTATTTTTTATTATAAATTATGTTCAATTTAAAAAAAAAAATGAAGCATACACAGAAAATGTATTATTGATTAATTCTTTTTTAAATCATTCAGAAATGAAATTTGATAAAAATTCATGGAAACTTAGGAAAATTGCATTTTTAATTTTTAAAATCGCATATGCGGTCTCTACATTTAAAGAGACTCCCTGAAGCTAGTTATCTTCAAACATGCAATAAAAAATAATTTCCAATATCTTGTGAGAATCAAAAGTTGCAATTATTTTATAAATGTGGACAGACAAGAAACGAAAATTCGTAGAAAGCTCTACAAAACCATATCAATTCTTCGGCACAAGGTCAAATTTCACAACCATATCAATTCTTCGGCACAAAGCAAATTTGAAAACAAATCCTAGTTTTTAAATAAATCTGAAGAAAAATATCCTGAACTGTACACGACAGTTTATTTTTTTAAGAATGAATTCGAGTACAGAATCCTTGTAAATCAAAATAAATGAGTGAATAAAAATTTCATTTTACTTACACACACACACACACACACACACAAATAAAAAATAAGAAATAAATAAAAAAAAGTTCTCAGGAACCCAAAGCATTTGCTTTCATTGCCTATTTGATAATTCGGCTCTACGTTCAATGAAAAAAAAAAAATTGTATCACTGCATCGGAATATGAGGATTGGTGCCATATCGTTCTCAGTTAATAAAATATTCTAATCATATAATATTGCTAATGATATTATAATTTCTCTTGAACATGCGGTTTCGATATACCGGGGATTATTTTAAATTCTTTAAAAAATTTTATATTTCAGAAATTTTCTGGATCTTTCATCTTTTGAAGTTATTTATTGATGTATTTTTTACCTTGACATTTCCTTCATGATTATTTCCCTCTATGTTTTGTTTGAATTTTTTTTCATTGTTTTTTTCTGCCGGCTTAGAGCTTCGATATAGAATTTCAGCCTCTTCCAGGCTTCGAGTCTCGGGGCGACCATTTCCAAAGGCCTGCGTAATAAACCACCACTATGAAACTTGTGAAATTATATGAAAGCGTTTAAAAACGATCCCTAATGTCTTAATCCTTTTTAAATATATTACTGGATTATTATATTAATAATTTTTTTTAGTTTTGTTGTCGACTTTTTGAAAAAAAAAAAGACATTCTTCTAACTTAAAACTCATAGAAAATGTCAACAAGCAAGTACCTGTAGGAATTCTGATTATTATTTGCATTGATTCGCTTTTAGAATGCCATTTTCATAGTTCAGCTACATTCCAGAAGTAATTCAATTGATAGTGAACACTAGTAGTTAACTATCAGTTATTCGACCACAAATTATATGCTGTATTTTACGATAAAAAGGTAAAGTATGCGACCAACTAACTATTCAACAGAATTCGTTGATTCTAGTAATTCCTATTTTAAAGAGCAAAAGTGTAATTGCCAACTTTATAAATCTGCACAGACATTTTTTAAATAGGAAACTCAATGGGAAAAATAATAGCATTTGAATAAATATGTGTATTCCTTGTGAGAAGCTTTCCATCACAAACTACAATGACACCTAACTAATGACATATCTATTCGCATAATGCATGAATGCAGGCTTTCGGTTCTGTTGTTCAACCATTAGCAGACCACACAAGACTTTAAAAACATACGCAAATCTTGAAAAGCTGGTAGATGGCGATCATTAACATCATAAAACTAAAATCCCATAATAAGCAACAAGTCACAGACAAGGCAGTGCCAAGATCATTTTATAACGCTTTATTTTCCACTGACTTTACTAATGACTTGACTTCCTCCTCTTCCTCCTCACACATTTGACACGCTAACATATTTCAAAAACATCTTAACTTATTCAGAAATGGGAATGTCATGTGGAAATTTCTGGAAGTTTGGGCTAAGTTATATTAGGAAATGCAGCTTTCGTTTTCACATACAACAATTTAAACATAAATAAATGGATATTTTTCCACCTCTTCTTGAGCAGCCGCAAGATTTGATCTTGTCCTAAATGCAGAACTGTAATTGTCCTTCAATTTGAAATATTTTATACTTAAATCATAAGCAGGAGTTACTGCTATAGATATATACAAAATAGAGATTAGAGATATATACAAAAAAAATGCAATCATAAACAATGAAAACTTATAAAATACGTGGTTAATAGTTTAGTTGGCATCCTCTGTAGATATTTGACTTAACGTTAAGTCAAATTAATCAGTTAATATTGAGTCTATCAGTATTTATTGAAAAAAATACGAATACAATTTTTTTTTGTAAGGTGGATATTTACATCATACCATTAGAAAAAAATATAAGTTTCGTATTAATTTGATCTAATCTTTCTTCTGTTAGATTGTTAAAATGATAATACTCCATAATATTATAAATTTCTGAAAGAGAAAATAAATAATAATTGAAATGAGATGTAACAATTTAATTAGTTCTTGGGATTAGCATCTTGAGAAAATATTATTTTGGCATTATATACTAAAATATTACCAAAAAAAATTCCTGCTTGCGTAATTAAAAAAAAACTCTATAAGATATTTCTTTTCATGTTAATCTACACACCATTTTTTTTTATTTGTAGAGAGAACTCCCCTTTTAAAAGCACTTTAAAACAATACATATTCAAGGAAAATTTCTCAGGGATTGTGTAATTATGTACAATTCGAAAGCAAACTTCTTAAGGCTTTATCTTTCCATTTTCATTTATAATGTCTCTTCTGCATAAAACATTTGCACCAGTTCGGATGCGAAACAGCAAAACTTTGAACACCAAAACAAACTTCTTTGAGGCCCTAGATTTCCGGCATTATGTTTCCTCTACCTTAAGATGAGAATTAACTATCTTAGAAACGAGTTCTGTCAGCCTTAATTAATAAATAAAGTTAGCTGGAAAATTCGCTGAAGAGTGCTTTCAGCAACGCACTGGAATTAGCTGAATGATTTGTGTTTCCTAACACCTCTATCCGTCATCTAACAAGTAATAAATAAAATAATTCGAGTCCAGGTACCAAAATCCACTCAAGTAGCCTGATAAATGTTTTTAATTTGGAATAAAATGGTGCTAAGAAACGCAGGTGAGGCTGCGTGGTAATTGGTATGATTTCTGCAGCTCGACTGGCTGCAGGGCTGGTCGCGGCAATTAGATTTCTCAGACATCTGTCGGTCCGGGAGGGTTTTGGCAAACGGGGAATGCAATAATTGAAAACACATTCGTTGGAATCTGCAGACTATCATCTTCACTCCAAGTGTATAACCAAGGTGACATAATTGCAGGATCCATTGGCAAAATTAAAAGGCGCGGTGCCTATTGCGCTCCCGCCCATTTCCCCTCGATCCAAAGCAAAGCCCTCCTCACTTTCTTTTTCTCATCTGATCGTTCTTGCGTTGGATTTTCTTTTTGTTACCATTATTATTTGTTGCATGCTGTCTGTAAGTCACAATCATTGAGGTTTGCCGCTGGTCGCGGCTCCTTTTTCTCTTCAAAGAGTGCGATATCTTTTGAGATGGAGGCAGACGGTGCACCTGAGCAAGTAAGAAAGATTGAATTTTTCTTTTTTTCTTCCCTTGGTGAGTTTTGTGAGTTTAACGATTTCTTCGAACTACCTTCGCATCTATGTGAAACGATAACTTCGGAATCCAAGAATACGCTTAACATTAATTGCTTTTGAAATTTTTTTTAATGCAAATACAGGAACATTGTTCTATGAAATTTTCAAATGACATCATAAATGTTTTCTTATTGATACCTTAACATTATATTTTATTACAACCAGATTTCTTGCTTATTGTACCAAGATTAAATTTACTAATTTTTGTATTCACAAATTCAATACCATTTTAAAATCAATTTTGCAATTATCATGCTACATTACTTCATTTTAATGTATATTTGCTCCTGGAGCAACTGTATGAATGTTGCATTTTATACATATGGAGATTTGTATTTAAATGGAATTTTTTTTGTTACAGTTTTTCATGAAATCCTGAAATTAAATAAATAACAACAACAACAAAAAAGACTGTCTTGATTCCCTTTAAGGTAAGGATATAATTGTCTTGACTAGAAGAAAGGTTGTTATCGAATATTTTAAATAACATAGTAATGAAGCCTGGCAATAATATTTTTGTTTAGATATAATGAATAAAGTAAATATGCTTAGCCGTTTATTTTATTTTGAAAAGAAAGAAAAAGAAGATCTAATTTAATTTTATTCTGTGACTTTATAGTCTGCATACAAATATTTAGCTTAGAAAATCAATTATTGTCCAAACTAAGAATCTGAGAACTATAAATCAAAGGAACACATGATTTTCAAACAGATTTACAACAGATTAAAGGTTTTTATTATTCAGTAATATTAAGCTCAGAAATTCATCAAACTTATTTAATTTGGAACCCATTCATTAACAATCTATTTCAAAATCTATTTTCAAAACATTTTTAGCTTAATTAGGCCTATTAAATAGTTCTATTAACTCTTTATTTAAAAATACACTTTTATACCGAGCCATAAGAATTTTTTCAGACATTTACTCTTGGACTCGTGCCAAAATGTTTCTAAATGATCAAACTTCGCATCTTTTGGCTTTAAGCATTTATTATTTAATATTAAATGGGGTCCTCATTTATAACTTTTTATAATATTTCAAAATAACACCAAGAATTAAACTTACCAACTAGCATTTCAAAGTTGCCATTTAAAAAATAATAATTTTCAGAATTCATTATTACAGAATGTTGTGTTACAACCCAGAGAAAGATTATTTGGGAATGACAATTTTATCACATTGATCTGAGCCGTAACCTTTCATTATCCGTCTGTTTAATTAAAAAAAATCCCTGATGCATTAATAGATTTCATGAAAGAGAGACGGTATCGCAATGAAGCGCTTTTATAGAACCACCACAATTAGAAAGTAATGACAAGCGGCCAATAGCTTTCAGTATTCACCGAGTTATCTCAACCATCTGTGTGTCTCTTGGCCTTTTAAATACAGAAGTAAATACGAAGAGGCAGACTTTTGCCAAAAATCAAAACACAAATGAGGAAAATGTTCCTGTTTCTTTTTCTAGTGAGCCAAGTGTATAGATGGTTATCTGTGTGTTTGGCTATGCCGAATGCTGAAGGATCACTTTACATGTAGAAGCAAATATTTCTGAATATGGCTCTGTGTGGAGGGACATCATTAGCAGACTCCAAGCAATTCAACAAGAAGTGTTTTTTTTTTTTTTTTTTTTTTCTATTTAAGAGCAGAAAAGATCTTCTCATTTTGGATTAATTACTATAAGATATCTTGATTTCTAATAACATTTTTAATGTTTTATTGAACTCTTTAAATGCGATAATGACTTTAGCGTTTTGATTTATGAAATTCGGGCTTTATTTAAAAATACAGCAGTTTTCGTATGCATTCACTTAGAATTTATAAGATCTCATTACTAATCCAAAAAATAAGAGAAAAAAACTTTTTTTTCTGGTCTAAAAGAAGATTTGTTTTTTTGGAAGAAATATTTAAAAACAGATTGGTACCATTTAGAAAAGTTCAATAATTTTATGTTTTAGAGAAAAATAATAATTATGAAAAAGTATTTTTAAAACATCACAGTTATATTAAAGATTTTCAAAAATAAGAAATAATTTTTTTAAATTAAGATTCTGGAAGTCAAAACATTTGCATAAAAACGCGTGATGCTGGTAGAGTTACTCAGTTAAATAATACTTATAACCACTAATATACATTTATTTTGAATAAATATTTTTCTTTCTTATGATAAGCATTGTGGCTTGATTTCCTTATCGTATTGGTTTCAGCGGTTCAAGGTTTCACATTTTTCATTTTACCTCTAAATGTTGAGAAATAAAATATTTCTTACATTTAAATTCATAAAAACAGTGCAACTTTTGTTTTATAATTTTCTACTTTTTAACCGCTAATATCTTTCAAAATTCATTATTATCATTATTTAGGAATTTTGGAATTCCTAATAATTTATGATTCTCAATTTGTCGCATAAACCTGATACTATTGAATACATGTGTAGGGTGTCAGCATTGTAAGCAATTGGATTAAAAAACATATGTATCCGAAAGGGAAAAAAAAAATCAATATTTCAAGTTGATTTCGATCGTAACATCATTTTTATTCTATTTTTATTTCAATTTATCGACTGCGGGTGGTGTTTTCTTTAATTTATCTCCAGCTACGATCAATGTTTCTGAAAATTATGATGACTTATTTTTCTTAGTATTTAATTTCATAATTAATTTTTCGGTAAATGAAATCAGAAGTAAGAACACACAGAGAATTTTTTTTTATTTATCCTTGATTGATAAAATGATAATTGTAAAATAGTTTCATTAGATTGGAAATAATAAACTGAAAGACTTTTTTATTACCAGTATAATTTTATTAAATAATATATATATTTTTTTCATCTTTCTTATTATTGTGCTGGTTTTCGAAAATTTGAAATTGTCATTTTTATAAGTTTACAGAATAGAAATAAACTAAAGATAAATCTTATTTTTTCAGTATTTTATTTTAAAAAACCTATATCTTGTTAGATGAATGAATATTTTGTGAAATTTCAAATTCCGTAAAGTAATACGGGCCTTTTCTGTACTCGTAATAAGAAATATTTAATTTTAAAAAGTCACTTATACTCGCGCAAAGAAAAAAAATTCCGATTAAACTAGTGTAACTGTTATATTCAATCTAGTTCTTAGGTGTCCAGTTAGTTGGTTATTATTATATCGTAATAACAATCAAAATGTGCTTTATAATAGATAACAATGTAAAATTTTCTTGTTAAGAACAGCTTCTCTCTTTACTTTAAATCAAGGGTAGGAAATGGTAAATTGCTTATAAAATAGGATATAACGATACTTAGCTTTGTATTAGAAATAATTGCAGCTACTTTATAATAAAATGACATATGTACACGAGCATGCTCTCTAACATATAACTTTGACTGTTATGTCCCTTTCTTTTTTCTTGTCCTTATCTTTTTTCTCTTGATTCCAAATTTAAACTGACGCATATGACATGTAATATATGAGCATAAAATCATTCCATTTTTAATACAAGATCTATCTTTCTATCTTTTCGGGCGATTTGAATGGAGAATTATGTTGTTTGCTGTCAAAAAGCTGTTTTTAAAAGAAGCCATTATTTAAAGTGAAAGCATAGAAATTTAGTCATTAGGCACTTCCTTCTGACGACGTCATCTTCAAACGCATTTTCCCTGAAAGAGGGTGACGTTAAACATTGTAACAAATTGCTTTCGCTATCTCTTGAATGAATCTTGGCACAATGTGCGCATTTTTTCAGGGTGCTCGGGATTTTTTTCAGTCAACAGTCCCTCCGCTTATTCTTGCTTAAAATAACGCTCGCTGGCTGGTTAACAGCCGAATGCGTGAAATCGGAAAGAAGCTGAAATTGGGCTTTTTGATTGGGAGCCGTTTCATCAAATGCATCGGCCTATGACAAATAAAAGGGGGAAGCATGTCAAGGAAACTACCTTGCTCACTACCTGGAAAGTGATAATGAATGGTTTTTCTATCTTTTTGGAAAAATTTCTTCCTTACTTCCCCCTTCGCATAAATAGAAAATAATTCATTCTTCAAAAATTTGATTTTGATAAATCTCCGTATTTTAAACTTCCGAGTTGAAAAAGAACAAGTTGTTTTGTGAATTTACGTTAACAAAATTCAAAAAGGCTGAAATATGATATAAAAGCCATTACACAAAATTTTCACGACTGGATCCGATCTTGGGCAGATATGTCCAAGAGAAATCTACCTGTCTGTCTATTTGTGTATGTTCAAATAATTTAACACAGCAAGGAGTTAGACTAAAAAAAATTTGGTCTTTACATCCAAATTGTAGATTTGTTTCAGGTTTTGGACAAAATTATTGCATAGTCAAAATGCATTCTCAATTATTTTCACTATGAAACGAAACTCAACATTAAATATGCCATATTGTCCTCTAACTTCTTTTGACTTTTCTAAAGTAAAAGGAAACAGTTGTTGCTTTGATTTTGTTATTTGAAGACAATATTGCTAAAAAATCCTGTTATATACTTAAATATTTAAAATTTAATACTTAAAAAAAGAGATTTTTCAAAAATAAATAAATTCGGAATTATTTTATACTGAAAACTTACCTGGATCATTGCATAAGCTATTACTTTTTTTTTTCAAACATATGTTCTATTCAGTCCGTTATGACATATAATTACTCTTAGATTCTTTCAGTACTCGTACAGATTGCTTTGTACACATAAATTTTTTATAATTACCAATATCGAGGCCTCTAGAATCGATTTTTACACTTGTACAAAAGAAAGTTTGAAAACTCAAGTGGGCTAAGAGGAAATTCAATTCATTTCAACAATATATTTTAATCACCAGTCCCATAATTTTTAACACAGACACAAAGGTTTCAAAATGACTAAGAAAGAATGTGAGAAAAATTATTCAAAATGACTGAGTGAGCTCAAGTAATTTTAGTTAATATTTGGCTACGAGAAGCAAAATCTATCATAAAAAGTGCCACTTGAAGAATTTATTTTTCATTTGGCATAGGTAGATAACGATTTCGAGACCTGATTCCACCGAAGTACTCACCTTAGAAGCCGATATTCAATTCATCAAGACCAAAATCCTCTCGTTAGTGCGATGTGGAAATTCGAAGAGGACGTGCTGTCCTCTAAGTGCAAATCAAAAGTGCGAAGTCTTTCCCAAAATAGCCCTCGCGTATCTTCAGTTGAGAATCAAATCACTCCTCAAAAATTATTGTGTACATTTTTAAAGACACTGGGATGATAAAGGTATCAACGGATATTTTCTACGAAGGCATTATCTGTTTTCTTTTCAATAAATTTCTCTTTTTACTAAGCAACAACCATGAAAAATGGAATGTCTGAAGCAACTAAATCATATAATTGAGGTTTCCAATGGCACATTTTCTTCTTAAAATCATTCTAAATATATATTTTGGAATAAATTCGGTGGTGCAATTCATTTATTAAATGAAGGTATTAGCTGACACTCTGTTATTCGTTTTTTTTTATGAATGAAATCTTCTAAATTATTTTTTATTAACTTTAGATATTTTATGCTTGAATTAAAATCAAAGAATGATTAAATGTGAGCAATTTCCGCATGAAATGATTGCAAATGAGCATTTTGTAATAACTCCGGATTAAAGTGAAAAATAAATGTAAATAACAAATAGATATCTATTGCGGTGTCTTTCCGATTGTTTTATTCCTTGGAAGGCATTCATTGAAGCTGTTCTCACTATCCGTTTTCTCATTCATCTTTGCTTTAACTATGAGGAGTAATTGATCACTTTAATTAACACGTGTCTTGCCTTGGGAGATGCTGAATCAAAGGAAAAACAGGTCAGGAGGAAGGAAAAGAGAAGCAGCTGTAACTCGAGAGCTCCTTAAAAAAAAAAAAAAAAAAAAAAAGGCCTCCCCATTTCTTCCTCTCAGACTTCTCTAGTACATTTGTAAAATGAAAACGTTAGGGAAGAAGGAGTGGCAGGATTTGACTTCTCCGATAAGGAAGTCTCGTGCATTTTCATATATCTATTAAGGACTCAATGAGTCAATTAGCAAATAATATGTTATGATTAAAGCAGTTTTATAATAGCAACCAATTAACTTTTGGCTTCAAAATCATTACTGTTTCATTTAAATTGTTTTTTTTTTTTCTTTTTTTAATTCTTACACTGTGAGGGAAGGTTTCATTTAAATTTTTTTTATCATAGTCCTTTATATAATTTTTTTTAATTCCGAAATAAAAATAGTGGATGAGCTGCGAATTTTTGGCAATCTAATTTTGCATTCTAAACAAGGAAAGGTAAAAGCTGCAAGCATTAGGTAGAAGAAACATGCAGCTTGTAGGATGTATAAATAAAAAAATACTGTCTAATGCTAGGATAATCATAAATGAAAGATATTTAGAACACAAATAAAAATAGGGTACTGGTCCAAACGCGATGCCATTTCATAAATATTATTATTTAAACCATGGGGGGTAGATTAGCTTTTACATTTTCGCCATCAGGGAAAAAGGGATTATGTGCTCAATTTCGGCAATAAAATTGAAAAAAAAAAAGAAATATTTAACGTTATTGCTTAAAATATTATGGGCATTTTAATAGATAAATCTTTTTTCGATAGTAATACTTGTTTTTTCAACATTTAAAAGTTTACTTTTGCTAAAAAGGTGTAGAAATTTGGATATTGTAAATTTTGTCAATGTGAATAATAAAAAATGGTCTTTCAATATGATAACAGGAATGATTTAGCTGATTTAAAGTATGGCATTAAGTATGTATAAAATGGCACAAAGGGCTATTACCCAACGATCACCCTTACGTTTTTTTCAAACTGCAATCCGCATATTGCTCACTCCCCCTTCTGAACGTTAAGTCAGGGAGTGTTAAGATGGAGGAAATAGAACAAAACTTAAATAATAATATACAAAAAATTAGTGATCCTATATTATTAACATTTTATTAAATAGTATTAATTT
Organism: Argiope aurantia; assembly: GCA_026543865.1. Lineage (NCBI taxonomy): Eukaryota > Metazoa > Arthropoda > Arachnida > Araneae > Araneidae > Argiope > Argiope aurantia. The sequence continues at coordinate 713,276 of JAPMOR010109940.1, forward strand.
CATAATACCAACCAATTTAATTAGTTATTGAACTTATTTAATTTTTGGTACTCTGAAAGTATTAAACAACAAACCAAGGAATAAGTTGGAAAACGGTGTACCAAAATGCATCAATATTTGAGTTAAATTTTAATGCATGAAAAAAAAATGAAGATGCTCTGCATATATTGAGCTAATGATGCTAAAAATTTAGGTTTTTACATTCAACTGCTAAAAACGCTTAGCAGAATAAGTTTCGAAAAATATAAGAATTAAGATTGTTCATCGTTTTTGCAAGCATGAATTAAATTGAAATTACCATAACTGAACATTACTTAAATAATTATAAAGTACATATGTGAGCTAAACACAGAATTGAAATCAAATAAAATTGTATGAATCTTATGAAATGTACAACATCTATTTACATATATCTAAAAAATAAAAACAAAAATCATAGCAATTATCGAATATTCATCTACTTAAAAAATACATCGCATGCGAAATGTCATTTTGAATGTAATTGATCATATGCTCATAATAGCACATGGAGGAGAAAAAAATATATAGCATTCATAAAGTGTAAAACATAAAAAAAGGTTAAAATAACGATCTTTAACCATTAAAATCACACATTCTTCAAATGGGTTTTCGATCATTCAATCGATTATTTTAAAAAGGGGTCACGCCTACTTTTGTCATAAATTTATTTTTTATGGTGTCGCAGTCCTGTAACGTTGATTGATCTATTACATAAGAAAAATGACGCATTCCATCTGTTAATGCATTTGAATCTGAATCTCATTTCAACATTCAATTTGAAAACAAGTGATATCCTAGAGCACAGCTCCAAACTCCTTTACTACACATGCGTGTATTGTCTAAATTTGATATAATCCTTTAAATATTCAAACAAATTCACTGTAAGAAATACTATACAATGAGATGTACCTGATTTTAAAATTTCGGAACCAGGCTGTTTTAAAAGAAAATTTTCTCCTTTTGAAATTACAAAAAAGCTGTTTCCTAAAAGCAGAAATGTTATTTTGCAGTAAACGACCATCATGAATTCAATTTCACAAGTGAAGAATCAGTAATTTATATATCCAAGTCCTATATCGACGGTGTTTTGGAGAAAATATTTTTATTATTGAAGAAACCATAACAAGATGGTTCCAGCAGTCCATTCCAAATCAAGAAAATAGTTTTAGTTATTAAGGAAATTGCCTATCGATCTAAAGAAAATAAAGACAACATGAAGCCCTTCCTGTACCTATTAGTCAAATGCAAAACTGGTATCATGAAACAAAAATGCCCAAAACCACAACGGACGAACCGCCTAAACAACTGCCATTCAGGAAATTTGGGCGATATATTTCGATAAGTAATTTGTTAACGATGACAACTTTTGCATCTCATTTTGGATTTGGCAGGATTTGTAGTAATCTAAATTCTAACTAATTATGCCAAATTGTTTAGAAAACGGGAAGTATAAAAAATGTTGTAAAATTTTATTGAAATGAGAAAATATATTTATGTTCCACAAAAAATAGTTTCAAGCATAAATAAAATCGGATTCTCATGGACACAACTTTTTCTCCAGAATTACACAAAATATTGCCTCGGTCTTCCTGTAAATATCTTCCTGCCTTTCTTGTATTTGACTTGATGTTAAAAACTCCGATAAGTAATCAATTTGTCGACACTCTCCCAATCCAGTCAATAATGCTTCTTAAATAATTTTGTACATAACGAAGTTTTAAAGGAGGCATGCTGGTTTTTTTTCAGCATTCAGCCATTTTCAATTCATCTTTTCCTCAGTTTGTACGAATATCCAATCCGGAGGTTGGTGGGTGGAGAAACGCCCTAAAGCGAGAGAAACACATACTGACTTTTTAAGGATCCTGGAGATATGTTTGACCAACTAATATTGGAGCATTATCATCAGTGTGGTACTTTTGTTTTGAATATTGGAGTATTATCATCAGTGTGGGATTTTTGTTTTGAATATTGGAGCATTATCATCAGTGTGGTATTTTTTTTTTTTAATATTGGAGCATTATCATCAGTGTGGTATTTTTGTTTTGAATATTGGAGCATTATCATCAGTGTGGCATTTTTGTTTTGAATATTGGAGCATTATCATCAGTGTGGTACTTTTGTTTTGAATATTGGAGCATTATCATCAGTGTGGTATTTTTGTTTTGGTCACCATACCCATTACCTTGAAAACCGCAACACTTGTAAAATGGATATTCTGCAACCTTCGAAATAAAGCTTCAGCAATTATATTAGAACAGTTTGGGTATTCGGGTTCCCCCAGTAGCATATGAGCATAATATTGTTAATCAACGGATCTTTTAATGAGTTGCGTATGATAGGAAACTAAGATAGGTACTGTTGCCTACTATATTACGTTAACTGGTCAGTAATTTTCCGATAAGGTAAAATGTTTTGACTGCCAGAACTTAAAGTAAGTAGATCTTCTCTCTTTTCTCATAGAATAATGAAAAAAAAAGTTATTACTCGCTTTTTATATAACGTGGACAATGTGAGCAGGAAAAGTGTAATAAACATATTTTTTAGGACTAAATTATGAAAATAACGAGGCAATGTTATAGAAAATAAGCTTTATTAATTAATTTTAAAAATGAAATGTAATTGTTCTAAGATTATTCCTGTTAAAATGTCTATTAATTTTAGCAAGCCGAAAAATCTTTCGTTTATTCAGTCTTTGTGATTGATTTACTGATAGAATTATGTTTGCAAAGTTACTTTAGTCCCTGGTATCAAAAATGACAATGATATATATATATATATATATATGGTATTCAGAAAAGTAGATGACTTAACTGCTTTGTGATGATTCTCAGTTTTTTCATGTGAATCTACAAATGTTTACTTCATATAACTTTTGATCACTCCTTGTAGTGCTATAGTTAAGAATAAAATTATGAAACTAATGTCATTATTTATATAAAATCTGTTTATCTTGCTTTCGGCAATAATAATCATAGCTCTACTGGTTGCTGGTTCACTAGATTTTACGCTAACATCGAATTGCTCAAAACTCGACATGATACTTTAATATCTGTTATTCTATATGATACTCATTTTAACCTTTATTAAGATCTGCACAGAACTCAATGAAACAGTTTTTCTTTTGAATTTCGACAAGGTCGCGGAACATCACATCGGAAGGAGGCAAAAAAATGAAAATTCTTATCTAATGTTCTTTCCCCCAGCTTGAGAAACATTTTTTTAAATTTATTAATAGCCTGATTGTTTTGTATCTTTCTAGGGAAATGAATTCATTTTTTATGTGGTTTCTTCAAAAATGGTACCTATGAATGCATTTCTTTACACTTCAGGTGTGAGATAAACATTTAAAATAATCGTTTTTATTTTTTTATTACTTCAGCTCTTTCATGAAGAGGAAGTTATTTAAATAGAAAGCAAGCATATATAAGGGAGGGTTTCCGTCACCGTTGAGGGTATACGAAAGGGTAGGGGTGGCTACCTCCCATTGATGTCGGGACGTACTTCCTTAGGGAAGAGTTATACCGTGGCCGGTGATGGCCATTAGGACTCAACCACAGTTCCTACCAGTGTTGCTGTCGCGGTGGTCCGGTTTCAAGTTTTTCCGTGTGCCTTCGGGCGGGTCGGAGTAGTCAGTCTATGATATAAGAGATAGTTTTTACTCCTTCGACATGCATTACATTTTTTATTTTCAGTTCATTGAAAAATATTTTTGAAATAAGTTTAGCATTTTAAATTTATTCTTATAAACGTTCTATTTTTTTTTTCTCGACCCAATCTATCTTTCGAACTAAAATACGAATCATACTTTTTTTTAATTCAATAGGTCGTAACCAATTATTAACTTATATGATATTAATATGAGCAATTGCTTCGAAGTCTAATGTTTGAAAAAATCTATAGGAAATTATCAACTTCGAAACTATTAAAAGTCAGACACTTCTCTCAGAGTTAGGGAGTAAATTCGCAGTCAACAGCAAGAAGAATGGAATGTGTATTTCGTTCTGCCTGTATGTAGTTCCAAAATTCTCTAAACACGCTTGGGGAATTGATTCAAATTCCCTGAAAACAGTGGCCTTTATTTCCTCATAACTGTTTAGCTATCTCTCAATAATAGAAAATACAAAATTGGAAGTTCTTTCTTTTAATAAATTGAATAGAATCTCGGTTTTCCACAAATAAGGAACATTTTTACAATTAAATACCCTTTTTCTAGTGGTGCAAAAATAAATAAATAAATAAATGAAACGCCATTTTACAGATATACTAGAAACTTTAATTACTAATGTTCTAATACTTTTTTATTGAAACATCAATTAACTCTTGAGTTTTATTTTTATTTCCATGTTCAACAGAACTTTCCTAAATGGCATTGTGAATTTGTGCTGATTCGAAATTTGCTTTAATTTGCTCTTAATGAATCTCCTTTAACTCAATTTTAAACTAATTTTCAAATTTTGGTTTTTTTTTTTTTGTCTATTTATTTACATACTGCACCGAGGGAATCCAGACATGAGAAAGGGAAGCTTCCGGTATGACGGTTAATTCAGAAAAGGTATAGGGTCAACGAGCCCTTACCAATGACGGCACCTGCCTCCTACGGCAGGTTTTGTACCGTGGCCGGTGATGGCTCTTAGGACTCAGTCTTAATTTCCACCTACGTTGTAGCGGCGTCTGGTAATTCAGATTTATCCACTGAAATATCAAACAGTAGGAAGCAATTTATATATTAAATGAAAGGTTCATGTCTAATAACAAATTATGTTTGGAATTTATTAGAGGTTCACGAATTAAATTGAGAAGAATCTACAGTATCTTTTTCAAGTGTCAGAGTCCTGCCTTTATTGAAGTGTTTAAACGACTATATATTGCGTCTTATAGCCTTTAGTTGTCCGCTCATGCTGTCAGAAAAATTATTCATTTCATTATTTCCGTAAAGGATGTTTCTGAAAAATTATGTTATCGCATATACACATATACATAAATACTTCACTGCCCAATTTCGTTTTCAATTATCCATTTATGCTGTCACAAAAATCATTAAACTAATTATTTTCCTAAGCACTTTCGAGCTCTCCATAAATTAGAAACGTGACATTTACCGTACAAGTTTTTTTTTTTCATTTTATCTGACTTTTTTTTATTTTCTTCGTACATTAGAACCTCACCGAGTTTTATAATCTTCCCCAAACCATTGGAAACAAAATCCATTTTTTTTTCACCCGTACAACATCCATTCAATTAGTATTCACAGAAAAGCGTGTCATTAGACCTTTTAATAGCTGAAATGCGTGCCAAAACGTCACTTCGGAGAGTTCATTAAATCCAAGTGTGCTGTATGCTATGATCATTAACTTGCTGTGTCCGGGTTCTCGTCTTCTATTATGAACATATTTAAAAATGAAGTTATACGCGATAGCTTGCTAGTTAGCAATCAATTCTTTTAATTGAATGCCATTCTGTAATATACTCTTGTCATACAACCACTACTCGTGGATAAACAGGTCCTTCCGCTCATCATGCTATCGTTTAAAGCAATAAAATTGCACTTAATGAACATATTTATAATTCATTAAATAATTCGATTTGAATATATTAAAATTTGATGCTTTGACTTGCAGAAATTAGCTTACTGTGACAAGTTAGGGAAAAACAGCTGCAAGAACCATTAATGGGCTAAAATAAAATGGCATCCCTTTTTCGAAGCAAGCACATTATATGAACAGAACGTTTCTTTGAAATTTATTTTTGCTTGAAAGCAAATAACATGCACAAATTAATTTAGAATTCGTAACAAATGTTGTCCTTCAATGAACCAATCGTAGTTAGTTGCATTTGTGGAGAAATAAGTACTTTCATTCTTATATACCAAGAAAAAATATTGAATTCCTCAAAATATTTGGAATTTGAAAATCTCCACAAGGTCAAGTGGAGTGGAGGTTCAGACCTCCTTAAGATCGAATTATTTTTGTGCGTCTATAAACTTCTGTGTTTCTGATCAAAATAACAAGAAAACGCAATAAGATGAAAATAATGAAATTTAATACGGGATTTTTAGACCAAAATTATGGATCTGTCCCAAATTTTGAATAAAAAAAATGTCAAAAAGTACACTGTGTATTTGCTAATTCGTGTGATAATTCAAAAAAGGAACGAGCTGGAAAAATGAAACTTAGTATTTAGACAATACAAAACTGCAGAATCTCTATCAAATTTCAACTGAATCAATCGATGAAAATAGGTCTTAATCAGAAGTGGAAACTCTATCCTCATTAATAGAGGGCAAAATTAAACACATAACGCACGGAAACAGAAGGAGAATGTGACTGATATTCCTAGATCATGACTTAAAGAATGCATTAACAAGACAAAATCATTACGATAAAAAAAGTCATTAGTTGATAACCTTTCAGTGATTGTATTCACAAAATAGCAGAAATGGCTTACGAAAATAGTTTTACAACAATGATACAGAACAAGCAATGGAAAATTAATATAATTATATATTAAACTAATAAATTGTGGAGGAAATTAAGGGTTGCAAAACCTTTAATACTTCCAACGCTGATTATAACTCTTCTGTAACATTTCAGTTGAAAATATTTAAAGATGATTTTTAAAATAACATGCTATAAATCATTTAGAAAGAAAATTATTTAAAAAACAACAACAACGATTTTACTGTTTAAGACTGCAATTTTAAAACTGCTGAATTACTCAGTGTAGGAGAAATGTTGGAGCCTTTTAACATAATTCTTATGAATTCTCATGCTTTGCATGAAATGCGTGAGTATATATATATATATATAATTATTCTAACCACATATATATATATATAATTCTAATTTTATATGGTACATTCGATGCAATGCGAATATCCGCCAGTAGTTATCTAAAGCAGCAATTTAAGAAGAGCAATTTTATCAATGTACTAAGAATTTAAACTTTTAGAACAATTTTTAACGTTTTAGCCTTTAACTCGTTATAATGGATTTTCTATGTGTGCAAAGATTTAGAAAAGTAATTCTAAAATTTTAGATTTTAATAAATTGTTTAAGTTGTGAAATATTTTTTGTAATTATTCTAAATATCGAAATTGATGAATAAAATTAAACGGGTGAAAAAAACTGAAAAAAAAACTGTAATTACTATAAAAAAACTATAACTACTATAAAAAACTATAACTACTACTAAAACTCTAACTAAAAAGCTATAACTAAAAACTGTAACAGTTTTTTTAAAAACAACAACACTTACTTTATTGCTTTTGAATTGGAAAAATTGCAGAAAATTTTTTCAGCGTTTTTCATCTATTCATTAGAAATGGTACCATATTTTTTTTTAATGCTAAGATAGTAAAATCTGAATATAAATTGATCTTTGTTTTTTGTTGTTTTTTTTTTAATTTTAGAATAATATCTAGTCCCAATATCAATCTTTCCAATAATTTTTATTTTTCTAATAAAGAACGTGACTTTGTTGTTGACTGTTTTTCCAAGTTTTATTTTATTCATAAAATAACTTCTGGACTTACATGTCTAAATCTATTTGAAAAACTATTTTAGAATTAAAATGCATCATCATTAAAGACTTTTTTATATTCTAGTATGTCTTCCTGGTTCAGTTTATTTTACTTTCTTATACAGTTTCATTTAATTTGATATGTAAAGGTAAAATTTGGTAATAAATTTTTCTTTCATTTCACAATATACTACAGGTTTTACAGGTGTTCTTGTGATAATATACCATTTTAAACTTTTGAGAAATTTATTGTTAGTTAATCGATTCATTTGATTAAATTTTGATTCTATGTACAAGGTGCCATTTGGTAGTAAATTTGGGTGAAACTTGATTTAAATTCGCAATGTTTTTGAGAGTGGATTATAAGATAAAAGTTAAAACTGAAAAAAAAATTAAATAATAGTTTAATAGTAATGGTTAAAAACAAAAGTATGTGTGCTTTAAAAGATTTTTATGATCAATACATTTATTCTCATTCTATAGTAAAGCCAGAATTTTGACGAAAAATGCTACCAAATCGAGCAAATGACGCGACAAAATACCCCGAATGACTGTTGACAGTACTTCCGTTAACCTAATAGCTGATCAAAAACTCCGCTAGGCTCATTAATTAAACCGTAAGCTAGCTTTACCAAGCATTAAATCAAAGTTACAGCTAGATTGCGGGTCTTACTGCGTCTGGTGAAAGCACAGGTCACTTAGCATCTTTGTTCCCTCTCCCAAATGGTAGAAATGAATCACATTCCCAAGATCCATGGGGAACATTTACGAGTGGTGTTGCGCTCAGGAGACCCCGGGGGAGGCGTAAGGTCGGCAATAACCGTTAGCCCTCAGTTGGACTCCAGGAAAAAAGACAATGACATCTAGCGGACAAGGGGGTGCTTGCCGCGTGACCAGTCAGTGAAAAGTCCAGAGAGCAATGATAAACCGTTTGTAATTTCCGCTCATCGTTTGACTCCAGGTTCTTGAGATAAATGGCGTCCCTCACTTTTTTTTCTTAGCGTAATAGTTTCGCTTTACCGTGCAATCGCTGTTTAACGTCGAGCGCCTCCCAATCTCAAACAAATCATTAGCCACTTCCATTGGCCACCTTCAATGAATCCCTGCAGAATTTCGGTTCCCTGAATGATGGCTGACATCAGCTAGCTTCCGTATTTTATTTTCTAAATCTTACCCCATTACTAGGGGATATTATTGCTGTTGCTTTACAGCATTTGGGTGACTAATAAAAGTTGCTTTGGAAATAGCATAAAAGTTTAATAACATGAAGTATTTTTTTTCAGAAATGATTAAACAAATAAAAGTAGAGTAGACATTTTTCTTTATATATAAATAATATTTTTTTTATTTCATAATTGCTTTAGGGAATGCGATAAAATCTCAAAGTATTTTTTAATGAAATTTGAAAACTATACTTTTATTGTATTGAACAGCAAAACATATATACATGTTTACGAAATGTAAAACCGCTATTTGCATGTAAAGTGGAAAAATAAAGTATTACTGAAAAAAGTTTCGCCCAATGAAATTTCCTCTCAGCAGGTACTCGTTTTTCTAAAAGTAGTTGCTATGAGCATTGAGTACGGGAGGTAAGCAATGAATATTTCATTGTAATTAAAAATATGTTTGTTTTATTAAAATGTCATAATTTAAAAAAAAAGACTTCGAAGGTACCTTAAATTAGCTTCATATAATTACCATCGATAAGACATCGTTTCCTTTCCAATTCTGTTAAGAAACTTAAGGAAAAAAAGTTGTTGTACTATAACTGCACGATTTCACTATGAACACGATGAAAGCAAGAAGACGTAAGTGAGCCCTATTATATCTGAAAGCTCACTATCGGGGAAATGGATATCAGATTCACACTATTTCTTTTATTACCTCACGTATGTTACAAACCACGTAGCCCCCCTCCGCTTAAAAATGTGTACCTTGGGTAAGTCCACGGATTTCTTGCATGGCATTGCAAACAACAATTACGAAATGTAGAATTTTTGGCATGATTCTAGCATTTTTACTGAACCTATTGGGCGAATATGTATTATGGATGCCTTTTTCCATCCATAATACATTTGGATTGAAACCAAAATTTTTACTGCACTATAGTTATAGCCACAGGATCACAAATCAAATTTTATTGATTTAAATCTCTTCTTTTATGAGAAATTGCGATTAGAAGCATGCGAAAGAACAGCCCAACAGATGGCAAAGTCTTTGACAGATTTGATTCAAAATTTGATAAATATGTACATTTTAGATGCTAAAACTATGCATCAAATTTTATCTATCTAGCTCTGTAAGTTTTGTAGTTATCGAATTTACTTATACTCGAACAACCAGATAGACTTCCTCTGAATGGATTTCATTCAAAATTTGATAGAAATCTATACACTTGGCCTTAAATCCGTATATGAAATTTGTTTAGCTCAAAGCGGCTTTGTATTACCCTGTTTACAAACAGACAGGAAAAAAATGGACTTTTCGAACTAGGGGATATTTGATACTTGGCGATTCATGAAAATCTGAACTTCGAATTTTTGACTTTCTCTACAGTTTGTGTACGAGAAAAGTAAAAGGAATTTCTATTCTGTAGTTTAAATATTTAACAGAAGGGAAGCTACGATAATGATTCAATACACATAACAGTCTAAATATGGTAAATCCTTTCTATTTATAAGCAATTCAAGAAAGAAAATATACTAATATTCGCGATACAAAAAATTATAAAACCATGTGTCATTTCCTAGATCGCATGCACATACAATTATGACGAACTGAATATTAACTGAAAATATTTCTAAGAAAGTAAGTAGTTATTTGCTAGGGCAGAATGCCGGTGATCTAAAAACACTGCATCTGAGAAGGATGCATCATGTGTAAATGTTGTATTTACATGTGTATTTCAGGTACGGTAGATAATATATTTAAAAATGACGGCAATTGAATTAAAACCGAATAAAATGTGAACTGTTGCAATTGAAAATTTTTATATAAAGAGTAAAATTAGGTAATAAAGTTTAAATTTGAAGAAGTTTAAGATACTTTGAACGTTTTCATCTTAAAATAAATTCAATGTTTCCTAAGAAATGGCAGCATTTGTTTTTAAAATTGCTAATTTCAATTCTGACTTATATTGGCATGTTATTTTGGTTAAAAATATTGTTTAATGCAATTCGTTTGCCTATCTTCACTATAAGGAAGAATTTATTAACATTTTTCATGTATTGACTTGCAGGTTAAGCAGTCAACGGAAAAACAATTATTGATTACTAAATTTACATTGATTGTCTTTTAATTTCCCTAACTCCCTCTCTCTCTCTCTGTATATATATATATA